>CM067355.1:40530928-40645928 GCA_034190875.2 Urechis unicinctus
AATTACAACTTTAAATGTTTTTGCACCCACCCGAGCAAACTCTTCGAGTGTTTCAAGCATGTCGCTGTCAAAGAAGGAGCAATGAGAGCGACGTCGTCAGCATAGCTCAGTGCGCAAGCATAACGGTGACCAACATGGCACGCGATTCCCTTTTTTGAGAGCCGTGACAATTGCTCGTCGATATATACACCGAACAAAATAGGAGACCAAAAACCCCTTGTTTGTCTTCACTTAACAGTTTGCGTATGATAGTACTAAGAGCTTTTAATCGATAATTATCACTGCTTTTCTATGATTTCGTTCTGATCTTAGGAACAGGCACAAGCGTAGATGTTAGCATGCAACTTGGCGTATTTGCATGATTCACCATAATAGTAAAAAGTTTTGATAGATGGGCATATAACTAAGCGCAGCCATTCAGTATGCGATCAAAGGTTATTTCACAAAAACCGTCCGTTTTAACGCGTTTCATCGCACCAGCTGCCTGCCCAACTTGTGAAATGTCGATAACATGCAAAGAGCCACATGTACCCACGAATAAATAAGAGTGTACATCATGACCCAATAACTCATTTAATGCATCCATTGCAGACTTACTGTAAGACACATTACTGTAAAGTATTTCAAATTTGTAATTACAGACAGTGCATATCTCATCGTCGTCGTTGACGCCATCCGTTACTGAAGCGGTCGACTTTGATTTGCAATGCTTCTTCCTTATCTCTTTCTAAACATTGCGACCATCATTTTTGGCTAGATAAGCTGCCATTCTATCAGACGCAACCTTAGTTTTATTTCTGACCACGTACTTTGATGTCCCTTTATAATCCCGCTTTCCTTTACTCTTGAAGTGTGTAAGAACGCCGGTGGTGGGACACCCACTCACCACTCACAGTCGACACCAACATATTGATTTTGCTTTTAACGAAAAAGAATATACCCCCCCCATTTTTTTTGTTATCGATATTCTTAGCGCATTGCAGGGTATCGAATAGATTTTGTATCCCCCAGATGATCCACTATTGCCATGTTCATGTAGCCAAACTTAGCATAGTGATTCTTATGCGCTAACAACCAATGGAGTGTAGGTAAGCAGTGTTCGAAGTTAAAACAAAGAGCTTGGTCACAAAACATCTTAAACTACTTGTTCATTTCCGTGTGACCTTCTTTTGAGCTATGGTTGATAACAACTCAATGTCACCTTTGACTATGTTTGTAGACAAACTTACTTCATATAATCATTTTAAGTGCAAAGCAATAGGTGCAGGTAGAAACACAATCAGCCCCAAATTGAACTTGACAACAATCGCTGAGTGTGAACCGCAACTACTCCGGGCTACCCCCGAAGGAACTCAATGAATATGCAGGATATTTGACCACTTTAGGGGATTAGTTATGTTTTAATATATCTTGCTTTTTGCGAAACATCATCTCTTTCCCGGCAACACAGCAGTTCATTAACACTTATCTTCCTAATCACCTCATACATATTCTGCGTTAATCGACTTTTTTTAAGCAAACGTGTACGACTAATTCGCATGAGAGATAGCATATGGCTTGTGATAATGCTTCATGGCGCACTGTGTTCATTATATAAATGTCTAATATGTGTGTATGTGTGTACGGGAAATGACATTTATTTCAGACATACGATACGATAGACCACCGTAAGTCATCCAATGGCTCTGGTAATTCGTCACGTTCTCTAGCCGTGGCGAGATGCATGCGCATAAGCTGTCAAGTAATGTTTGACATTAACAAATACTTCTATAGAAAATTGTCATTGAAACGATAGGTTGACATACAGCTAGAGTGTGGCGAATTGGTAAACTACCGATACTGTATATATATATATATAGATAGAGGATATATATAGATATATATATATATATATATATATATAGAGATATTATATATATATCTATATATATATATAGATAGATATATAGAGATATATATATATCTATATATATATATAGAGATCTATCTCTCTCTATTCTCTATAGATATCTATAGAGAGATCTCTCTCTTATCTCTCTCGATCTCTCTCTAGATATCTCTATCTCTCTCTATCTCTCTCCTCTCTCTCTCTCTCAGAGTC
Organism: Urechis unicinctus; assembly: GCA_034190875.2. Taxonomy (NCBI): domain Eukaryota; kingdom Metazoa; phylum Annelida; class Polychaeta; order Xenopneusta; family Urechidae; genus Urechis; species Urechis unicinctus. The sequence continues at coordinate 40,533,030 of CM067355.1, forward strand.
TAGATATCTCATCTCTCTCCCTCTGAGAGAGAGAGATCTATTTTCTCTATCTCCCTCTCTCTCTCTCTCTCTCTCTCGCTCTCTCTCTCTCTCCCTCTATATCTATTTTCTCTTTATATCTCTATATAGATTTCTGTCCCCCTCTATATCTCTCTCTATATATTTTCTATCTTTATCTGTCTATCCAAGAGATGGATATCTATATCCCATCTATCTCCATATCTCTCTCTCCCTTTCTGTGTCCAATATCTGAGATATCTCTATCTATGTCTCCCCCCCTCTATCTCTATATATCTCTAGATAGTATCTCTCTATCTCTCTCTCTCTCCCTATCTCTCTCTATAGATATCTCTCTATCTAATCTCTCTATAGATCTCTATATCTCTCTCTCTATCTATATCTATATCTCTCTCTCTCTATAGATATATATATATATATATATATATACGCACCACGAACGCGACCTTTAGTGATCAAACCGCCAACCTTTCGTAGACTTTGGTCCACGAAAGGATATACCAGTATGTCCACATAAAGTCAACGCACATTTTAGTCCAAAATAATTGAAAATATTTTGGATTGACCATTCAAATGTGATAGTCTAGTCTTAGTTAGGTACAAAATAATCTTTCACGCGTGATTTCTTTGGATTTTGAATATAATAGCGAAATAAAATTTTAACAACTAACCATTCATTGACATAACCCGCACATCTCAATAACTTCCATACAACCATATATACTTCGATCCAAATTGCCGAAATAATGTTTAATCATGTGTGTTGGCCATATTTATTTGAAAAATTTCAATATTTGATTTATTTTTAAATTTCATTACCGAAAAACTCTACTTTTCTCCTTATTCATTAATCTATAACATTGAATAAGATCGCGAAATGCTACCTATGGTTCATAATGATCACATCTGCAACAAATATTATGTTTATAATCCATGAAGACACAAAATGATTTAAATATTTCGGTATTCAGCAAATATTCAAAAAATATATATAGGCACGACAGGTTGGATTTATACGTATAAATTAATGTCTTGACCTTTCGTGGACGACCTTTCGGGGACCGAAAGTATATACTATGAATATAAAGTGACAAAAAGGTATTTGTATTCGCATTAAACTATATCATTGTATAAATTTAAAGATGCCGAATAAATAATTGATAATTAATGATAGCAAAAATGTACTATAATAATTTGTCCACGAATGGTTGGAGTCCACGAATGATTGTAATCGTCAGTATATATATATATATATATATATATGTATATATATATATATATATATATATATATATATATATATATATATATATATATATATATATATATATATATATATATATATATATATATATATATATATATATATATATATATGTGTGTGTGTAACACATATATATAACTCTATCGTATAAATTTTATATTTACATTCATATATATATAATATATATATATAGAGATATATATATATTTATATATATATATATATGTATATAAATATATGTATATATTTATGTATATACATATACATAAATAAACATAAATCTCTCCCTCTATTTTTTTATATATAGATATATATATATAGATATATATATATATATATATATACATCTATATATATATAAATCTATATCTCTATATATATCTCTATTTCTATATATGTATATATATATATATATATATATCTATATATATATATATATATATATAATTGTATATACCTCGAGAACACTAGTGAAAATGTCTGCGAAACAAGGAATCAGAGAAAATATTGGTGCAGATATAATTGCATACCTAATGAGTGATATAGGAGTGAGGTTGAGCCATGCATTACTTATATATGAAGCGGTATATACATTTCGTTCAGAAAATAATCGTACGTTAATCTTTCCGATTGATCCGATTAAACTAAAAAGTGTCGTCTTATTCCGTTTGATACATGTTATACATTATGGACTTGACCTTGTGTGAACAACAGTAGGTGCATTTGGACATGGTTAGAGTTTATGAAAAAAGGGGCTGAGTTCAATTAATATTTTGGGGTACAAGATGAAAGTTGGGTTAACGACGTTTCCATCAATTGTATGTAAGTTCAACACGCAAATTCAAGAGATACTATGTAATAACTTTCAGCAAGAACATGTTAAATGGTTAGTAAAAGGGATACCAAAAAAGAAAATGAGTTAAATCAATAAGATTGTGTTAGGAGCATTCTGCAATGTATTCAGGTTTGTAGGGTGCAATGTGAGAGTTTAAACATTAATTGTACCAGGAATGTAAATTCACAGCACAAGTTCAAGAGATATTAAGTGATAAACTTCAACAACAACTTATTGAATTGTTAATGAGAGGAATGCAATTGAATGTTATTCTTATACAAACCGTCATTTTATGCGTGTAATGTTCATCAGTATCAGACCGGTCTCTAGAAACCCATATTTTAGCAGTTGCAGGTAACATTCCTCATTTATGTGGAAAAGTGACAATATCGCGGATTTAATGAATACTAATGAATTGTAACCAACATTGAACTATGACAGGCAATTGATCGATATATAAATATATATTATTCAAAAACTAATAACGGATAGAAAGCCGATCCTGTATTAATATGAATCATATCGTCATTGTAATAATATCTGGATACCAAATGATTGTGTGATGCAAATACCAATCCGCTTCACTACGAGTTGATTTCTGACGTCCAATGTGTCAGGACAACAATGGTATTCATCCATCAGTTATGAAAAATAATGATTTAATCGACTGAATTAAGATGGAGACCGAGTCTCTATATATCGGGTTTCACACATAAGGCGTGTCTATAATAACCAACTTTGCTTTAAATTCATTTGTCTATTTGGTTGCAGAGTATACATGAATGCAATTTAGGTATTTGGCTGGCCGCATTTCAACTTTTCATAATCTTGGAATCGTAAGATAACGGCCCTTTAGACTGAAAGTTTATCGCTAATCTCCTTTGTACAAGATAATGCGTCTTTCAAGCGAAGTGACAATACTCGTTAGTGAAAGCGGAATCATAACATGATATTTCTGTGTAATTGTTCCATTCAAATGCATATTCTGTAATTCCCATGGATGGAATGGAAAATATAATATATTGATCGCAGAAGCTACCCTTGTCAATGGTCAATTTAACTATCACGGCGGTCAAGATAACCTGCAGCGCATCATAAATTATACATAAGCAGCTATAGACAAGTGCGACATTTTTGTTAGTCAGATAGTAAACCATCTATTTGTCAAATACACATAGATAAACGACACGCAACGCTTCAACGCCACCTGAACATGTTTGCCTGACATTAACGACAATGTAAGATAAGCAGCTGGCACGATGTTTAGTATGAGAAGCTCCTATATTCACGTAAAACGAGTCGACATACGTCATGTTCCCGCAAGAGAATCGATTCAATATTGGCCTTCACACAAAATTACGGTAATCAGTTTGTTCTAAACTTCTCCACGAGCTAGTTAGTATAGAAGGTCGCGCTGCTCTTATCGTAAGTTAAAGGCGTATCAGCGAAACAACTACCCCTATCAGCTGCCTTTCAAACTGATAAGTAAGTAAATTGCTGTAAGACACGTCCTCTTCATAGCCACACATTTGCAAGCATAAAAAACGTCTGTCGCTGCCGAATATATCTTGTGTTATTCGGTCGTAGATCCCCCAATATTGCTCTTTTGATGGACAAATCAGTTTTCCAAAGAATGAAGTCTTAACCCAGCCAATCTATGCTAAGGTCGACGCAACTGGATGTGGAATAATTATTGGTGTTAGAAGTCACATTTGCTGTTAACTGCAAGCCAGCACAGGTCCGTTATTAAAGCTTTCTACACGCTCGTACTAAACCAAACCTATCTTACATGTTTGCATATAAGTGTAATTAGTGATTGACGCAGTATCAAACCATTCGGGAGACGTCATTTGTCTACGTTACACAACTGCAGGAATCGCACAACTGTCTATATCATTAGGTTAATCGGAGTAGCATGTAAACAACAAATGTCGGATGACATAATCATGCATTTTTATGATGCAACTAATGGCCAGATGTCGATAGTCCGTCACCAACATTTCATGCCTGTTCACACAGCAGTTTTAATATTCATTTTCTATGATCCAGATAACTCGATGGTTGTAAAAATGGCGCGATTTTATCGTCAACTGAGACTATTCAAGCGGTAACTGCGATAAATGAACATCTTAGGAACTAGCGTTCTAACGGTATGTTAATGATGGCTCGCAATCATTTTTACCATCCCAAACCTAACCCTCGGCAATTCCGCTCAATCGACCTTAAGAAACATGGCGTCATTCGTCCATTGATGTGCACTTATGAAAGCGCAGCCGCTTGTTGTATTTTGGCGCTCCAGCGGTCGCAACATAGGCAATTATACGTGTTAGCATCAGACTTGCTTGTAATTGGTCCAGATCCTGTGTACATCTTTTCGTTAACAGAGGAGCAACTTTCCAAGGGGCAAGTAGAATTAAACAACTTCAGATATTTACAGATATAAGTAACATGGTGCTCTTCAAACTATATAATTGAGATATAAGGCATTACCGTCGACCTAAGAGAGCTGGAGAGCTGCTGGGAAGCGCCGTGATGAATATCAAAAACTTGATACTTCCACAGCATCACCTATGATGTGCCGTACGATGCATATCAAATCATAATATATTGGCATATCCAAGCACCTGCGCATGCAACAGCTGCAAACAGAAAATATCTGCTTCAAACCATGTGACAAGTGGCCGACCTTTGTGTTAAGGGGAGTAAATATTTTAACATAGGCTTTCATTGGTGTTATCGATTAATCCCAACTTACCGAAATGACCAATTATTGGGAACGATCTGCTAGTGTTGTTTTGGCATCCGCTTGTGCATCCAGTACGTCGGCAACATCTCGAAGTCCTTGGTAATAGTGTGGATGTTAAACGTTTCGATAGATACAAGCCTTAAGTGTAGAGTCATTAATCATACAACAATTAGGTTACAAAACTGTCATTGGGATGTTACAAAGCTTATTGATATAGTTATTTTTTCATGACCTCAATATTCATCAAATTTGGTTTGTTTGCTACTGTTTGTAATGCTGCTAAGGATTTCCACTCGCTTTATATAAATATATATTTACGTGTCCCCGTCGTTGCTTAAATATGTCATGATTTAAGTGTAATGATTTGACGGCAATGTGCAACATTTTTTCCTATATCAGAGGTATAAGAAACTATAACTATATCGGGTAATAACAATGTCCCGTGCAAGCAGATCCTAGGACAAACTCGACAATAAACAGCTTTGCGGGTCAAGTAAAGACGAGATATTGCCAATAATGGAGGTTTTATGCAAAACTGAACTTGTGCGCATGCATGATACTTAGATTATTATGTTGAATAGTAGTGAATTATTACTATCGTATGGCAGACAATGGTCTTTTTGGATAAATGATGTACTTACTCTCTCCTGTACTGCCGAATGTATGTCCTCGTAGATGTTTAGAATAGCAAAACAGAGCATTACAACCCAAAATAGATGGGTCTGGAATATTTATTTATGAAGCTAGATCTTACCTGCCACTGATGTCACCATTGGCGTTAAATATTCTGCTGCACAAATTATTTCCCACAATCGATTCACTGACCGAATTGTATATGCAAGGACGTTGACAGGTGTAAAAAGATATCCTTCTTTTAAAATTCAGGCTCAGCTGTTTTTTGCAGAGACACATCGCAAATATGGAGCTTGTATAACTTATAACATATACGCATATTTGAAACGGTATCATAGTCATCACGGACGCTAGTGAAGTCTTAATAGCGGTTGAAGAGAATTACGCTACGACAGAATTCTGTTTATTGACAAATATATCAGATTATTTTGTCATGTTATTTATTCAGATGTCAGTCGCTTTGCAAAACATGTTAATATTTATTCATGTGCAGTTATAGAGGGAATTAGCTTTTGTGCTTACATGAAAAGAGTCGAATCCCACTTTTCATTTAGTAAGCATATTTGCCTCGTTCCATCGCAGCGCCGAGTCATTTTTCCATTATCGTAATCCACACATGATTCAGCCAAATATTCTGTCGCCAACAAATTCCGAATTTGAGACTCTGGCACCGGACTTATTACATTGTACACATTATTGTGTAGGTAATAAAAGTTAATTTTCACACTATCAATGTCCTTTATTGTATGATATGGGTTTCTGTGCGTAGATGATTATGTGACAAGGCTACGACGCGCATCACACGCACATACTGCATAACATGAGCCATTAAGAATGGCTTGTTATTCGCAGATCTGCATATTGTTTATTAAGCTCTAACATGTGGCGCACAGACGCTATTTACTGCTGGCCGTCTTGTAAAACAAATGTAGCGCGACTCGGTAAACCTATTCAATGGGCATAGGTTGTCAGTGTTTAACCAAGTGTAAATCCAACAAGTTGCTGATCCGTTTTACCAAATGAAACTGTATGGGTAGCTGGTGTGTTTCAAGGTCGGTTGTATCAATCACTTTACGCTATTGCCGTACCTCACAGCTTGCAGTCTGTGGTGGAATGTTAAGAAGCGTTCATACCATGATCAAGGCATGCTATGAAATCCAATAACGTTTACTGCAGTATATTGGCGGAGGGGATTAATCTGCTGATGATCCCAAACGTGAATTGTGCTTGTTTCAACGAATCCTGCATATGATTTAACCGTAATTTGTATCTAATACGGTGTTCATAAGGATGCTTGGTGACCGCAAATCAATCATATTCAGGGGCATTTAATATTATCGTCGTCATCAATGGTTGCAGATCAAACAATAACTTCATCCACACGTAGGCCTAACCAGTTGAATTGTCTCACGCCCCTTGCTACGTGCTAACACATTCCCTGGCAGTGCAAGCGTGTTTTCTATTTGATTATTCCGTTGGATAACCGCTTCGTATATTGTCTCCGTGTTTGCATCCATTTCCAAGCGAGATTAATCGGTCAGCCGTATTTGTTCTAGCAGTACATGAAATTGTACGAAATCGATACTAATAGCTGACGTAGCTGGCTAAATTAATTCAAACAGGTTTTCTGCAACACATTACCTGCCTCAAAACCGTAAGTATTCGTATATTAAGCCAACTCTCAAAAGAGTCCCGGCACAATCTACTTCAGTATGCAGCTACATGGTGGTACCAACCAATGATATATATACATCCTATCCATAACATAGTATGTTTTCTTCCTACAAGGCCGAAATCCTGGCAGGGATTGAGGGGTCCCAAACAAGCTACATTCAGAAAAAAACTTCACGAGCTGCAAAGCAAATATTTCATTTGAAAAATTTCCTATGACAATATTACAAAGAGCCATACAAAGAATAGCAGATAACTGCTACCTTTATAATACATATCACAGTCCGGCAAGTATCAGGCAGTTAAAAACTCTTTTGTTGTGATACATGTCTAGAACAGGAATACGCACGGTAGCTATGCTAAGAGTGACAACTGCAGTACATAATCAGTTAAACATGTAATGACAACAAAACAAGCTGTTACATATGTGATAGGCAAATATAATTGCAATTTGATATATCTTCTATTATGGGAAGATGAATGAAATAAGTTATGAAGTGATCACCCTTCTATAGGCGAATACGAATGGTTAAGCTGGACAGTAAAGTAATTGTTGAGAAACCAAACGCACTCATAATATTTACTTCAACCAATTTTTATATTACCATATACTCCTCTGTCATAAAACAATCATAGGTATGTAGATGTGAGCTATTAGGTTTAATTGTTGTATAAAACGGGATAAGAAGCTATGTTCAACAATTCTGTCTACAGTGAAGTAAACCTTACCTTTCGTAATCATACTATGTTGCTTAACTCGCAATGCTCCAGCAACTACTTTATTTACAAAACCTGCTCCCGATAGCGATTTATGAAGATGATCATAGCTTCCGTGTTAAATTCTTTTATCGATGTAACAACGTGACCTTGCTAGCTCATCGGCCGTTAAAAGTGGTTTCATTTTGACGATTGTAGTTCATTCCGGTTACTCATTGAATTAATGCTCATATATAGCAGACACATGAGTGGTGCTACTCGATTGTCAAATGTTACCACGAAACAAGCGTGGAAATGAGTAAAGAGTCCCCCACGCATATGATCTAGAATCAGTGTGTATGGTGAGACTTTGGTTTGCAATCATTTTACGGTGAAAAAGGTACTTGATGATTGGCACATAGATACCGTAAGGTAAATTTAGGTCGTAGTGTTTTCACAATTGTAGCAACATATGACACAGCGATTCTAAAAAAAAAGAGCCAGAAAAAGCACACTGTATTTGGAGCCAAAAAACGTCCTTGCATTTCTATCCCCTAGATATACCTTGATCATGTTAATATCTACATATTGAAGTCGAACTTCATCTCTAGCTGAAGCAAACACATTATAATCAACATGCATTTCAGACATGACTCTGCGAAAGCCGCCAGAGAAACAATAGGAAGCATACTGTTGTGACATTTCTATTGTTACGGAGCTTGTGACCAGCAGTTTTGAAGCCCAATTCGTGCCAGTCAACGACAGAGTGATGTTTTGTATTTTAAATGCTTTGTAGACCGAAACAAAATTTGTCATTAATTGGCGGCTTCATCTGTCAAACGTTTTTAGCATTTTATTACTAATCCTTCATGCTGCTTAGCTGTTTGAGAGAATTATATTCACTTGGCGCTACTTCAGCTATAGAAGCTAAAGCCCATTTAATCTCAATCATCGGAAATGTTGGACGCTTTCGACGACCACAGTTCAAAAGTGCCTCTATTTATAGCCTAATATTTGCAAATTTCTAATGTTGTATGCGACTCAAATAGCCTAGAATTGCATCCCGTTGTGCAAAACCGTAAATCGCATTCTGAAAAAAAAAACAAGTAATGAAAGGTCTGAGGTGCAATCAGAGCGAATGCTTTATCTCGCTCGCCATAGCAGAAGAAGTATGGCTGGAGCTATGATTTCGGAAAAATGGACTGCGATCCAAGCATTATTTCCGCGTAAGTTGAAAAACTATGTTTGTGTTTCTAGCCATGATGTTTATCCAGTAGCTAGTTATGTATTTTGGTTCAAATATAGTACGCGAATCAAGAAGCACAGTCATGTGTATATAATGGCGTTAGTAACTCATCATCAGAAGAAAACATTCATTACAATCGTGTTCGTCATAATTGCTAAGGTGGATGTCTTGTGTTGTATTTATCGGATATGCGTTAATTAATTTACCTGGTAGCTTACGCGTGTGACTGTTATCATACTCATGTGAGCGGCCCTGAGTTGCGCTCGTTCAAATAAGGACCCCAGTAAAACAATTGCCTCAATGTTTTGCCCTTGCATGCTTTTGTAACTGTAATTCGCCTCGTGCCCTACGAACATTCACCGCTCTTTTAGAATCACAACAAGGTAATATAGGGTATTACGACGGCGCTCTGAAATATGGATAATATGCGTAACCATATGAACCTGATATATTCGGCTTATGCCCATTCAGTATCATAAACCCCTCACCCTCAACGCCCGTTGAAAGTGTTATTAAAGGTATGAACAGAAATGCTAACACGTTGTGTTCCGTATGGTATTGTTGCGTCACAAAACAATAACCTAAAAGAGACTGCATGCTGCACTTAAGTCATGTTTTAACGAGGTATGAACATAATTTCTCATTAATCACATGACCATAAGTAGCTAATGTTACATACGTCGTTGATAGAGATATGATGCCGTTGTTAATCTAAACAGTACCTCAATGGTCATAACTAAATATATGCAACTTTACGTATGACGCAGCGAAACGAGAGAGAAATAGTTAATCAACTGCAATCATTGAATAATTATGAGTGCGATAAATCTGCTTTGACGGTTTTAGATCGCCTTTATGCATGTTGCAAATGTAATGGGCAAGCCGTCAACTTATAGAGCGGGGTAATCTACGAAAGACATTCCTAATTGTAATCCAGGTACAGTCATGTGTAATGGAGGGATATATTTCGTTCATTTAGAGGTTCAAATTGTGAAACTGGAAGTTGTCAATATTCGGCAATTGTCCAAGGATTGTGGTATATACTTCCCTTGTTTACTTGTGTACATTTGTTTCTGATTGAGCAAACGGCATGCATCAAACCTAACTTGACCTGATTATTGGTGTAAATTTATTCTGTTTAAATGTAAGTATTCTGAAGCTACGCCGTCGCATCATTATGCCGATAGAGAAAATGTCTTAGTGCGACTGAATTATATGTTCACACAATATTATTATTCTCCTGTTGCAGAGTCGCATGCTTTAATCCGCTTTTTTATAGGTCTCTATGTAGCTGGATGACCAAATGATGGTGGGGTATTTAAGGCGCCATAGTTCATTATACTCAACAAGACAACATTACCCAACACACACACTAACTGTCGGATGCAGGTTCATAAACTGTACCGATTGGCTTCGTCGTTTATATCAAAAAGTGTAAATGATCACTTAGTTCATGTGTTAGCGCTACCAGCTTACAACAATTGCTAATTGTAGATGACTTATGATTTTAATAAATGTTCCTATAGAAAACACCGTGGATGGAAAAAACAACTATTATATGGGGACACCAAAGGAAACTGTTTACATTTATGCTAACGTACACAATTTGAGTAATTAAAATAGTTCAAGCGCACAAATAACCACCTGCAAATAACGAAATAAAGAGAAGTAAAATATACAACCCGAATCTTGACATGCGAATAAGAGCTACGTCTTTAGAATAACGCACAGCCTACCAAGAGTAATAATTCCAACAAAACTATGCATACCTAGCCTTGAAGTTAAATTAACGATGATTGCTAGATGTTGCAAAGAAATGAGTGACCATCGGATAAGCCTATATAACACAGAGTAGACAATCAACGATTGTGTTTCGTTTTTTATTAGGCTGTTCACCCAATCGTCGTTGTAAGCGGTTTAAGGCCTATATACCATAATATCAGTCGACCTCATAACCATGGAGCATGCATAAACCACAATAATGTCCATTCATGCATCGTGATTAATTACAGCGTTCGTGCCTTGTCGCAAACACATTTTTTGTGAAACACATCAACCGCGAAAAACAACTTTTGATCTTCATTTATTGCATACATGACCTACGTTCGTGAGTGGGGTGCATTCGTCCTTACCTTTTTTCTAAGAACTGTTTAAATGTTTGTGCTGATAAATGTGACAAAAGCACGCCCCTGCAAAAGTTTTGGCAAAAGGTTTGACCGATGTGAAAATGCGAAAGTTCACCTGCTTGCATATTGGTGCGATTTATAAGCCCATAGAGACAGTTTAATGATGCATTGTCATGAACGCCGGTGAATATGTCTACTAAGGCATTTCTGTGTGCGGGCATGATGAACGGGGTTAGCGAGGGCTGAGAGCAATAAAATGCAAATTAAACAATGCAATTGAGTAATCGCTGCCTAGTTATTTGTACTTCATTTGTGTATAATCATGATAACATGATAACTGAGGCATGTTAAGAATCATAACCTCACACAAGCCACTGAAATGTATATGATTTTGCGGTAGATGTGCGTGAACATCAAATACTAAAGTCGACATTTGACGTCATCTGTCTAAGCTGAGAAATTTACGGCATATCATTGCATCTTGATACTAGACTGCGCAAGGTAGTATTCAAACTCTGTATTTACAAAACAATGTTTATACTTGCTATTGTCATGTACAGATATAAATGAGGTAGTATGTAACATGTATCCAAGAATTAAATGTCATATTCCTATTCGATGCAAGCTTATATGGACTTATTCTCAGAAATAGCTCCTGCGTATCGCCTGCTCTGGCAATCAATGGGCACTTCCTGGTAAGATTGTCGTCAAACTATGCCCTTGCTTCGGTCACATTATCCTGGGCTAATTGATCGAAGTAATCAAAAGTCATTGGTTCGAGGTACATTTATATGGCATTAGAATGGTACAGCAAGTCTGGGCTATTACGAAAAGAGTGCGTAAACTTATATGTCAAATTCGTATCGCACCTTCGTTCATTACCCACCCAGCTTGATTCGATTCTTAGAGTAGAATCAATCGCTGTGCACTACTTCTTATATCATCTTTTTTATTGACTTTTTAATGCTATATTCACGCATTCTATAACCATACCACATATGGCCTAGCATGGGGATGCCGTTTAATATATATATGGGTTGTAGTGACAGTTCAAATCGCAAGACTGCAAATACAAGTTTGCCTTAACCTTTAGCACAAGGTTATCTGGTGAATGATGCTCTCATCTTTCTATTATTAACGTTCAATAACGTGATGTGTTAATTCAGCAGTTGTGTGTGCGTTTCCGCTTTACATATGACTATCTAGTAGAAGGGTAGGTGCATGGACCATGATTGGTCATTAAAGGTGAGTTTGCTGCATGTCACAACGTAATTTAAAAACTCAAGCCTTTGTAACACAGCCACTGCCTGAAATGTACATGGATTCACTCAATGCGCATTGAAACCTAAGGTATTTCTCAGTGTCAGCAGCTAGATATAATTATTTCTGGAATCTACACACAGCGTGTGCGTTCAGCCAAAAGATGAAAAGTTGCGGAGCAATCGACATAACGAATAAATGCATGGCAGCAGCAGAGACAACGATAGATTTACCCGATTGCTTTCAGGAGAAGGATGCGATACCAATTCATATTGATCATCTGAGAGGCTCTGATAGCGCAGGCAAAAGCATAATGCAAGCAAACATGGTCAAAAATAGCGCGAGACTAAGAATTGCAAATGTTAACAGCCTGTTTCATTGCCGAATAAATTCATTATTTACCGTCTATAGTGTAATTCACAGGAATTCAAATTAACGAGAATGCCTCCCATACCATCATGGCGCGTTTTGTTGATAACATCTTATCGACATAATTTTCTTCGGTCTTATTTATTCGAAATACAATTTAATCGGTCAAACATATTATTAGACTGAATATGTTATTCACCATAAAAATCGTCGTTTCAAATTGAAAGGGTCCCCAAAGCTCGTATCAGTTTGTAAGTACGATTGATTAACGGCAGGCAATCCTCCTATATTGTTTATGTGAACAATGTCTGGAGTAACTTTAGGCGACAGGTTTCTGGTCTATCAAGTCGAGTTAACAGAAACAATGTCCGAATTACTGCGCTATGTGATCTGAATTGTAAGTAAATGTTTACGTTTACTGCATTTCGCAACTGAGATACCATATATGGGCATTATGCGCATAGATTAACCCTTAGCTTTTGCGAATACCGTGAAATGCTACAATTATAGAGCTGACAATTACTTAGATAAGCGTAGATCCCTTTTGTCCAGCTGAAATTGATATACACATTCCAATGCTGATGGTAACGGATTACCACAGCCAAAAGCTCCGGTAATAATAACATGTACCATCACATCTATATGACTGATAAAGATGCAATTGGTGCAAATACAGCCTCGGTCACCGCGGAGATGTACTGTTCGGAGTTCTCGTAGGTCATTTCGCTTTGAAATATGACAATCAATACGATAGCATCAACTTGACCTTACTTTGCTGCTCGACGTGAGCTCGACGCATACTCTGATTGTTCCATGAGATAGTTTAGGTGAAGATAAATAACTGACGCAGATTATAATTTATCTTCACGCAAATGAGACAAATAGCAGCTGCATAGTGTTTTAATGCATAGTAAGTCCCAGACATTACCCGATTTTGAGCTGCATGCAATGTTTATTTGTCAAATGTGCATAACAGCTGGATGACACACATTGTTGAGATGATTATTAAGCCTGCTACGCCAACTACATGTCTATTCCGTCGGCATTCATTGTTAAAATTCCCCGCTATTATGTCACAAATCGATTTGCTGAGCTTCACCAATGACATTAGTAACATATTTATGGACAGAAACGTTTTGATATGCATTTACGCGATGTTAACCTCCTCTCCGCCATGATCGATTTTGTTGTTGTGCTAGTCGGAAATGTCACTTCCGTGTCATTACCGCTTTTTTAGGCCAAAAATGTGGTAATAGGCCTGCATTGCATAAAAATTGCCTTAAAATACAATCTAATGGTACATCGACAGCGGTTGGAGCTTAGCAACTAATAATGACGACATTTGCAAAACTTGTGACGCCCGTTGAAGTCAAGCTGCTCAAATAATTGGGCTGTTTACATTGTGAAAAACAGCGCGCGCACACCATTATACACGATGCCGGGCAAAATACTACTACCACCAAAAGCACCAAATAACTACTTTTCCCCCGCTCCATAAACGATAAAAAAAAACCTAGTCAGAAGTCATAACTTAAAATTGTCCACAGTTCAGTAACAAAATATCAACCAGCTCGCGCCATGTTTTCGTCACAAGGCTAATGATGTAATTTGAGATGATGTTGCTCTTAAAGAAATGAATCACACAAGATGTTCACATTTCTTTGAAAAATATTGGAAGCATTAAGTATATGTAGCCCATCGAGTCATCTTGCCAAGTATGGTAGAATATTTTTACTTAAGCTGTCTAGCCATTAATATGAACTGATAATTTAAAATCATTACGAAATAGTTGACAATAGTTACTATGCAACTGTTATGTGGATATGCCATAATGTTGTGGGAATCGGGGAATGTCCGCGACATGTTCTGCGGCAATATACATGTGCATAATAGCGCTGCTATTTGTTTGAATCGTCCCCTAATCTGACGTGTGCAACAAATGCCGAGTATTTCTCGGAGTTCATGAGCTGTGTTATCTACGACAACCGATGATTCAAGGTTGAACAACTGGAGTTTGTTTTGCCATCGGTGACTGAGACGCAAATTTGCCGATAATGCATCATAACAGCTATATATCCTTGACGTAGATAACGCCTTTCGCGATCAAATGTGTTATGGTACAAGCAATTAGGGTTAGTTAATGTCAAAGCCCATAGCAAATATTTGTTCCGACGTTACTGACGATAGAAATTACATTGCCGTCTCTATTGCATTACATATATTAATAAATATTGGACTATGCTAAGCTAAATTATTATCACTTTTATAAGTGAAGTATATCACGGTATTTGCAAAATCTTAAGGGCAAATCCGTCAGCGCAAGGCCTCTACAGCAGCTTTGATTGTACAATGTAATTACAGTTAATCCTAACTTACAATTCCGAGCACAAAGCGTCATATATTGCACCTTGTTTGTCCACTCGACTTGATCCTCAACTTTACGCCAGTCATTGTTCTGGCATACAATAGAGGAAGATTGCTCGCTTGCTTTTAATTTGCTTAGCTCAAAGACTGATTCGCGCTTGGTGGATCCAAGCCATTTGCAAATTCGATGTGATGATTAAGATATACCGCCTAATCAAATGTTTGACCCTCTCCGTTGTATCGAAATAAGGTTCCAAATAAACACCACTGAGTAAAATAGGTTGATCATAAATCAACGCTGTGGCGTGCCATTTCTTGTATACTGTTGCGGGATGCAATTTGTTAGACTAATATATAAATGGTGTTGTGTAGTTAAACCAGGTGGTTAATTATTGGTCAATAACAGGTTTTAGGGATGAAATGACCTGTAGCCATATTTTTTTTCAACACAGGCATTTAATGTTTGTAGCGTATTGTGATGTTTTTGGCACTAGCCACCCTTGAATAGCACAAAGGCAGGCAGCTATGTACTGTTTTTTTACCGTCAGATTTTATCTACAATGTTTCATAAACATCAGAGACATTCGATTTATTATATATTCGTTCACTATCATATTTTAATAATGTTTGTACACACTCAGTTAGATGAAGTTATATACTTCCAAGCATTCCCCACACATTCAGCCATATTAAAGTGGATGTTATGATTGGATATTTTGCATGAATTTAAGATGGCAATGCACCGTGGAACTTTCCAAATAAAGAAATCTGCCAGCAGTCCCTTGATATCCCAATGTCTTATTCGCGTCTTACCACTCCCATATATGCAGTAGTCTGATATGCGGTATGCCGATAGCTTACAGCTTAACAATAATTTATATATATATATATATATATATATATATAGATATATATATATATATATATAGATATATATATATATATATATATATATATATATATATATATATATATATATATATATATATATATATATATATATATATATATATATCTATATATATATCTATATATATATATATATATATATATATATATATATATATATATATATGTATATATATGCTTAATTCTAGCCTGCTCGGAACGTAATTGGATTTCATTGCATATCTTGATCATGGTATGAACGCATATTAACATTCTACTACGGATTGCAAGCTACGATGTACGTCAACAACGTGAAGTGATTGATCAACCCACCCTTGGGCACCATCAGATGCCCATGCAGTTTCATTGACTGGAACGCCTTGCTGTTTTGTTGCATTTACACCTTATTTAACCCTCTGTTCGTTGTTTAGGTTTACCGCAATATTTTCCTGACAACTAGTAGTAAGTGGCAATTGAGTATCACGTACGATTAACAATGTCTCAAGTCCGGAATATATTGGCAAAAGGGTATTTGGCAGAGTCATGTATGGGTTTCAGTTAGGGAAAGATAGAAGTGCGTATGCATGACCCGGCGCGGTTTTTGATCGGGGAAGAGGCTCACTCTATAATAGGTGTGATTCGCCTCTATCCATGTAAGCACTTAATTAACATAAAATGTCTCTACCGTGCATACGAAGTAGAAGTTATTATAAATTACCATTATAATGTTAGCTTCAACAATGATTAATGTGGCCCTTGCCAATTATGCTAATTATTTATATTGCCATTGCACCGCTACAATTATGTTATGAAAACAATTGTAACTTATCACTCATACGATTTGTGGGCTGACTGGCTTTCAAAGCATGGTAATAATCAAATATTTAGGAATGTAGATGCTTTGATGCACACTGTAATGCGTCTTATAGCTCCATGTTATAACAATGTGTCAATTATAATTTGTCACAATTTTGACGAACAGGTATGTTTTGAGAATATCTGCCGCAGTGCGCTGACCTGTGTGCTATGTTCTTCTTAGGAGACGAAAAAAGATAGCACATTAGTAGTTGATTAAGATAGGTAAATATCCGAATAATGATGACAATATAGTGCAAGTTATTACATAAGCAGCCGTGTTGAGGTTGACAAATAGTCACACGTGATAAGTCAATGTGTGCGCCCCTGCAAAGCTCCAGCGGTAAAGGTATGAACCACTATCCATGCACCCTCTCTGCAAAACAATCATTCAGTAACTCCGGAGCAATAACATATCGTGTATCTGAATATAAAAGGGATTCTACCTATTAATTTGCATAGATGGTGATAGCTGTGTTGGCAGGGCTTTCAGCGTTTTTGAGGTATAGTGTGGTAAACAGATTTGCAAAATGTACCCTAAATCATTTATTCACGATTAAACACCTAGCCATTCTTATGCGATGTCGTACTTACTGATACAATATATTGCTGCTTTAATACACTGCTCGCTAATATGCCGAGAGCATTTTTAGGATGATATCCATAGTTTTTTCCCATACGTCTTTAATGAGCTTAAATAATTACATTGAACTTGTTGAGATATTAATCATAGCGTATTTGTGTTTTCGTTGAACAGTTATATGTATATAAATATATATATATATATACATATATATGTATATATATATATATATATATATATATATATATATATATATATTTATAGATATATATAGATATATGTATATAAACCTTATATATATATACATATACTCCCTCTATATATATCCCTATATCTTATATTTATCTATATATATATATATATATATATATATACATATATATATTTATATATTTTATTTGGATAAGTTATAGAAAGGGAAATATATAAGAATGTCTCTTGCGTTAACACTCATTACGCTTAATGAGCCTAGCGTTTAGGTCAACAGATTGCGTGATGCGGTGATAACATCGTGGTTCAGGATGCAGCTATCTTGCTGTGCGTATACGGGAACAAGGTAGTAACCACCCTGGGACCAGCTTGAATATGAATTTGACACAGCAGATCATGTTTCATGCCATGCAGTTTTAACAAAGAACATTCTAGACGCATTTACTTGAGTTGACCAGATCGAGGAATATTGTACTATCCCGAGACTTGCGTAGGCGATAGTTGCCTTGCTGTTGTTGATTTGTGGGCCAATCGAACTTATAGGACATAAAAATGCATATCCACTATTCAGTGTAATCATGTGAGAAATCGATCTTAGATAGCGTATGATTGGTATTGATTGGATAAGTTAGGAGGTGATAACAGATGGATACTGCCGACCAAGTATATGCGGTACCATTTCTCATCGAATGGAGAATAAAATAGCAAATTTGCAATGAAAACGATTCCGACTGATATGTAAAGTCAAAGCAGAAAATTAAACCTCTATTTTGTGCGATCATGCTTTATGTATGAACTTACGGCATCTATCTTTGTCCGGTAGATTAACCAAATTATCATAAACACCCTAGAATGCAGTCAAACATTACGCAATAAAGTCCACAACAATCCTATACATATACAGGTGCGGATGTCGCAATTGCACTCATTCGGTGACTAATGGTTTATAGCAAATGTATGCGTTTACGATTTGAGTATTTTAGATATGTTATCAACAACGTAACTGTATATCAGGTTTCCTCTCAAATCTTTGTCCAAGCGAATAAAAATATAAATTTCACTTGGCCCTTGCCATTTACAGTTTTATGGCTCTCACTGTTTTAACAATTATTTCGTGCTCTATGCATTCTTTTACGAATTCGGAGCCCTTTTGCGTTAAGATGATTTCAATATGAATTGGTATCGAGCCTTTCTGCTGAACACACACTATGGGTCGATCTCAGAACATATGATGCCCAACAGCTTGCATTGTTAAAAACCTTAAGCTCCAAAGTGCATTCGACGAATTCATGTATTTATGTGGGTTATAAGCACATAATTTATCTAATAAGCATTGAGAGTAAAATGTTCTTGCACACTCCTAGCACTAGGTACTAGTTATTTGATTTTTGGTGTTCTTGTGATAATCGGTTCTATGTATGTAACAAAGCACGAGCGTTGGTTACTACATGCTCCGCGTTATGAGGTAAACCTCTTGAATGCCTTTAGGGTAAAACTACTTTCAACCAATGGTGAACGCACGAGCAAGAAAAGAACAGTCGTTCGTACGCTGCATGTTCGTTCGGCTTATCTGCGATGCGCATTCTTACTGTTGCAACATCTAGCCATCATCAAACATACTAAATTTAAGCTCAAGGCTAAGTACGTATTTTAACATGACAAACGATTTCTTCAGACTGTGCGTTATTCTTTAGACCTAGCCATATTTACTGTTGGTATTCGCATGTCAATTACTATGCCCAATGCTTGACTGCCGAAATTTATTTGGCTAAAAGTGTCCTGTCAACGCGGTCGTCAATAGCATCATTGTTGACCTTGTTTAATGTTGCTGTTCCAACGTCATGGTTTTATAGCCCTAAACTTGAACATTGTGTAGCTTTAATATTAACCGGATCACGATAAAATATGTAACGGGGTAAAAGGACGCTCTGAAAACACAAAAGCTAGTTTTATCACAGATTGTTATCAAATGATTGCAGTTGATTGACCACATTCCTCTCGTTCCGCTGACGTCATGCCTACAGTTAATTACATTTTGTTATAATCATTAAATATTGAGTAGAAAACATATTTGGTCAGCCAAGTGTCATCACTGAATAGCTTTGCTATCAATGATGTTTGGTAATGGTAATGCAATTAAGCAAATATATTGTACATACCTAGCTTATTGCATGACATAAGCGCAGTGAGCGGCCCCGTTACGTTATATTTAAACGCAACTCTACTAGACGAAACACACCGTGTGATTGTTTGTGCTCAGATATATGAAAATGTTATGGACCTGGCGGTGGGGTTGAAATGTAAATGATACGGAATGAGGCTACACCAAAAATATCTAGTTCAAATGTTCACGTATATAATAAACTGCTCAGAACGACGTCTTAAAATCCCGATATAACCTCGTTTATGTACGTAAAGTGACCGATGCTCATGGTACACGCTGGAGATTAGAGTCACACAACGACCAATAAACGAATGAATAATCACAAAATTGATGCATTGAGCTATTGTGAGCGGGATAAAGCATCACCCCTGTTTAATTGCATAGCAGACATTTAATTTATTTTTTATACAGAAAGCAATAAACAGATGGTATTGCTTTGCAGAAAATAACGCAATACTGGGCACTTTCTGGCATTTGAAGCATGAAAACCGAGCTACAGAAATGCCAAATACAGAACAGTGAAATATGAACCTATGAAGCTCAATTATACAAAACTTTGACGTCAACTATATTGCAATCTTGAAAAACACTTTTCTCTTATCAGTTATATGTACCCCTCCATTGCCACATTGGAGGTCTATACAGGTTAACGCATTTGGAAATATACACCACATCACCAATTTCGCCGTACCAAAAACAAACTTAAGTCTTGTTCTCTATCCCCATGTAAACAGCCAAAGTGCCATCCTTAATCAACACATGCTTCTAATTTCAACTTATTTGAAGTGAAACTCTATATGCAATTACCTCGACCGTTGTTCGGACGCAAGGTATATATATAGATATAGATATATAGATATATATAGAGAGAGAGAGATATAGATATATATATATAGAGAGATATATATATATATATCTATATATCTCTATATAGAGATATCTAGAGAGAGAGAGAGAGAGATATATATATATATAGAGAGATAGAGATATATATATATATATATATTATATATCTATATCTATATATACTCTATATATATATATATATAGATATATATATATATATATACATATTTTTGAAATATACATATACGCATATATATATATTTGTATATATATATTAATATATATATGTATATATTAATATAGATATAAATATATATATACATATATATATCTCTGTGTATATTCATTAATATATGTATGTATATTCATAGATATATATATAAATATCTATATATATCTCTATACATATCTAGAGAGATGGATAGATCTCTATCTATATATCTCTATAGAGAGATATATCTCTCCTATATATATATAGATATATATCTCTGTATATATATCTCTAGATCTCTCTCTAGATCTCTCTATCTCTATCTCTCTCTCTCTATCTCTATATATATATATATATATATCTATATATATATATATCTCTATATATATTTGATTCACAAACAAATAACGGGTAAAAGCCGAATTTCCCCTGCTCCAAACTGTCTTATTATTAATCTTATCGTCATCTTAATTATATCTGGACAACGAAGGACCGTCTGATGCATATCACCATCCGCTTGTCTATGGGTCGATTACTGAAGTCCAATGTACCGGGCTCATAACTGCGTTTATTCCACAGTTCTCGTAATGAGTGATTAGATCAGCAACATTACGATGGAATCCGAGGTTCTATATATCTGATTTTGTACATTGGGAGTCTTTTTGTTAACCAAATGTGCCTCATATTTATTCTTCGGTCAAATGTATTCAACCAAATTATGTGGTTTGCCAAATTGCAGCATTTCTTATTCTGGGAATCATCTGGTTAAGTCTTAAAGTTGATTAAATCATGGATACTAGAGCTGCGCAATTGCAACGCTAGTTGAACATATGGTGAAGGCAATTGTCAGTGAAGGCGGAATTAAGAGTGAATGAAAAAAAGCTTGATATAGCGATTTGTTAATTGATATTTGAATAGCAATTTTTCGGGTTGTATCGAATCAATTTCTTTGTCAACTCTACGTAGACTTTAACGACTTGCAGTGAAATAGTCTCGCGATCCAATGAATATATTTCAAACCATTCCCCAAAGTTATATATTTTTATGGGCTTGTTCTGCATGTGCTACGAGCCGTTTATCTAAATTACCGCTTGGCTTTCATATTCATTTATATGCCATTCATTTCGCAAGTTTCCATCGTACTAGGAATTGCAATAGTACTGCTATTGTGTGCGTACTTTCCAATCTATGCACACAACAGGGAACACAACATTGAACGCCCTAAACACTATTTATCTGTAGCAACGGCTCTTTTGTTGCCTGTTGGATGCAGTTATGGCTCCATTACTCGAAGTGGACTTTGAACCATCTAGAGCTTTGCATCATCGAGATTCTATAAGGACCTAGTGACTGAGATGAGGGGCCTCGGGTCAGCTACAAAAGCACGACTAATGCCTATTTAGATACCTGTCAACCCAATTGATCGAGCCATCAGCACGGTAAAGATGCGTGATAATCAGCTTTATACTAGCCGCACCAAAACATTCAAAAGAGTAAGAACCCCGAGAGCAATGGCATTATGTCTGCCATATGCTGGGATTGAAATAGACTTGCTATGTACCAAGCAACGTAATTTTGGGCGTACTGTTGTATGCATTGAGGGCATATGACGTCACGCAGCGCGTTCAGTTTGTTTTATTAGCAATAATAATATATAATTTAACAAAGAGGGGGGTGCCATCACATTGTGCAAGTAAAGTTAAGTAGAACATTGATATCTTCGTGCGAAAAATCGTAAATATATTTACATACGGCCACACAAAGCTCTTGGATGGGATGTACAAAATTCGATCTCGCTTGATCAATATTCGGTAGACTTATTTTGCTTAAAATTGCATTAAATGTATAGTCTGGTCGTAAATTATGACAATATCAAGACGATACGCATAATATATCTTATATTATTTGCGACATTGGAATTACTAAAGGCATAAAAAAAGGCTAACCGCCGATACAAGATCATTCGTACTGTTAACACTATTGAAAAAAAGATATCATACATTGCACCATTTATTGTTCTTTCGTGCAATATTTGTCACATAGTGTATTACAAGCATTTACGCAACAGTGACCAAGTCTTGGTATCAACATATTAGTTCTAAATGGATTTATAGAGCAAATGCAGCATATTATAATCCATTTAGTAATGAAACGGTCAATATAATGTTCAAGCAAAACAGTTGACCTATAGATTAATGAATAAATAATAAACAGACTCTACAAACGCCTTTCATGTACATTTACGAACATAAGATCGCAATAGTTTAGTCGTCAGATGAAAGGGACTTAATTATAAACGCAGGCCGATAACCAATGGTGTTGGTTAGGTGCGTACGTGTTATAGCATCCTATCAACGATCAAAATAACAGGTCAAGGTACCTGATTAGAAAGGAGTTTGTTGCCTCGAAACATCTGAACCTTAATGCCCAAAAGGTACTATATTTTGTAGCCAAATATTTTTCTGACACAACTTGTCAGCGAACTTTAGGCATACCGGATTCATTTGTAAACACTGGAGATCGTTTTCACGGCTGACAAAGCTTTTATCGTGTAGCTCGGATTTACAATAACACAACTTTGCAACAAGATCATTATATTGCGGTCCTCCTTGAATATTACGCAAAGGCACTGAAAGTCAGCCCGCTGGTGTTGTCAGTTTGTGTTTTTTCGTGCATAACGGCAAACGATGTGAGTCGCTGTCACTTCAGGACACTCAGTCATTGCACAGGGGGTTGGACTAAACGGTATAGAAAGGCGTGCATCATCTAATATCGGCATCTTATACATCCAGCAATGACTAGTTAAGCAGTTGTCCGTTAGTTAAGCATTAAACCAAGTGCAAGCATGCAAACATGATACTTAGTGTCTTTTTTTTTACTGTGGCGCCAAATGCAGACCGTAACCTTAAATTCGACCATACTGATTAATAAAATACCATGACAATAGTACACATAGAGTATTTAGCAGCAAAGACGGCCTCATCAAGGTTACACAAGTGTAGGGCTTCTACTTTGATGCTATCAAGAGTTTTATGTCTGTAATGTAGTTAATGCAGGTTGAATACAGTAGCCCCACTATGTGATCATTGGCATGAACTGATACGTGCATTATCGCAGCGAAAAGATATCACATTCCTGGCTTCCTGCTCAGCTTAAACTCAATACTTTGACTGTGCCCGCGCGAAACTGATTCGCAAGGCTCCTATCACCTATCAGATAAGAACAATGCACAAACGATATTTATTTACAATTACTATTCCATGCTGTTGGTTTTCTGGCATTCACTAAGCAAACAACTTACTAGTTATTGTTGTTTATGCTCAACGTTTATATTTTAGAAAAGTAGGGAGCTTAGTGAGAGTTATGCACCAACTGGCCCAACGACAACGGTGTAGAAATGTAAAAGCTCCTACAGTCTGTGTAGTACAAAGCTCAGACCAATTGTACGATTAAGTTATGGATGTAAATTTTGCATGAAAGTCAGGTAAGCATTGTACGGTACAGGAAACCTAGCAGTTTAGATCTTGAAGTAAATACGGGGCTGTAGGTTGGGTGAATAGTAGGTAGGCTGTTAAGCTCAGTTTGATAGGAAAGACATAATTGAGGCAAGGTTAATTTTATGCATACCCATTCCCTATATTGATTATTGTACTATGCCCTACAATAGATTACTGACGACTGCTGTTGTTGATCGCTATTTACTGGCGAGCGTCGCGTAGTCCCGGGATAGAGAGTGTGTGGTGTATAGCATATAGTTTTCACAGTTATATTCCACAGGCTGCGAAGCATACAAGCGCCTACCTTAATCATGCTAAAGAAGTGGTTCAATCTATTCTATCTATCATATAGTCAGCTTTTGCAGGGATATAGCATTATACGTGAACGTAATGATCAGCAAGGGCGTCCTGTCAAGATGATTATGAGATAAATGCGTGAGCGGCCTTGGCGATGCTTCCATGCGAATAGATACGTATATCATTGATCCGCGGCAATTCAGCCGAATGAAGCGCTGGACCAAAACAGCCGCACCAGGGATACAATCAATCAAACGAACGCCTAGCGTGTCAATACGCTGTTCCAAGAGAAAGAGGTTTGGGAGCATGCATTCCAAACTTCTTTCAGCATTTAACTATGCGCTGGAATTATATGCAGATTGATATGGTCTCCTATTTCTCAATAATGGATTATATTGTGACCACTGTTCGAAAAAGCAACGCCATGTACCTGCTAAATTAGATTGACAACACTGAAGATGCGTAGGCCTAAGGTCAATCACGTATAAAATGGTCTGATACATTCTTGATTCAAACGAGATAATTGCAAGGCGGTCCGAAACTGCTGAAAAAGATGAAAACTATCCCACTAAACCCCCGCATCTAGAGTTTCTCAGTGACCAGGCAATTCATCAGCATTAACAGCTGTAATTAGTAGCAAGCTGGACACGATCATTAATCATATATCTACAGCGACGATTGATGAAAAGCTGTTTGACGAAGAATTCAAGCCCATTGTTGACGAGGTACCTCAGTTCCGTTTGATATCAAAGGAGGCTGGAGCACACAAGGTCCAAGTTACTGTTACCATTGATAAAACAAAATACTTCCTGATATAGAGCGGACGAGACTAAAGCCTTGCTTATACGGAGCCACAGAGATAAAGTGTATGGCGATATAATGCAAAGTTGGTTAGGTAAAGAATTACCCCGCAGACTACAGAGCTTGAAAGCTGTGTAAAAAATGTGTAAAATAGGTTAGTCATCAGGAGGACGAAGGAGGTTATTTTGAGGAAGATAAAATACATTTGAAGAATAAACTGAAGTATAATGTAAGAGTTGTGTATTCTAAGAACACTGACACTACGGAGAAAGAAAAACATGTACATGAGCTTGTTTACCCTGCGGATCGGACACTACAGATATAAATGCGTGCAAAAAGGTGTGGGGACCGATGTGGATGGTACAGGGCAACCTTCGATCATCGGGGCGGCAAGGTGAACTCCGAGAGCCCGTCATGGGTGCCGCAGCCATGGTAGCCATGAGGATAACAGAGGGACGCATGTTGAAAGTAGATTAAACAGGGAGTAGAATGTGGGAGAACATGGGCCTAATGGCCAAGACCCGCATTCTGTTGGGGTTTTGCCTGTCTTGGATGTATGTGCTCTATTCATATGAAGTTGTCTCTGTGCTTGCTTGCTTGCTTGTCGATCGCAATAAGGGGGTGGGCTCGCTACTGTTGTTGCCTGTAAACACCCTCTAGAGACAATATTTTCTCGATATACTATTCTATATGCTACTGCTATGCATTTTCATTGAGAATCTATAAAAGGTTATTGACGAAAAAGTGCCATACAGTTGCTCTGGGCTAGTGAAGAACCTATAGAACAATACTTCCGCTTTATAACTTATTTACACCGACTCCGTAGTAACATGCACAAAAACCCTAGCATGAACCAGGGAGGGATGCGTAAATTGAGCAAAATACGGACAGGTATGTATCCGCTGAAAGCGTGATTCGATTTTGTGGATTATTGTGTTAGATATTGCTACGAAAATGCAGAAGATGACAAGACCTAACCAATCCATTATTGTGTTACTAGACCAGTGTGATTACAATTCTTCGGCATTCAAGTTTAAGCTCCGTCGTGGCTCTCAGCAATATCAGCTCGGTATTGTGATGCATGATTTATTACACCAGTCCAATATCATGCCTATTGCTCAAGTTATGATAATGGTTCCTTATAAAAAGGAACATTATCGCTTTGGGAGCAATTAGCCTTGCTTGAAGCAGGTGCAGTTCGTTTAATAAAATATCATATTTTTAAAACTCATCCCCCTTGTATTATGCATCTTAATTTGCTGTCGAAATTGGAAGAGCCACACAAAGAGTACCATATTGTCCCTGCAACGCTGCAATCCATGGTCCATACCAGCTCTCGTGCTTTGTAATTTTACAAAACGGCCCCTTCTTTGAACCGTTAAGTTCGCAATATTGTGGGGAGAAAAAAAAGTGGTAGATCTACCCTGAAGTAACATTTGAGTAATGCAACTACTGTTCGACCTTGCAACAACTAGATGGCAAGCATCCGATAAACTGCAACATGTGCTTGAACTATTGGCTATTATGGCTCTACTGGGTATCTTACATTAGTGAAAAAGATAATCACCGTTTTCAGTACTTTCCTTAAGATAATAGCAACAATGTATTTGGCCCATTCAAATGTATTTTTGCGCTATGCCAATTTTCAATGTTGTGTTGAACCGAACTGTTATTTAAGTGCAGTACATCTGGTTGATATCAATTATGGCCGTATAATCTGCCAGCTTACAACGATGAGCCTTTTGATTTCATGGCAGTTGTATTGTATGGCTGCCTTCCAATCTTAGCAGACGGCGCTAAGCCGTATCCATCACCAAAAGGGCCACACACAAAGTAATATATCATATGTGCGTTGCTTTTGTGCATCTATAGCAAGAGTAATGATTTGATTCTGCCGCAAATCCTTGGAACATCACCACGCTACCAACATCAAATTGGAAGGTTTCGAGACTTTCCGACATCTAACCGAGCAATAGGTGTCCCACGATTGCGTGCCCCTAATATTGATTGTGCTATCAAAGATATGCGATGAATGTCCATCAATATGTATCCTAGCAGTATGTGCTACATTGATGACATAGCAAGATATATGAGGAACTAATTCAAACGTTCAATGAGTATTCTGCCACCGGGCACAATTATGTTGTTTGTAGCTGTGCTCAGGTCAGTCCTAATAATGTAAAATAATTTTGTACTTTATCAATAACATGGCGCCGTTCAACAGCATTCGTAGGGATTAAATATTGGCGTTATTAAATAATACTTCACAGGTTTCTAGGTTTCTACTAAACCCCACGCCTGCAAATCATGTTCCGTCATCAACAACCTCAAGCGCAAGTTGCATATGACCACAGATTGCAATATGACAGATTTTCACCAATCAAACACGGACAGCCAAACAATCAACACCGTCAAGCGTATAGAGAGATGAACGGGATATCTAAAAACATAAATTGCCCAGCCACATACTAATCCTGCTGAAAACAACAATACTGGTATATATTACCCCTAACAGAACACCAAACTCAATAAAACTATACTTAACTGTGGTGAAATGAATGTGTGTGACGACCAGGAAGAAGTGAATGGACTACGATCACACAAAGGTCATCGAAACCATGAAAATCAGATCAATGCGATGGAATAAGGTAGTCAACAAATGATAAATGCCCGTTTGGTAGGGTACTTTGTAAAGAACCAACTAAATTCAAAATATCAAAGCAGATTTCGACATCGACGCAGCACAACGGATCAGCTTGTTGGCATGGAAACAGTAATCCATGATGCATTTGTTAAGAGGGAGCATGTGGTGCCTGTTTTTGTTCGAACGTGAGCAGGCAAGGGACACCACGTGGAAACATTGTATTTAATCCGATTTGAATTCTATGGGCCTCCAAAGTAGTGTAAGTGGTGCCTCTTCGCACCCCGCGTTTTTGACATATGGATGACGTAGATGACGTGTATGACGTGAGAAACCATTGCGAAATATATTTTTCGCTGACGGATCGTTTCCTGATTTGGTGCACGCTATTTCGTCAAGGTGCTGACTTTAGCGACCCTTGCTAAGTTAAGTAATCCCACTGATGTTCTGGAGTTTGTAAATGGCTATATATTCCTCTTGCCTGGTAATGAGGTGATAAGCAGTGGTGTTGTTGATAGATTGGGGTTTACTGACAAGTGAAAATAGCGCTATACGCGTGTGTGTTTCAGTGTTGACGGGAGACGAAGAGGTTTTACACGCCGCTATGGACACTTATGCAATTGAACAGGCCAATACAGTGCTGGATTCGTTAAACCAAGTTCAACGCACACCCCCGACACAAACTGGAACTGGCGCTGCAGTCGACAATGCCAAGGGTAGGTCTATTACAGGGTAGGTCTATTAAGGGGAAGAACTGAGGAATGACGGAAATCTTTATGACGTTGGGTGATATTAATATTGACAGATTATCGATGATTATGTCGACAGAAGCTGTGTTGGCTTCAAATAAAAGAGCCCTACGGACTCATACGTAATTGGGAAAGCTGCAAACTGTTTACATCTATAATTTATCTGATGATGTACCCAACCTCAACCAGAATATATTTGAGGAATGCAATTCAACCATTAAAATCAATGTGGTTATGGTTTCTTATTATGCCACAAAGAAACAGATAAATTGCGCTATTTTCACTCGTCAGTAAACAACAATCGAATGTTACCGACACCTCTGGTCGTACGGAGTGCGGACGATTTTGACAGGGCTTCGGATGAAATAACAAAAACAGACATCTTAACCTATGCCCAGAACCAACGACTGGATTCGAAATGGAGTGTGGAAGCCGTGACAAATTTGACTGTCTTTGTAAACCCAATCGATGATCACGTGATTGGCTACCCACCACCTGTGATGTCGAAACACCTAAAAAGAAACAGAGCCATCAACTTGTTAGATCGAAGTCTAAAAATGGGTAAACCGTATCAAGACAGATTGTGCTTTTTCAGGGCCCTGGCCTTACACAGAGGAACGAAGATCACGAGTCTAGAGAACACAGCTGAAGCAATGTTAAAGACTGATTACCCA
Source organism: Urechis unicinctus (assembly GCA_034190875.2). NCBI lineage: Eukaryota > Metazoa > Annelida > Polychaeta > Xenopneusta > Urechidae > Urechis > Urechis unicinctus. The sequence continues at coordinate 40,562,674 of CM067355.1, forward strand.
AAATAAAAGAAAAAAAAACATTTGCGGATGTACCACTGGAAGATGTCGAAAGACTAGCAAAACAATTCAAAGTGAATGTCGCGGTGTACACGCTAGACGAGAATCAAGTAAGTGTTTCTTGCAGTGATTAAACAGAAGTAACAACAGAAACGATGTAATCATTGGATATCGCTATGGAAATATGAGAAACGGATGTGATCATTTTGTTATATTTGTTTCGAGTAGCTACTTTGGTCAATTGAACAAGTACAAAATTCGCCGCGACCTTGAAATTGAACCTGCACGAAAATCACTTAAGTTACATAAAAATTCTTTGACCTTTATTGCAAATCATATATTTGTGGTACATCTCAGAAGCTGTGGAACAGTGAGAAAAAATTACATCATACCAAAAACAAATGTTCTTTGGAAACGAAATACAAGTACCCAGGCGGTGTTTTTCATTTACCATCCACTTTCTTTGAAGCGTTGCGGGACGAATGAATCGAAATAGAAGACGGTATTTACCCTTACAGAACCACCAATGATTTTGAAAGTTATTTTAGAGAAGACAACATACACATCAATTCGCCCAAAGTCACCTGGGACAAAAAACACGTGCCGTTATCAGTGAGTGTATGCAGCAATGAACCTGATTATACAGAACCAAAATGCTTTATTGCACCTGGATCTACATACGACAAATAACTACGAGCCTATCAATGTGAACAGAAAAAAGGATATTTCCCGTATAAATGGGTGACACTCGATCATTTGAACAATACAGAATTACCACCCCATGCAGCTTTTTAAAGTGCGTTAAAACAAGAAAACTTTACAGCTGACCAATACGCTGAATGTCAAGAAGCGTGGGAAGCAGGTCATATGCAGACTTTTAAAGACTTTTTGAAGTATTACAACAATTTAGATGTCGAACCTTTTCTGGAAGCCATAGAGAAACAGAGTCGTTTTTACAGTGAGAGAGGTATAGATATGCTGAAGGATGGAATATCAGTACCCGGATTAACCATACGATATTTGTTTCAAGACTTGGAAGATTATTTTACCTTACCCGACGAAAAAAACAATGACATCAGGCGTGAACAGAACGAAATTGAAGCGAAGTTGTGTGAAGGAATTATGGGTTACGATGCAAACGCGTTGTATCTGTGGGCGTTGTCTTAACCTATGCCAAACAACTTTCCGACCCAACTTCACGCGCCTGAGTTTAAACCAATACAGACCCGAAAAGATGGTGAAGCGGATGAATGGTTGGCTTGGATAGCACAAGGCTCAAAAATCTAAATACAACACAGACTAAACAGAGGGGAAAAAAGAATAGGAGCCCGGCGATTACCCTTAGATGGTTGGTGCGAAGAAACGCAAACAGTGTATCAGTTTCACGGATGTGTAAGGAATGGTTGTCCGTGTCTGAAATTAACCCATAGCCCCATCAGTGGAAAACTAATGAGTGATTTATGTGCCGAAACAGTAAGAAATACCCAGTATTAGAGAGGATTAGGTTATGTCATAGCTGAGTGGGAATGTTAATGGACGAATAAATGGAAAACAGACCCTCACATCAAAGCGTTCAAGTACAGTCGCCCTTAACCACCCCCAGCCGCTTTGATGGAAAAACAGCTGATAGCCAATATACATGACAGAACCTTTTTTGCAATGGCTGAAGCAGATATACGCGTACCAGAAAATTTTAAAGACTATTTTAGTGAGATGACCGCTACATTCAAAAACATTGAACTGACACAACATGAAATCGGACCCTTCATGCGAGACTTTGCCAAACAACGGGACATTATGAAAGTGAATAAACAAGGGTGACAAGGGTCGTGGGATCATAAGGAATTTTGTTGCAATCATTATGATGTCATAACGATTTTTATTATTTATTTTCATAAAGACGGAATGGCGGACGTCAATAGGGAGCTACAAAGGTGTAAACATATTGCTTGCTAGCCCACTACTGAAATGGTACTTGGAACATGGTCTGGTGATAACAAAGATATACCAAACACGGGAGTATGAACCCACAGCCTGTTTCAATCGATTTTCCGAGACCGTATCAGACGCCAGGTTTTTATGAATACACGAATGTAGTTTATGTTATACTCATTTAAGCGTTATAATTTATTTTTTTGCTTATGTTCTTGTTTGTGTGTAGAAACTAAGAATAAAAAAACCATAGTATATTTTCAACACGCGTTGTTTATTTGCCGTGAATTAAACATGTCACCAGCTTATCGTTGGTTGAATAATCGTCGGTAAATACATCCAGCAATTGGTTCAAACTTATTCCACGCCATCGTCTCTTTAAGTAATACAAACAAAGTCCACAAGTACTGGAATTGAAGTCTTGTAATGTCTTAGAATTATAAGTCCAGCTCACACAATGCTGGTTCAAGTACTTCGCAAATACGTTATGAATAGGAGGTAGTCCATAAGAATCAAAATATTCGCCGCTTTCATTATGATTACTGAAAATAGCTCTCTTTTTTTGGAAGCGGGATCGGTGTTACAAACAAAACCGCTGGGTTGACATGGCGGGGTTATTTATTCCGCGCAAAACTACCCGCACAGTAGCTCGAGTGAAAACGACTTTTTGTAAGAGTTTGTGTAATGGCCTGGTATCCATTGTTAGGCAGCGTAATCAAACAGAAATCTAAGATTTCGGTCCATTTGAATAATATTTTCGAATTCGGCGCACAAATTGACATTAATGGTACGTTCTAGGGCCGTACTTAAACGCATTTCCAAGCACACGTTTCCTTGTTTCAACAAATTGAGTGCCGCTATCAGCCAGGTCGGGGGTCAGTTCAAAAGCGAATAGTGGGATAACCGCTCCAAATTATGGCGTTGCCTTCATGTTGGTAGAGTTGTCCAGTGCTAATGAATAAATTAGCATAAGTGCGTACAGAGCTGAAAAAGTAAGGTTGTTATGCTTAAAGTTGAAGGGGTTCTGAGTGTGTTGTGGGGTGTCTTTGTACCATAAACTAGCTGTTAACTGAGAGGTTTTTTTTCCGAACCATAGCTAAACAGCGTTTCCATATAAACGCGATACGGATAGGTATTGATGGAAGAGGAAACGAGTTTCTCGTTGAGAGAGACATCGACTTGGGAAAAGATTGAGTGTAACCATAGATTAACGGTTGCTACAGCACTATCAGCCTCCAAGACTTCCCCGAACATTTTCTCCACTTTGGCATTCACTTGTAAATGCGTGTCATTCAGATTGAGATAATCATCACCTGAACCACAGATGTGGAATTCGACTGGACCCGAACCTAAAGCAGCTACCGGATGGAATTTGATCCATGATCCATGATCGACACTGCTTTGAGTTGGGGGAATAGAAAATAGGTCTAATTCACTTTTGACACAGGGACAAGATTGGGGATGTACCAGTGCCATAATCTAACTAAAAAAATATCCTTTGACAAACTCCGAGTTCTTCCACGACGATGGCGTGAACTACTGCTCCTACCTCGTGCGAGTCGTTTTATAGAGACTGCTGGTTGGCGACGCGGTTGTTTGGCTTAACTATTTGATCAAACTCTTCCTCTCCGGTTTGTAACATTCGTTTCTTAGCCGATTGTTTCAGAGAATTCCCTCCAAACAAATCTTCAACCACCCTCACTCCTGTTTTCAAGGCGTGTTTTTTAAGAACAGGTAAAACATTTCAAACCAGCGCTAACGCCATTTTCGCCAACTCCCTAAGCACGCTAACAAGTCCATGACCACGCTGACTCCTTGCACAGGAAAACACAGGGAGTCCACCACCTGCTTGGTTCAGATAATATTGGGTGTAAATATCAGCCATGGTTTTCAAAATATATCTTTCTTGGTTTTACGGAAATGTACCGTCACTGTCACTTTACCAGATTCGAATGGAATGGGTCGACCCGTGTCATCTCTGATATCGATTTCTATAGTAAAAAAAGTCTTGGTGGCTATCGTGTAATAAAATATCTTTTTATATGTGGAGTAGATCAACTGCCCGCGACGATCGTGATCGATTGGAATAATACGCAGAAAGGGAACCACAGTGTCTCCTACCACCTGAGCTTCGATGAGATTACAATAGACATAAAGTCCGTACAAACCTCGATCAGGGTAAACAAGATGCTGACCAACTTGACTATTCTCAAAAATCCCCCTTTCAAAACCGTGTCTTTGACGCAACCCCTCGTCTATGTAAACTACAACTGGCTCATTGTCTAGGGTCATAGTTACTGTCTGTTGTGTTCGATTGTAGGTGAGATGCACTCGCTCCTCATTTTGCTCCTTTATCTTGGCTGCAAAGGCTTCTAACTGCGGTTCTGTCATATAAAAACCCGGGGTAATGTGAAAATATTTGGGAAGGGCCTCCTCAAATTCACTCACATTGTCATATCGCTCGCTACAACAGACATCTGGGAGATTAAACGCACCAGCCACATGATCTATGACCACAAACCCCTCGTCCTCAGTAACATTGTACCACGTATAAGGGTACGGAATTTCCGCTAATCCCACTTCCTAAGCCCCTTCCAACTGTACAGCTTTGGGGAGTCGAGTAATGTAACGTGCCAACGTATTGTTGGGATGATAATTCATTCAACTGTTGGAAGGCAGGGTCAGAAAGAAACTCATGATGGTGATGACTTGAGACTCAAATTAAACTCTTCTTGGTTTCACCATCACATGTCCATCTTTGAATGTTACGGACTGACCCGTGTCGTCTCATATATCAATTTCTATGGTAGAAAAAGTTTTGGTGCCCACAGGGTATTACAATATCTGTTCGTATGTCTGGGTCACCATTTTGTGCATCCGATCATTGTCCATGGGAACTGTGCGTAACAAGGGGTCATCGTGTCACCGACCACTTGTGATTCAATTATACTACAATAAACGTACAGTGCGTACAACCCTCGAAATACATTAGTCTTGTATTCAGTTCGAGAATCGTTAAGAGAAAGACATTCCTCGCACCACAATATTTGACTAAGACCTTTGGTCATGACAACTTGAAGTTTGGGGTCGCTTATGAACCCAATCTCAGTTGTTATACAGCTCCACACCACTGACCCAACGATTAAAGCTGGCAGGGTAGCCAAACCCCTTGACAAAATGCAGTTTTTGTCCTTTCCGTTTACGTTGTTTGATAACTTGTTCAACCCTATACCACGCTTTGTCATTCACTTTCTGTAATTCTTCCGCGTAAAATGTTCCCTCTAATTCTTTGTTGTTATCATTTTTTATTGTATACAAATTAGAGGAGCCTAAGTAAACACCGTCCACCGGAAACAACACCTCCCTCCAATTGGAAGTGTAATGTTTTTTAAATTCACCCCGTGATTGACTGATGCAGACACAATTCGCATCAGAGCGTTTCCCATATAAAGTCATTCACTTGTCTTCTTGATTTCGCAACAAGTCCAATATCAGAGTGTGCTTGATGCTGCGATGATAGCTGATGTTGTATCCTTTCACCAGCAAAGCCAGAACCGGTAGATAAATAATGGTGATGTGTTTGGTAAAATAACGCCACATTTTAGTTTTTAACGTACGATTAAACCACTCGACTATGCCAGCTTTGTCTTCTTCGTTGCGGGTGGTGAAAAAGCAAATCCCCTGTTGCTTGGGAAATGTCTGAAATTTATGGTTGATAAATTCTCCACCCTTATCGGTCTGTAAACACAGGGGCTTCTGCCCTTGTTTCAATATAATCTCAAAGTCTTGAATCAAACTGTCTCCTGTTTTATTTTTTAGTGGTATCACCAAAGCATATTTCGAGAACACATCGATACAGGTCAAGAGAAATTTCATGTCTTGGTTCTGTTTGGTTAAGCGAGCTAAGTCCGCTAAATCGGCTTGCCCATGATAGTTAATCCCCCCGACTATGACGCGTCATCTTCGAAATCGACGACGGATCGGTTTATGTAATGTACACGCATCTTGTTCACCCAGCAATTGTCTGACTGCCTTTGTTTTGAGTTTCGTAGATCTAAACAATTGCTGCATCCCTCCATACGTGGCCGGTGCTTCGGGGTCGAAATACACGCTTAACTTATCCATGATGCCCAACCTTGTGCTACAGCCTCCTCCTCACCAGGTCTTTTATCTATTCGCGTCTCACCCTGTCGGATATAGTTCTATCCATTGGAGTGACCCAATAATTTTTGGGGAATGTTGGAATCTCGCAACGCTTCAGCAAATCTTTTCCAACCCTGTGGTTCAAAGTTTTAACGTCGCCTCAACACATCGTTAACTAAATCGGCCACGTTAGCTCAACTTTTTTACTGAAGTTTATCAGGAATGGTTTCTACAACTTCCGCAATAGACACATCTTCTTGTTTGGGTGTGAGGGGCGGGGCATTAGCTAAGGTCGTGAGAGGTGTCGGGGTTCTGTGCTGGAGGTTGTACTCACGGTGTTTTGTTAAAATCTGGTTATAATATTCTACTTTAGCCTCCTCCGATAAATCACTACAATTCAGGATATCCCTTATCTCAGCATCCAAGTTGGATAACACGTTGACATTGGGAGCTCGATCATGACGTGTACTTGACAAAACCTGGGGATCAACCAACATCATTTTCTTAGCCATAATTAGCCAAACAGTTTGCAGGGGTCAATTAAAGCTATATTCTATTCCCATAATCTTGATACATACAGTTCATCAACATCGTACACATAGCGTACCTCAGACAAAAATGCTGAAAGACATTAAATTGTCTACAAGTGATGTCCAGCATGGATTAAAGGGAGGCCGGACAGTTTTCATTATTCACGGTTCTGCAAAGACCGAATGAAAGAGACTTGAAAACGTACAAAATCAAGCTATGAGATTATGTGTCGGAGCTTTCGAGTCATCGCCATTAACAAATATGTATGTTTAAGTCAACTAGCCACCATTTCAAATCACGTGGAAACGGCTTACAATGCAATAGCCATTGGGGCTCGAAATAAATCTACACGATAAGGCTTAAAACTGTGTCATCACTGGATAGTTAATTACACATAAGAAATTTCGATTGGCATTTAACATCAATCATTACCATCATGTGCTTATAATTCACGTAATGTTTTGGGTATTTAATTTCGACCGATAACTTCAATATGTGCGAATCACCTCGTGACCAAAGGAACTGTGCTTAAAACTGGCCAGTTGAGCATATTTATCCGTCATAAACAAACCTAGGTCACTGCTGATAGCAATATAATCATGGCAATATGAACAAGAGAACTTCAAAATTGACCGTGAGTCAGATTCACCTCACTCTGACGTGAAACATCATTTTGAAATGAGCTGCGCATTTAGGATTCAAAATGTGAGCAGCAATAAATTGCATGGGGCTTTGGTAGGCACTTCATAAGTATCCATGTTATTCCTATCACGCTAAAGGAAGATGAAGCGCAGCTGGGAAGTGTTGAGTTGATTTGCAATAACCCGATATTTCCAAGGAAAGCCTTTACATATTAAATAATATCATATTCCCGTGTCCAAGCCCAAGAGTATATAAATGCGGAAACAGCATAACGCTGCTTAATACATGTAACTACGGGTCGCCCTGGAGCTTTAGTTCGTAGTTATTCTAATATATGGTCTAAATCCTGCTTCATAATGATCAGTTAGTGGACGCTGTGTATGAGTTGTGTTATTTAATAAATGTGTATAAACTTCTGCATACATTGGGTAGGAAATATTTGTCACTATCTGCAACTTTTCGTTAATATTTCATTATTGCATAGAAATATGTGAAGGCGATGGATATTTATGGTTGCCAACGCTCTAATTGGTCCAACAGGACTAATATTTGTGGTCATCACATTACTATAACATATCTGATCGACCGCAAACATCCTTAGCTACATTTTTGATATCACATAAACCTGACGAACCGCACCTTTTACATTCATAGTTAAATAACGGCGCGGTTTAGAAAGCCGGTCGTGGTAATATACTATCCTCATTAGGAAATATGCTCCTCTTCTGATCTTGAATAATTAGATATTGGTTTTGACAATATTTTTCGATGTGCCTTGATTGGTTCAGGAGAGCTCATTCCAATCATCAATCAGTGCTTTAGGACTATCGATTATAATGCGATGCCAATCAGCAATATCTAATTTCATATGTGACTGTTCGTAAATGTCCACGACATCATCAAGGTTTATGTTATTTATCTGCTGCATATAACAGTTCTTCATATATCCGATGGATCCGGGTGATTGCTGCAAGCTTTGTTTCTATGATTAAGTTAAAGATATCAATCAAAAGGCGCAGACATTGTAATGTTGTTAGTGCACCTTGCCTTGAGATAACTAAGCTTTGCCAACAATTTCGAAAGAAAACCAATAGCAATAAATGTTGCCCAATGAAAGAGGTCACGGTATATGTCACTTGCCTAAGATATCGGTTATTATATTGCCGCATGTAGAGCACAACTATGATATTATTGAAAACAATAGTGGATGCAATTACAATTTATGTGCTGAATGAAAATGGATAGCACTACCACCACCATGCTGATGCAGTGGCATGTATGCTAATATCTTATGACCATCATATAGGTGAACCCTTAGCAAAACGCTGAGTATTAGAGGTCTAAAATTATTCTTTGTCAATAATTATATTTCGGTCAATATTCATTTCTAAAACTAGTAGAAGCTTCCTATGTGGGATACATTGTGATAGAACAGCGATCGACTGCATTTGCGGGGTAATAGTTGTTCTTGCAGCATGTCATAAAACTATACATATATCCACACAAACGACATCTATAGTATAATCCAACAGCAGTTACAAGGTTAGCGATGCCAATGTGAAGCTGTGTAGCATTACTCAAGCGGTAGTCACAGGTTTTTTAGTAACATAGAACATTAGAAAGACATACAGGATGCACAAAAACAAAAATAAACTGTCGTAAAGTTTCGCAAAATGTGCATATGCTTTAAAGTGCGTTGTGTCAGCAAATAAACTTATACAAAACTTAAACGAAAGACAGAGAAATATCGGATACGAGCAATTTAAAGCGAGCAATACACGATATAACTAAGCACGAAATATTGGAACCATATGTCCATAAGTTGTTGAACCCAACATTGATAATCAATAGGTCTTGGTTTGTTTACGACGACAAAACTCCAATTTGTGAAAAGCTTATAGGCACTTAAGTATTGTATCGGTTTTATATTTAAATGAATCATACGAGTAATTCATTTTGCGCATGTGTATGTATTAGGGCGATGTTTGATATTGCATGGAATAAGACATGTGTCTAGGTTACCATTTTGCATTTTGTTAGCCAATCAGGCCTTTCTATGCCTTTTAGAACAGCGTTTATCTAAATAATCCAGTGTCTTTATATATATTTATATACTATTCAGAAGTCATACTATTACTATAGATAGGATGGGCTTGAGGCTTAACAAAATTTAGCAAACATATACGTGATGAAGGTGCTTGCCAATTGTAAGCGTTCATGCAGACACTGAGACACTGGCCACTTACCTTGACTAAGCGGCGATAAAAAACATCTCAAAGGAGGATAAAAGGCTCAAACGATATTACATATCTGCACTGATACGCGTTTACCTTCATCATACAAGGCATCGATGTAAGCAAATTGCATGAGGCAAGGCAGTCTTATGTTCGCTGATTACTGTAGCAGGCGACGATAATGAAGTCTGCCAAGCTGCGTTGTTGCATCCATACATACATTTCACACGAAGTCACTCGCTGGCTGGCAAAGGGCTTCATTTAATCTATAAAACCTGTGGCACGCAGATATAATCAATCGACGTCAAAAGAAGATAATGGCACCGCATAAGCCTGAATAAGACACTCAGTGACCTGGAAGTCGGTTTTCGGGATTTATTGTTTCATTATCTTACTGAACGGCTCATTTACTGTAGAAGAAAGCGATTTAGGTACTTATAAATATATACATATAGATATATATAATATATATATATATATATAAATATATATATATATATGTATATAGATATATATATATACATATACATATATGTATATATATACATGCATAATATATATATATATATATATATATATATATGCATTTAGAATGAATATACATATATATATATATATATATATATATATATATATATATATATATATATATATATATATATATATATGAATATATATATATATATATATATGCAATTTCCTCTAATTCCGTTAATTGTTTGTTTATTTTATGAATTTGACCTTGTGTGAACAATATTAGGTGCCTTTGGACATAATTAGAGCTTTTGAATAAGTCTGATTGTGTAAGAGAATTGTGCCACGTAATGAGGTTTTTTGGTGCAATGTGGTAGTTGTAACAACGATTTGACCATAAATTGTATGTTAATTTAAAATACAATTTCATGCAAAACTAGGTGATAACTATCAGCAACTATATGTTGAATATTTAAAGCCAAGAGTACAATTGAATGATATTTACATACATACAACCCGTCATCTCATGCGTAAAGATTTTATCGGAACCATACTTGTCGATAGAAACCCATATTTGGCAGTTGCTAGTAGCATTCAGTCTTTTGCTAGAGAAGTGACCATGTCGTTTATTTAACGACTACTAATGGATTGTCACTAACATTTAAGTATCACAGGTAATTGACCTATATACATATATGATTCACAGAAAAATAACAGATCAAACGCCGTATTTCCGCTGCTCCAAACTGTATTGTTATGAATCTTATCGTCACCTTTAATTTTACTGGATAACGATGAACCGTCGGATGCACATCACAATCCGCATGTCGATGAGTCGGTTACTGACACCCAAAGCACCGGGCAAATAACTGCGTTCATTCCACAGTTTTCGTTATTAGTGATTGGATCAGCTACATTACGATGGAATCAGAGGCTGTATAAATCTGGTTTTGTATATTTGGCGTCTTCTTATTAACCAAATTTGCCTCATATGTATTCGCCTGTCCGGTTGCAGAATTCAAATGAAATTAACTATGTTACATGGCGTGCCAAATTGCAGCATTTCTAATTCTTGGAATCATCAGGTTAAGTCGATGTAGACTTAAAGTTGATTTAATCGTGAATACTAGAGCTATCAGCGCAATTGCGTTGTTTCGGAAATTCTTTGGTTAAATTCTTGCCGGATATGAAACATGTGTCACAACTTTTAGGATTGTATCGAATAAAATTTCTTGGTCAACTATACGTAGATTATACAAGATTTGCAGCGCAATATTTTGGCAATCCAATGAATGTATTTCAAACAGTGTATTTTTGTTATATTGTATTACGGCCGCTGAACAGTAACAGTACGTGATGAATCCTGGGCTTGAACCTAGCCCTAAATCACCATTCTGCTTTTGCCTTTTGGACAGCGCAGTCTTTTTCAATTTCCCAAAGTTGTAAATTTGTATGGGTTTGTTCTGTATGTGCTAGGAGCCGTTTATCTAAATACCCGTATAGCTTTCATATTCATTCATTTGCCATTCGTTTCGCAAGATTCCTTCGTAATAGGAATTGCAATGTATTTACTAGTATGGCTATTGTGCGCATGTTTTCCAATCTACGCGCACAACTTATATTTATATTTAAAAACATTGCATATCTCGTCGTCGTCGTGCACGCCATCTGTTACGGACGCGGTGGGGTTAGAATTGCAATGCCCCTGCCTTACCTCGTTCTAGAAATTGCGACCATCACATGCGGCCAGAGAAGCGGTCATTCTATCAGACGCAAGCTTAGTTTTATTTCTGAGCACGCACCGTGATGTTCTTTTATAATCCCGCTTTCCTTTATTCTTCAAGTGTTTAAGAGCGCTAGCGGTTAGGCACTCATTCCCCTCTCACAGTCTACACCAACATATTGATTTTGCTATTAGCTGATTGACTTGTTCATCCCAGCCAGCCCGGTATTTTCTTATGCCAAGATAACACTGCACAGCTGCACGGACACACACAGTCACGATTCCATTATAGTAATGATCAATATCTTCGTTATGGTCATTGCAATAAATCTTTGTACACGTAAATGCATTCTTTGAGACATTCAGCCTACGAAACAACTTCCGCAATTTACGTATATAACTTTCAATATCGCTGAAATCACTTTCCCTCCATTTGGGTCTATTAGTGGAAGAGCGCTCATTATTAAACAACTGTGTGACATCAATATCTAGCAGTACCGGCCTGTGGTCAGATATATTATCTCCTTCAGGAAGACATTCGTATTTTGACGAAATCAGACTTATGAACAACATTAAATGATCTAGTGGTGATCCAACAAGTCCCAATAGATTAAACATTGCTCCTCACAAAATATATTCATGGCAACATTGTGGAGGAAATCGGCACGAGTGAAGTCAGTGTTTAGTCACCTCCAATAAAAACATCATCAACATCCATACAAGACGTTATAACTGAGTTGACTCATGCCAGCAGATCGACGACATTTTTGCATCATCGCACAGCCACCATAAGGTCTTCCATTGATAAGATCCGAGTCATCCATACCAGAAATACCCGTAACTGATACGTCACCAATGAAATGCTCGAGCAGAGCTAGATCTGTCTCAAACAACAAATGTTCTCGGATCAGGAGAACATCACATTTGCGAAATAGATTGAGTATGTAAATTATTACGCCTTCACTACGCCCTTGACAGTTATACGTGCATATTGTACACTGCAAGCTCTTGCATAAATAAATTACTCGATGTTTGTTCAACCCATATATATATATATATATATATATATATATATAGATATAATATATATATATATATATTATATATATAAACATATAATATATATATATACATACATATATATATACATATATATATATATCAATATATATATATCAATATATATATACACATATATATATATATGTATATATATATATATATATATATATATAAATATTATATATATATATATATATATATATATATATATATATATATATATATATATATATATATATATATATATATATATATATATATGTAAATATATATATAATATTGGTGGTGATGATGTTGCATACCTAGGCTGGGAGTTAGGGTGAGCTTTTCATTTCTTATGCCAGTAGCGGAATGTGTGATTGCCACCAAAATTAATTGCTCACGAATTCGTTCGACTATTCTGGTCGTTTAAATTGATTTCACACGCAAATATAGATCCGTAGATTGAAGAGTTATACAATGATCGTAGCCGTGTGTGATCATTAATAGGTACCCTTAGACATGGTAAGATCTGATTTTGACTAATGGGAGCTTAGTTCAATTAGTCTGGTCTTGTCAACGGTATTGTCGACGAGACAAGTTCTTGAAAATACATTGTCATAACCTTCAGCAATAAAAAAATATTTATATACACACACACGTATATATATATACATATATATATATATATATATATATATATATATATATATATATATATATATATATATATATATATATATATATATATATATATATATATATATATATATATATATATATATATATATATATGCGCATTGGAGAAAATAACCGCGCTGCAACTAATCAGAAAACATATTGTTGCATATATTATTGCATACCTTAGGGCGCTTGATATAGGAGTCAGGTCGAGCTATCTATTACTTATAGAAGAAGCGGAATGTTCATTTCCCTCTGAATCATGTTATGGCGTAATTCTTTCTGCTATTCTGGCCGTTACATCCAATTGCACAATACAAGGCTGACCAATTGTGTAGATTAATGATAAACATTATAGACTTGACCTTGTGTAAACAATAGTGGTTGCCTTTGGACATTGTAAAGGCTGATGAAAACAGGGGCTGAGTTGAATCAATTTAGTAGGGTTCAACGTGATAGTTGGAGTGACGACGTTACCTTGAATGCTATATCAATGTAACACACAAATCCAGGAGATGCTAGATGATACCTTTCAACGACAATATATTAAATGTTTAATGACAGGGATACCAAAAGAAGTGGCTGAGTTGAATAAATTAGATTGTGTCTAGAGCATTGTGCAATGTATCGAGGTTTTAGGTACAAGGTAATAGTTTGAACAACAACTGTACCATGAATTTTATGTATATTTAATACCCAAGTTAAAGTAATAAGTGACAATGTCGTGGATTTAAAGACTACAAATGAATTTAACCAACATTAAGATATCACAGGTAATTGATCCATATATCTTATTCAAGAACAAATAACGGATAAAAAGTCAATCCTGCACTTATCAAATCGTATTGATTTTAATCTTGTCGTCATGTGAATTATATATGGATATCAAATATCGTATATTTCTTAGTTTTGTAACTAAAACAAAATTACATTCTGTTTCTACAACAGCGTTGCAGATTAGTCTGCTATTCAAATTTGTTGAATAGATTAAATCAAGTCTTATTTGGTGTAGAGTACTATTAACGTTGAGACACTGTGTGTCATGAAATTCGACACATAGCCGTTTATTCTGTTTCATCTTTGGTATTTTAAAGGAAAAATAGTTAACTTGTCACAAAGCATGAGCATATACAATTTGTGGTGAGTCGGACCCAATACATATTAAAGGATACACACGCAAACGCGACACTCTAATGATAAACCGATACAAATCCCGCGTTGTCTGTTAGAAGACAACTCTGTCACTAAGTCAAAAATAGTCACACTCTTTTGTTGCGGCATTTGAGGACGACCTACAGTCAATAAATAATGCTTCGGATACACTGACCCGGGCGGGTAATCCGAAAGCAGGTGTCAGTAGGTTTGCCAGATATATAAGACAAATTACTTCAATATGTCTGGGTGCATCACGCAATCATATTTTAATTGTGAATAGAAGTGAATTACAGAGCGCTCTTGACCGCTTCTAAAGAAAATAAAGGGTTATTTTTTTTTTATATGAGAGTCGCGCGGTTGATTATAAAATATTCAACTGCATTCTAACACTTGCATTCATTATGCATCCGCGTGCCATTTACTTGTGCCGAAAGCAGACATCGCGGCACCTTTACTATTCCCAAGTGACGAGGACCACTTGTCATGCGCCAAGACCTCATGCTTATTTATCCCCGAATCATCTCTACCAAGCGTATAATGCCATCCCAAGATATGGAAATTTCGATGTGTATGCCTATTTTGAAAAAGCTTACTCATTTTTTTTTTGGGGGGGGGGGGGGGGGGGGGGGGGAATTGTATTATGTGACGGAAGCAGCTTGGCGCTGTCTACAAAGATAGGTCGACAGTCGCATATGCATGCCGTGAAATATATTTTCATTGTGAACATATATTGTCTTACATTGCGAACATTCATCCCAGCCTTCCACACTGATAGCTTGAGAACAAAATTGCAGTATATTACAACATGATTATCACGAAGGGACTATTATGTGGGTGATTAATTGGCAGACGTATAGTTGTGGTTTTTCAAAATTAGAATAAACCAATTATATTACCTCTTAGATTATCGTTCCATTTCGAGACCGACGCAATTGACATCGCAAATATTATGACATATAGATAGAGGTGAGATACATTGGTCAATAACAAAGCCAAGTGATCTAAGTTGACCTCTATTATATGTGGTCATTAAGACGCAATATTTCGGCCGTATTTAGATCGCTGTTGGCATGGTGTAAGACTGGATAGATGGAATGCTTGGAGGCAAGTAGTGCAAAGTCAACCGGTGCAACGCTCAAGCAAAACGAATAAATAAACGTGTTATGCGTAGCATATACAGGAATATGGGTCACCGACTATTGTTGCAAGCAATTGCATTTAAGTGAACAACAAGATGAGTACATGCGTATTGGGAACGTCTTTGCGATTTTCATTGCTAACATTAAAGTCAAACACTGTATAAAGAACAATAGCTAAAGCAAAGGCGATATCTCATAGCGGTTTATTCGTTTGTTGATGCTAGCATATGGGACAATATAACGCTGTCTGTTAGTGTAACCAAAACTTCAGGGCATAGGTATAGCATTAGACCTACCCACAACTAAGTCAGTCGCTAATGCTTGTCCCTTATATTAATTTCGCAATCACTTGCTCATTGCACACAGCTGCCGAACAAACGGTCACAAGTATACCAGGGACGTAGCCAAGCTAAAAGGAATGCTACGCACAGACGGGGGAAAAATCGACAGTTCCAGGTAGAAACGTCTAGCTATTGCTTTGATGCCTTTTTTTGACATATTTTTTTTTTCACTTTTCAAACTGTGTACGCACGTGCGTAGTTGCGTATCGCTGGCTACGCTCCTATATACAATCATTTGACAGCATGCTTTAACGTTAATCACCTTTAAATGATTTGCATGAGCTGGCTACTTCTTGATACGAAACTAATTATTCAGCAGATTCTTCCCCATCGTTAAAGTGGCGGTTTTGGCGGAAACTAAGATTTTATGATCAATTTACACATGTGATTGTAAAAGCAACCGCCAAAGGTTGGTAATGTCGATGCAAAACATAATTTCGTTTGTCTAACATGAATATTTCAAAATCAGCATTGTATGGTCAGTTTACAGCGGCACATATGATGATAACAGGCCTGTACAGCTTTTGAGTCGTGCCGTAATATGTGTCATCAGTGATGGATACATTGTTGTTGGGATCAATGACGTGCAGCTGTATGAAGGAAGGAAGTGCGACTCGTAGCAGCTACACACCAATATTCATCATCCATGCACGGAAGTCAGTCGATCGTCAAATCATATGATTGATACGTTCAAATTCATGATATGCTTCACGTTGAGAGTACAGTGGCCACATACACAATTGCCAGAACTAGATTGCCACAGATTATCTAACGTATGGGCAATGCTATAGACAAAACACATTATTTTGTAGTTGACGCGGATGTATCGGTTATCGTCTAGGAAGCTTCATCGTGTTTGAATGAGTACATCGGGCTTCGTGAGTGCAGTTGATTGATAATACGTGATGAACAAACACAATTTGGAGGACAACAAAATTTTCGCAAAGTTGCAATTTATGTTTGCACGATTCAACTGCTAATGATTTCCTGACTCCAGTATCATTTTGGAACACATTACTCAGTTACCCTTTCTACCCCATAATCTACAATATTCTACATTATGTTGTGCATACAAACATCAAATTGCATTCTTCTATTTGATTAAATAAATCATTCGGATCTCTCACGCTAATGCTGGACGATTGAAAATTTATACAATAGAAAACGTTTGAAAAGCGACGGACATTAAGGTGCGATAGAGCGACGACTGAAAACAACACTCATGCATACAACATACATGCTAAGGGCAATTTTAACGAATTCAGCTCGGATAAAGACAGTTTCATTTGAAAGACCCCGTTTTACACAATTTTGCCTCGTGTTTGTGCGAAAATAAAGTCATAAAATGCTTCCACCATGTTATTTATTGGCCAGTCCTGTAAAAAGCACTGGACAATATTTTGTGTACCAACGAATGTAAACATTTAATGGTGAAGGAGTACAATGCAACGCATGCCGTTTGGCGCAAGTAACGCTTTTTTGTTTTTATTCGGCACGCGATGGGATTATATAACCGTTTAACATTCGTAATCAATAAAGTTGTGCTTCTTAAAACTTAATGATGCACTTGGGATGCATCAACTGAATCATAACCACGGACTTAGTCAAATGCTCGTATGAATAGCAAAAACCGAGTGCACTTCACAACGAATGCGAACCAATAGCGACCTTCTTTAGTAATTTTGAATCTACGATTTTGTCTGGTCTGGTTTCGCGTTTCAATAACTTAGCGCAGAGCGCAGTTGCCATTGATCATTGCTTGCACTTAACGTAATTAGCAACCACATAAATATCCGAACTCGACACCTTTAATAATACAAGAGTCCGTTGTAGAATGTAAACAAGCATAAATTCTCAGCTAAAGACCTAGCTTCAATTCGTATCACGGCTATTGGTTGTTCACTGAGATGGCGATTAGCAAAGACTTGTAGCGTGCGTTACACTGTTTTCTCATCGCCGCCAGACATGTCCGTTTTGAACGAAAGTAGAAAAGCGCAGATCCCTCGTGGTTGTATATTAAATTTCGTATGTAATTCCACCGTACATGAAGGGAGCATAATAGCAAAGTCATTCTGATCAATATTCTGCCTACTCTTAAACTAATCAGTATTACTCTAGGACTAATGTTTAAGGGAATTTAAACATGATACCAATATATTTTACACACGCAAATCTAGGTTAATATAATTGAATTTCGCTTGGCGCAGTATATCCACCCTAGCGTCAGTAGTTCGATGTATGTCAGAGCTGATTCGTACATCCAAAGCAGCCCTAACAAATGAGTCAATATTGCACCTCGTTGCTAAGGCTCAACATTAAATAATCACACATATCAGCGTAACATAACCATAGGAAACCTTGTAAGCACCAGATAATTTTATGGCTCAACAAAAATTAGGATTTCTACAGCATGTAACTGTCTTAGCGTAGCAGTAAAACAGTGCTTTGGGATCCTCAATAACACCTCGACAGGTCGGTTGTGCGATTCTTCACTTTCCTTTGCAACAATATCATATTTACACGCTTGATTTCCTATCAGAAGTTCAATGCGCAAATAATGCTGCCAAGATAGACAGATTTGTCCTCAACAATGCAAAAGGGGACAAATGTACTGGACAAAGATTCGGCTAGTTTTCTTTTGCTTTTCTATTACACAAAATGATGATTATGTCAAGTTTAACATGCTGTTAAAACGTTGTGTCGTAACATGACATTATATGGCTTCTGTCTTCTGACATATCATATATGACACACACAAAATATGTCGACGACTGAAGGTTAAACTTCGCATGCTAAGTCATTCTTGGGCCTGATCACTACCTCCTCCGCACAATTTGCGGCAATGGATAGACATAAGTTAAAATGAAGTATAGATGCGGCGCTACCTCGAGCCAGTTTTGTTTAGCTATAATGTAACTTTAGGGGCTGTCATTAGAAGCATCTTAGCCAGCACAGGGGTACTATTTTGATAAGCTATATATCTAAGACTGAATAACACCATTACTACCTGCCGAGTAGTAATTCCGTTATAGCTCATGTCATGCCTGACTCATCACGCGATTCCATGTCAACGTATCAGACACAGCGGGATAAGGGAAGCTATGCGTTCAGGATCTAAAGGAGCTTTTATCATTCATATGATGGACCTGCTATGCGCAACTAATACCCCTCGTTATAATATATCTGATAGCGTCCCTGCTATATTCGGATACACTGCTTCTGTTCTGGAGTGACTATATACGAGTCTAGCACAGCGGGTGGATGGCGATATGTGCAGGGAGTATTGTACCGTATTTCATGCTCAGCAGCCATTTACATATTGTGATTCATCCAATGATAAGAAATTATACATCACCTTTATGCCGCGAACTTACAGGGAATATGTAGCAAATAGATACAGTGTGCTGTAAATGCCTCCGCTACACCGCTTTTATAGTTTTTTTTACCAAAACACATGGAAGAACGTTGTCGTCTAGTTCATTGACGTTATACGCATGTAAGCGCCATTTCTTGTATGCGATATCTGGCCCAAGCGAATGCAGCTATCTAACTCACAAAGGAGAGCATAACTGCCATTAAGCGGTCTGATCAGAGCCAACAATTCGTTATAAGCATCCCAGTCCTATACTCTTATCTGACGACTCCGGCATGAACAGCTCCTGCATACATGATACAATCTTAACTGCTCGACGTTATCCACAATCGTTTTTCATAGATAATAACTCTCAGAAGTGCAATGGAAAACAATATAAGGTAGCGATTGTTTATTATTGAATAACATATGTTTGATTATGATGTTATCCCGCAGAGCACGCCACTCGCTCGAGGGCCAATCCTTGCTATCAATATTAACAATAAGGTTTTGACAGATTCAAAATGATATAATGAAGGGGATTAAATGAAAACAGCTAGTTTTATAGGCCCAAATATATAAATATATTTGGATATATTTAACGCTGATTTCTGTATATCTATATATATATATATATATATATATATATATATATATATATATAGATATATATATATATATATATATATATATATATATATATACATAAATATATATATATATATATATACTCTTTGATACAATATATTTATATATATATGAATGTGTATATTAGAATATAAATATACATGTACATCTAAGATATATATATGATATATATACATATGTATATATGTATAAATATATATATAGATATACATATTATTATATTGATATATATATACATAATATATATATATAGATATATACATATAAATAAAATATATACATATTTATATACAATATATATATTAATATATATATATATATCTATATATATATATAAATATATCTATAGATAAATTTATATATTTATATTTATATATATATATATATCTATATATATATATCTATCACATATATATATATATATATACATAAATATATATAAATACAAATGCATCTATATGTATACATATAAATATATCTATATATAAATATATATATTTATATATCTTTATATATACATATATATATATTCACATAATAAAGAAGTATATGCATATATATATATATATATATATATATATGTATATATATATATATATGTATATATATATATATATACATATATGTATATATGTATATATATATAACATATTGATATATATATATACATATTGAGATATATATATATATTATATATATATATGTATGTATATAACTATATATATATATATGTATATAATATTATATATATATTTATATATTTATTTTAAGATATGTATGTATAAAGATATATATATATCTCTATATATATTTATATATATACATATATACATATATATACGTATATATATAAATATATGTATGCTTATATACAAATATATTTGCATGTGTTTGGATATGATTAGTGTTGAAAAAAGCTCCCTCATATGAATAATCGGTTGCAACTGCAATGATATGTAACGTGTCATTCATAGGAAAAGGGTTGCAAAAAACGACCGGTTTTGCCCACTTTGATTTTTAACAGTCGTCTTGATAAACTACGCATTGAGGGATTGTAGTCAAAATTAATAACAGTAAATTTAATAACACTTTTGGTTACACATAGCAAACTTCAAGTGCCTGTAGAAATACTAAATTGTCATGTCGCGACATGAATTACAATCGTTTAAGGCGTGAGCTTCCACACGACGTGCGATGACCCTATCTGATATATGTAGAGATATTGCTGATTGGCATCGTATCATAAAAGTGCCGCTGGATGATTAGAAAAAACTCTCCAGAACCACACATAGCTCACCGACAAATATTGTCAAACTCAATGTCCAATTACTTTAAATCAATAGAGGAGGAGTACAGTCTGTTGTATGGAACTATGTTGACTCTTAAAACGGAACATTTTCTTTACCACTTACGGTACCTCGAATGGTTCACTCGGATGGTTCCATCCATCGTTTCCCAGCCATAAAAAGCCAGCCTTACTCTCCGTGACCATAAACCTTATGAGGGATGATATGACCATGACCGACTTTCTAAGACGCGCTCTTAAGAAACTATTAATATAAAGGGCGTCAGTTTGTCTAGTTCATTATCATATACGGTACACAAACGTAGCTAAATATGTTCGCGGTTGATCGAGTGAGTAGCAGTAATGTGATGACGGCAAATATCAGTTCTGTTGGAGCAATAAGAGCGTTGGCAGCGATTATTATTCATTGCCTACATATGCTTTAGTGATCCATGCCATATTATCACATATACTTCCATGCAATAATGATGTATTATCATTTAACTCCTCTAAAAAAGATTGCTGTTAGTTATAATAGTGACAAAGATTCGAAATATTTCTCACCGAGTGTATGCAGTAGCTGATATACTTTTCTAAAATAGCTAAACTCGCACACCGTGTCCAGTAATCAGTCATTATAGTAAGTTGGATATCATATGTAGCAGAAGTTACAGCCTATGCTGAAATTACTACGACTATTGCACAATTGTCGCTCTTTACCTGTATTAAGCGGATTTATGTTATTCATGCAGTTTGTATCCGCTGGGATATGGACAAACAAATATAATATGATATAATGATGTACCTACGAGAGCATCAAAGAGTTAATAGATGCAAACATGTGAACACTTTGCATCCTAAATGCGCAGCTCACTACTCAATAATGCCCCACGTCAGCTGTTATGGTCATGTTGCTATGGTTACAATGCTGTCAGCAGTAATCCCGGTGCGTTTATATGGGTTATACATGCTAAAGCTGTTTATTGGAAACACAGTTTCTTTTGTTTCGAGGTGGTTCGCACATATTTAAGTTATCGGAAGTAGCAAAACGATGGTGGATCCCTACGTAGCACATGTCACAGGTGGATTATGCGTTAATTAATATTGATTAGCACGGAAATTATAGAGCCAAAGCAAAAAGTGATTCAGGATCACGTGAGGTAGATGGATGGGGGTAGCTGCTATTATATTGCCTGCGTCTTATTCACTATGTAGTGGCGAAACGGTTTTAAGCCTTCTCAGAAAACCAGCGCAACAAGCCGCTCTCACTAGAATAAAGCACAACTCGGGCAAAAAGTGGTTCGTTTCTAGTAGTATGTTTGGTCTGGTGGCAAGTTTATTGATGGCAATGGTAAACCACGATATATGATAATGCAACATATTGTATATATGTACGAGTGTGACGAATTGCAACGAAAAGTTAGCATATAGCATGTTGATAATAAGCAATAAGTTCCCCCAAATAGAAAATTGCACTCCTCAATCCCCAGTTTCCGAAGTGTTGGCGAATTGATCAAAGCGAAGAATAGTCATTTGGTGATCAGCAATATTAAAAGAATAATTTACCCGAGAGAACGTCAGACGTTACTTTAAAGTGAGAATAAACAACCAGTAGCTCAAACCAATTTGTGAGTCAATTTGCCTATCCGGACGCTTCTACGTCCTAACGTGTATATAAGTAATCGACGCTTTGGAATTACTCTCATATCTGACTCTCCTAGGTATGCAAATACATTAGGTGCAATATGTCATTGCATTCCGTGCGGAATATTGATATGACCAGCAAGCGAACTGAGGCAGTATTGCAAACAAGTCTGACTGACGTACACCATAATCACTTCAGAAAGCCTCGCTTTGATTATAAATATGGATATATAATTGTATATATATATAAATATATATGTAAAGAATATATATATATATTTATGTATGTATATATATATGCATATATTTATAAACATATATATATATATTAATATATATAAACATATATCCTTATGTGTTAGTTGTATATATGTATATATATATAAATATACATATACATTGGAGGCGACAAAACATATAGTCAATGTGATGATTATTTCTTGTTTTCTGTTGGTCTGTCGGTATCATGTTTCGGTTTCGTAAACTTATATTGGATTTTTAATGTTTTATTAAACTTATATATTTTGTGTGCCAAAATGGGTGTTCCAAAATAGTTCGGGTATAAGGGACATGTAAAAAACCAACTATTTTGGAACATAGCAAAAAACCAACTAATTTGGGACATAACAAAAAAAACGACCATTTTGGAACATTACAAAAAACCAACTATTTTGGTACATAATAAAAACAAATCATTTGGGATATCACCAAAAACCTATTATTTTGGCACATAACAGAAACCCAAACGCTCTGGGACACAACAAAAACCAACCATTATGCGACAATGTGGCGGGAATTAAAAGTTTGCATCTATGCCATGGGGTATGTCTTTCATCCCTGTCTGTATGACGGGTAATCTTAATTTGAAATGATAATAAGCGATAAAATCAACGTGCAGTTAAGGGGCAATGCATGTTTAATTAACGACGATTCATTTATTTCACATTGAAAGAAGTACTATCCAACGTAATTCAAACATGGAGCAGCAAAGGCTCTATATGTCTGGCGCTTTCGAGTGCGTGGTCAGGCACATGAATAAATATATCTACACCGAGATACGCACACTGTGAAACTGGAAGTCGTACAGGAACTCGTGGGATGGAACGCGCAATATGTGTCGAGAGTCTGAATATGAACTTGACAGGGGTCGTTTGTTATCATTGAGAAAACTCGAACATAGTTCAGTATCATTCCACATCCTGACTGAGACCTGTACGCTCCGTCGCTAAGTGATCTTCGATGTTTCAAGCGAGGTTAATCCCAATCTTGCACACACACCGCATAAGGATCATCCTCTGCTACTAATATAACAACACTGATGTAGTTATAGTAATAGACGATTTATATAAATCCCTCTGGCTCCCACTCTTATGCTCGATATGGTTGTTTGTTTGTCCATGGAGGCCTATCCGTGGTTCATCATAACGCTTAATCAACCAATGTAGCTCACAGAGAGGCATGCTTTTTTTGCTCTAGTTCATAGAAATATACACTAATTACTTAATGATAACCGTACTACCGCTATATCATCTGTATTATTTCTGATTATATCATCTGCTCTCGCAATACATTCATAGTTCTCCCTAGAGAACAGGTTTCATATGGCCATAATTTGTTTGAAAGGGGTTGGATTTGAAATGCAGGTAACACAACATTAATATCACAGCTGTGGAACAAGTAAGGCTACTACTGGTAAACATAATTTTAACATTGAGGCCTTGGGTAAACAGTTTTAAAAAAATCGTTTTTATCTGTCAAAAGCTATGATCAAATATTATTGCACCATTAACTGGGGATGTGTAATACTGTCTATAAAACTATATAGTGATTAAAAAGGTCACTTGTATGACAATTATGCATGTTTATTGACATTTCAAAGCATCATTAAGAGTTTGTGGCACATCCATTTGGAACCAGCACTGCTCATTACAATTATCAATAGTTAATGGCATTTCAAGCATAATTAAGAGGCGGTACAAGGCCCATTGAAACTTGAGCTGCTCATTCATATTTTTTTCCCCAGTAGTGACTGTCCCATTGGCAGCTGTGACTTAAGAACTTCTTTCTTCCCTGAAACAATCAACATGTACACATATTAAGCAAATTACTTGGCACCACTAATCCAGAGATAACAGTTCTATTATTCAACCAAATGATGTGTGGTTCAGATTGATGGGTCATCCCACAGAATGTTAGGTAGTGTTCCTTGCTGGTACAGCTATAACCTACCGTTTGTCTGATTGAATGGTGTAGAACAACTCCAGGTGTCAAAGTGAGGTTGTGTGAGGGTAGTGTCCAATGAATAGTGTCACATGCATATGATGGTGACCATAAATGTTTTACAGACTAAATTGCTGTTGAACACAAGATTGCAGCACCTTAGCAGGTTTTAGATTGACCAGGACATCTTCAGATAGATGCACCCAACAATAAGAGAGATTATTTTAGAGCTACACAGATTGTATATTTATTACAACTTTTGTAATAATCTGTCTGCAGTGTAATGCTGAGAATAGAAGATATAACTTACTGATAAAGCATCAGATAAAGTTACTTAATTATGAAACATTACATGGCAGTGCATGACTAATCTAGAAGCTTAAATAACAATTCAGCCTACACCACAATTGTGCAACAATTGTATATAATATATGACATCTACCATAAAAGAGATACTGGTAATGATCTTTTCTGTCAAATTTATCCTGATTAAAACAATATATTCTAAAGTGTATATACAATACCTGGGAGTAGTTTCCTTAGACTTGGGATCTGAATGTAACTTCTGAAGGCAAGTTGTAGAGCTTGGGTCTGCCTTGTATCCCATTAGAAGTGGTCTGCATATGCATTGATATATTGTTTTCATATTTCGCTATTAGTTTCTAGTTATAGCAGACTTGTAATGACTTTCATAATATAGCACAGGCCTTTATAGACCATGCAGTGGGTAGTGTCTTGAAATATGAAGGTCACTTAACTAGAATTCATTTATAAAGCAAAAAAGCCTTTCGTTGTTTTATTCCTTGTCACTAGTTTACAGACCACAGAGGAATGAAAAATACTCACTTGTATCTTTGATGCATGTTCTGCTCGAAACATCCTAATCTGACTCAGAGTCACTAGAAATCAAGTTGTTTTTGTTGGCATCTTTAAGTCTGGGGTCTACAGGGTTTTTTGTTTTAGTCAGACTTGTGGCATAACTGGTACTTGCTTGGGCTGCTGGTTCAGTATCTAATGAACAAAAGCACATACATTTTACAATATGCATTGCAAAATTAATATAATTGACACATTACAGACTATGCATTAATTCAGATGTAAACAATGAGAAACAATGTTTGTATCACTGCATATTTCTGCCATTGCTTCACATTTGTTCATAATTATGTGACCTGCATATTATGTGAGTTTTCAGAACACAGTACAGTACATGGGCCCAATCATAAAACGTTTCCACACTAACTTATAGGATACCTTTCAACAGTCAGATCACATAATTCAATGCCAGGAAACTTATGTGAGGTCACATCAGCTGTTCAGATGAGAACATTCAATATTATCTACTGTCAAATTACATAATAATCATAGTCATGGTGTTTATAGCACAGATGCTCATTTATTATGCAATAAAATAGTTATGCAATTCTGAGGCTGTTTAATTTAATGACTGGTGTTATTTGTATTAGGTGACCCTCTGGTGATATCTGAAACTTTCAAGTCTGTATTTGCACCATCAACTTATTCCCTCTTTTGATAGACCATTACATTGGCCATTGCTTGGATAGGCAACAGCCCAATATGTATGTGATGTTGTGAATTCAAATTGATATTTGGTCATAACATCAGACAACCTCTTTACAATTTAGATCCAACATCAGAAATATGACTACCCCCAAGTATAGTTTATGATTGCAATCTGAGGACCCGTTGACCATTGAGGTCTATCATATTAAGATAATTAGCAATAGTTAAGTATATGAAACACCAAGTGACAGTGTATGAGCAGCCACTGATATGTGTTGATCAATTTATAAAACCTACCATGCAAATCATGCAGGCCAGTTAAAACCATCAATGATGCTGCAACATTAGTCCCTTCAATCACAACTTGCCAAACAGCGCAGTACCATACAACACCATATCTATCATCATGGCAGAAGCCTAGTGAAGGGAGTGAAGGGAAACCATAAGCTTCGACAGTCGAGATTCCCAGCACAAGTTTCCAAGAACATTTGTGGGTTCGCGTTTAGTTAAGAGGCCAGGAGGAACTTCTTCTCGGTTGCATCTACCGCAGCCCCGAACCACAGCAGACAATAACACCAGCCTCTCATGCCTACTCCATCAAGCTTCAAAACTGAAGCCCACCCACCTAGTGATAGTCGGTGACTTCAATATGAGAGAGATCGACTGGGATACTTGAGTTGCAAATGCACCAGTAACCCACCACTCCCAACAGTTCCTCAACACTGTCCAAGACATCTTCTTGACTCAGCATGTCTTGGAGCCAACCCGCTTTCGCCAAGGTCATAGACCAAGCATACTGGACCTGATACTTACCGAAGAAGACATCATATCCGCCTTCCAGTATAGTCCCCCCCCCCATGGAAAAGTGATCACATATGTCTCAAGTTCAACATCATTTGCTACCCCACGCCAGCAGTCTCCGACCAGCGCCGTTTCAACCTAAATAGGGGGGACTACCCCCGGCTCACGGGCATGCTTCAAGCAGTCCACTGGGACACTGAACTCGACTGTCCAAGTGCGCAGGAAGCCTGGACCCGTCTTGCCCAACACTTCGATACCGCCACCACCGAATGCATCCCCCGCTCAGCCCCCAAGCGCTCTAGGAAGCAGTTGTACACCACCCCCGAGGTCGATCGTATGCGGAAACCAAGAAAGCCCTCTGGCACACATATTGTGAGTCCCATAACCAATCTGATCATGTTAGCTACAAAAAGGTCAGGAATGCACTGCGATCGCTCTCCCGTCGACTCCGTACCGACTTCGAACGCCGTATTGTTGATGACGCGAAGCACAACCCAAAGTCCATCTGGACCGCCCACCAATACGACCTTCTGTCCGACCCCTGATCCTTCCTCCGGGCATGCATCCAGCAGTGGTTTATAGTCTAAACGCCCAGATTGGACCTACAGGCTCTAGCCTTATTCCCAACATATTACTATTACTATTAATCGTTAAAATTATTAGGTTGATGTTTCATAGTCAAGTTCTCTTTGCATTTACATATCACCGAACAGTCTTAGCTATAATAGCCAAACAAGTCTGTCAAACAACAATTTGCTTTTCAACCATCCAACAGTATTGAAACGAATGCTGCTAAGGCCTTAATTGTCGATCAGCTGATAGCGTCGTTCCGTCAAAGGAATTGGGTCATGGATATAAATTCGGTCAGGGAAGGGGTAAAAGGCGGATTAGGTAATACAGAACCCGCAGTAATAGAGATGGTATATTATTTTACCGACACAGCTTCTTTTCCGTCCATGTCAGAATGTATTTTTTGGGAAATCCGTATTTAACAACAAATTTCTATGCTTTCCGCGAAGTCACGAGGAAGCAGTCTAATGTAGAGTTAATGTTTACGAGTTTCGTAATTTATGAAATGTCATTATTATCCGAAATACTGTAACAATCGTATCATGCTTATCCAGGGCTGTGATAAAATAAGTTAAATTTAACTCTAATGATCATTATTTATCAGATTGGCAATTTTATGTAACTTCACTTTGGTAATCGCCTGCTAGTTGTTCGCTCTATATTTCGCCGATCTGTCGTTCATCTGGGGTCAAAGTTCGAAGCCAGATTATCATGGCTAGGGTCAAAGAGGGAATTTGGTAGCTTCGATCGTAGGAATGGGTTTTTATATCAAGTGTTTTGTTATTATATGGTATTCAATGATCCAACAGTGTTGAATACTGTGTGAATAATGTATATTTGGCAGTTTGTCAAGAAGGTACTTGACTTTTACGGTCGCACTTGATTATTTTGGTCACATGACCATACAGAAAGTAAACAAGGCGGGGTCATTGAGAATAAGACCGCATATGTAGACTACGTGAGTTCCATGGATGGATCAGGGGTTATTGAATGAAGTATCATACGGGAAATCATTATAAAAGCTTCTGAAGTACTGACCAACAATATCTTTTGTCCGGCATCACTCATGGATTCCCTATTATTAATGACATGCCCCATCACCAGGTAAAGACCAATCACTACAAATCCGCCCTTGCAGCACATCCCGAGGTAAAGTAACACATACTACGAGAAATGGCATTCAATCGACACCTCCGACTGCACCCTCAGCCTCCCGCTCGACAAGGCACAGGCCTTCAAACAACTTCTGCAGCAATTTCGCACAAAACGCCCGCCTCTTTAAAGCGGTTGCAAAGCCTCGCCGGCAAACTCCAATGGGCTACGCACGTCGTTCATGCCGGTAGGATTTACCTGCAACGCGTGCTGACTACCATACGCAAGCTAATAAACCCCTCACACAAAGCACGAAGCTGAAATAAATAAAAATGTTGACCTAGCTCATACATTGTTATCATAATAATGTGAACCACATTTAATATGCTTACAACTGCAGAAAACGTCAAATGTTCTAGTGTAGACTTGAGGCAATAAAACCTGGGAAATGGGGAACACTGTTACTGATAAATGAAATAATAAGTTACCATTCTTTCCCCATACGACATGATGACTTATCTGTCAGACCTGCAAAATGAATATTGAAGAAATTGTATTAACACTATGTCCTACCTGCGAAGTCTGGACACATAAGCTCATTCAATCAAATTGCACACTTGACCATTTAAACTCAAATGTGCACCACAGTACTAGACTTTGTTTGAAATTTGGGGATCCGACGGAGTACATATGACCCAATTTGTATTACCATCGGACATTAATTGACGGTTTTATAGGCGCGCAAAATATTCATGAAACTTATGTAGTCATTCGGACCGATACCACGATTTTTTGACCTGAGGTAAGGACAAACGCGGCGCCGATCTCGCTTGGACAGGGCTGTTTTTGGGCCGTTTGGTAGTCTCATGTAAATGACCACTGACAACAAACGATGCAATGATACATTTTGTTCTTTTAATATATCGAGACCATAAAAGTTGTCGATTGTGCCGCTTAAACACCGGATAACTCTCCGAAACTCGAATAACTTTTAGATTATCACCAGATCCCGAGAAACAGTGAAGGTGAATCCGCCGCTCTCTGGGCACCTGACCAAGCAGCTGATACAGGACACAGCAATATGCCTCTGTGTTGTCATCTCCCTTCATTCCCCGGATGTGCAAAACCAGCACATGCCGGGCCTCCAGGAGGGATAGCACGTGGAGTAGGGCATGTTGTTGAGTCCCCCATTTAGCAGGGAGGACTGAATGGTCTACGCCAACCTCCCCAAGGCCGACAACTTCGGACCGTTTGAGAAAGCTGGACATCACCTGCATTTGGTCCGATATTAACTTTGCTGCGTGCTTGGGGTGGAGACCAATCGCGACCCTCTCTTTTTGCTGCCCCAGGTCGATAATTTTATCGACACTGGGATAAGTGGCATGGTCGCAATAGTTGGCCACAGCACCCCCAACCACGACAGCGATTGCAGACTGGGGTTTGGCAGTGATGAACAACTTACGTGGCCCGGAATTCTGTGAAAGGCCCCAGGAAAGTCAGGGCCCTGTCCATGTTGAAATGGGAATCGAAGGCCATGGGTAGCTGAGGGTCCGGTTTAGCAGACTTCTGCCCCGCCCCGCTCCCCTCGATCCTACCACAGCAGAAGGTAAGCAGGCTTGAGAAATTACAATATTGGCCACAGCACCCCCAACCACGACAGCAAAGGCAGACTGGGGTATGGCAGCCATGAACAACTTACGTGGCCCGGAATTCTGTGGATTGCCCAGGGAAGTCAGGGCCCTGTCCATGTGGAAGTGGGAATCGAAGGCCACGGATAGCTGAGGGTCCGGTTTAGCAGACTTCTGTCCCGCTCCGCTCCCCTCGATCCTATCACAAGGTTCAGCCCGACGCCCTAAGTCCCAGACGAGCTCCCTCTCATTGGATCCGAGCTGAGACAACAGAGACATCGGAGGTTGCCAGTGGAGCAGGACCTCGGGCGAATTTATGTGCCTTAGACAGAAGCTATGAGGAACCGGATCCTCATGGACCCGACAGAACTCCCGCATTGCTTCCTTCAATAATCCTGTGGGTTCCCTCAGGCTTTGGCATCCAAAACCGCCTAACCCCTCTGCGAGACGGTCCAAAGTTTTTAAGTCTCGGCCCGGTCCCAGCATGTAGTTGGCGATTACATGGAGGACAGACAATCGCTGCCTTGTCACATCCAGGTGGTCCAGGCCTTCATTGAAAACCTCCAGGACTTGCGTCGTCGGAGACCCGGACGAATCCCCACACACAGGAATGGGACATCTAGGTGTGGACTTCCCCTTGTGGCCGTCCATGTTCCCTTGGGGCGTCCCGCCTATAGCCCCCTGGGACCCACCCTGCACAACCTGGGGTCGTGAGTTGGCTGTTGATTTGGGGGTAGGGGTCGTTGCCGATGGTCATGGGCTTATGCACTCTCCATGGCAGACATGTTTGACGCAATCCTAACATAACAATCCCAGCCTGCGCAGAAGCCGATGCGCAGGAGATCGGGGCTTATGTGCCT
The DNA here is from genome assembly GCA_034190875.2 of Urechis unicinctus. Classification (NCBI taxonomy): domain Eukaryota; kingdom Metazoa; phylum Annelida; class Polychaeta; order Xenopneusta; family Urechidae; genus Urechis; species Urechis unicinctus. Next base: position 40,594,331 of record CM067355.1, read on the forward strand.
CCCTCGGCTTGGATGACCCTGCAACCCCCGTTTGCCGCTTGACAGGCAACGTGATTGTCAGCACTTGTACTGCAGTTGCCTGCGCGGCTGGCTGTTTTCGACCACGTGCCTTTGCCTTCCTTGCACCTCGGAATCTCCTACCCGCCCGCTTGGTCTTATCTTTGGAAGGGGGCCTTACATTTGAACCAGCCAAAGCATCGGCGACGCCTGAGCCTTCGATACATTCCACCCCTCTACGTAGAGGACATGAAGGCACCATACCAGTGGCAGGGGTAGGGTTACTAAGCGTGGAACCTGGAAGATTGAAATCCTCCCCCTACCTAACAACTGACCCAGGATGGATACAGGTTCGGAATCTGAGCATTCCTCTGTATGTACCAGCTCGATTGACGACGTTTACGCCTCTGCACCAGTGCCACCCATAGCAGGGGGTGACCTTTTTCCAGAGGCTCCAAACATGGGCACTAAGCCTGGCCCGGCTGAGTCAGGGTGGCTGCGGCCCATGCTCCTCCCTGAACTAGCTACACTTGATTTACAGCGCCCACATTCAACTCCACCGGTCCCACAACGAATCCGGCCATAGCCATGTCTCTACCAACCTGACATCCCTGACCTCTCGCGGCTGTAGGCTTACCTGGCGGAAAACCCGGTCAGACATAATCGTGGCTTGTTTAGCGGTATCGACTACGGAATCTACAGTCATACCACCGATCTGCACAGGCAGGGTAAACTGAGACGCGAATAGGAGTTGGCACACCTAAATGCTTTCATTGGGCACCTGATTGGTCACCGTACTACTGGCCATATCTGTCGCCGGTCCCCCAACCCGTTGTGCATCATGAGGTCCCCTGTAGTTGGCCAATGGTCTCGATTGTGGTGACCCAATGGGTAAGAGGGGGTATTCGGGGTGGGATGGACATTTCTGTGGCGCCAGATGAGCCCCCTTTTGCTCGACCTCTTTGCCCTAGACCCTTTCGTGCCACACTACCTACACCGGCAGTGCTGACATTCTGGGGAGATACTCGAATCCCTATCCTAGGCCCCGTACCAGCCAGAAACCTAACCCCATGCTCTACCTCTCACAACACCACAACAACCCCATACAGCCCCACAACCCGCACAGACGGGAGGCACTAATGGTGAGGGGATCATATTGACTGTCCACCAAACGACTAATGTGTTAGTCAATTGACTAAAGCAGTTAGTCAAATATTGATTAGTCAAAATGACTAATCTATCTAGTCAAGTAAAGAGTAGTCAACGACTAATCCATTGGTCACTATGACTATCTTATTAGTCACACTGACTACAGCATAAATGAGTAATGACTATTGTACTAAGTCAGACTGACTAGAAGATTTGGTCAGTTTGACTATGATTGAAGGTCAGTTAGACTATGTTTGAAGGTCAAGCTTAAAATACCTTGTACACCCTGAACAAATACAAATTTATTTGACCAAATAAGTCCTACTGCTTATAAGTTTGTATAAGCAAGTCAGACAAAATTGTATGCAAAACAAGAACATTTTATTTCATTCAATCACATTAATACATAGCCTTGTTAATGCTAGCCGTGATACAAAGGCGTTTGGCATCAATAGGGTCTTTAACCTCTTCTTCAATGGCAAGCATAACTTTCTGGACATAGCGAGAAAGTTTGTTTGGCAGAGTTGGGGCATGGTACATAAAAGACATAAATCTCAGCCATTGGCATGGCCATGGCTACTGTTACGTCCAACGCTTCTCCAACAATGTACACATGTATTTCAGCATCCATCAATTCTCCCTCATACAGCAGCAAAGGAGGCAGGCTGTTTATGCTGGTGTTGTGCTGTGTTGCGACATTCTAAAACACATAGGTGACTTATTGTTGAGCCATAGCTCTCATTAGAAATAGTACAAGGTCCACAAATCCTGCCTGAATGAAAGAATGTTATTATTAAAAAGAGACATTGTTACAATCATTGTTTACCTAGTCATTATTTAGCTTAATAATAATACATGATGAAATATAAACCGGAAATTACCTTGAGTGTGCCTTCAAGGATAAAGGATTTTTCCTTAAAAAGTATTGGCAGACCGGTGATAACTATAGCTGCATGGGCCACTGGGAGATGGCAATGACACAGACAAAATGGGGTAGATATTGGAATCCATGTTGTAAAGCAACATTAAGTTTAGTATATGATCGAACCAACGTAAAAATAACTAAATAAATAGTAAGAAAATGACACTATTGTAGCTACCAGGAACCTGAAGCACAATATGCGGCAGTTATTTGGTTGGTAGATGATGAATACGCTAAACTGGGATTCTTTACCTGCTCTCTCTACTTGGTCCCTTAACAGGTTCATTCTCGACATCATCTCCTTCAGTCTGAAACGGCATATTTTTTGCCGCCTAAGAAGTTCCATAATGCCCCATCCAAAGCGATGGAGACTAGACAGAAGGAGCTTGCCAATGTCGCCACTCTCTACCTTAGGCCCCAGTCTAGTAAAATTCTGCATACAGCTGCGACCAACAAAGCCTTAACAGTCATTAATTAATTAATGATTCAGTGCAATTATACAACGGGAAATCAGTTAATAAAATATAGACTTCAAACACTATGATACTATTCAAAATCACATATGCTTGTATTAAAATATGGCCCATGTATAATATCTCACCCCTGCTCTTCCCTGCAACCATGGGTGTTGCTCAGTACACTGAAGCACTGGCATTCCGTCTCGCACAATCTGACTACGTCGCAAAGACATAGTTAGGCGCATCTTCTCAGCTACCTTGTTTTTGTCAACAGCCCCTCTCACCTTTGCAAACTCTTTCTGGAGCCACTTCCTGTGGGCCACAATGGTAGAATCGTCTTCACTTTCAGACTGCTGGGGAAGGAAGTTGCGAGGCACCAAGTCCTCTTTGAAGCCTCAATGCAGGAATCTAGTGATGACTTCTTTTTAGGTCGCTTGTGGGCGTGCACCTCTTCCAAATCCATTCCGATTCCTTTTTTGGAATTGCACAACATGTGCTGGATGCTGTTCCGCCAACATTTCTGTAAACAATAATCCTCATTGATAAACATTTCACTCTTAAATATTCTCAAAACTCTTAACTGTCTCTAACTTTCCTTTACATATTAGTGTACATACGTTTAAGTTACTAAAGAGCTACTAAGGAATATTAAATATACCAGTGTTAATTATACTTATAGTAATGCTGAAACATAGATAAATAATGTCCATGGGCATTTCCCGACTTGGTCCCCTGGGGAGTTCTGGGACTCCCTCCTCCCGGGCCATTGGGCATTCCCTTTTGAAGTGCCCCTGTTTCCATCAACGAAAACAGGACCCAACTTCCCTTTTGGGTGACTTGTAGTGGTGGGGGGGACTTAAGATAACCTTGGGTGCCCCTGAATCTTTCAACTTTTGCAAGGCCCAAGTCGAGTCAGAACCTCGCGCTGCAATTGGTTCATCATGCGCGTGAGGTTCTATACTTTGCTGGATTCACTAGGGCTAGTGACCGCTGAAACCCTAGGGGGTACCCCTTCCTCTTCCCTTCCCCGCTTCCGGGACTGCTTACCGAAGCATGTCTGGTTCTGTTGTTGGTAACCTTTACCAGGTCTATTGCTTCGCGGAGGGTTTGAGGGGGTGCCGCAAAGGGTGAGGTGCGCCGCATCTCGGGATGCTCAGTATATCGGAGATCCGCGTTACCTCTCGCACTCCCGACAAATGGCACTGACGGAGTTGTGAAAGGCAACAGTCTCTTTGGGAACCGCATAATCTTCATGGAACAGGCGGAGGTGGGGAGCTGCCTGCGGGGGGAGGGGACGATATTACCCCACATTCCCCTAGGGCTGGCAACAGGATGGCGGTAAGGGGTCCCAAGAACCGCAGCGTGAGGTGGACGGAGTCCTTTCTGACAATGAAAACCGAGAGGAATGCGGGGCAGAGGCATAACGCCCGTCGCCCCCACCTGCAGGCACGTCACGGCGGTAGTAGCCCCGGAAATCTCCGACCCCATGAAGCAAAGCGCCGCTGCAAGCCCCAGAGATCCCCCGACTGGGAGGAAGGCAAGACCGCGTCGACACCCGCCAGGCCAGAAGACCCCAAGTTCAACTTGAATTTCGCCGACACTCGCCGACTTTTTAGCAGGCTTTGTTACTGAAGGCTTGCAGTCTAGACAGCTGGGCAACAAGTGGCCGAGCACTTGTTGCTGCGTTGCCGCCTCAAAGGCCCGGGCGGTTCGGGGAGACGTGATTTACTCCTCATGGGTGTCATACGCATAAATGCAACGCCGTCACGTTAACGGCCTTGGAGCGCAGCGGTGACGTAAGTTACCACAACATAAAGGAGACTCACCTCAACACATCCGTATGATTATCTCTTCTGTGGAACTAAGAATGAAATGGTACGGTTAATTTAAAGACACCATGTATCCAGCTTATTTTCCCAGAGAAATCTCTCAACGCCATATAGCTTCGGCGTCATGGCAACAATCCGCGTCCTTGGGAGATTTCATATTGCGACTTTGTCAAAGGTTGGCTAGTCTAAGTAGGTCGCGTTTTTTTAAGTTAGTCGATATAGAATTAACCTGATTTACAAATTCAATTGGACTGTTGTAGTCATTTGCACGATTAACAGCCATTTGGCGTGTGTGAGTGAAACTGTTGCCATGCTTAAATTACTTTTTGAATAATCTATGTCATACCGTTGAATCTATCAACCCTGCTTTTTGGAACATCCCAATGAACTATTTGACCTGCATTGTTTGGGAAACTCACTTCTTCTCTCCATCCCGTATTTTTTAACAAATACGGAAGAACTATGTCATGATACTCAGAATACAACAAAGTGGGTGTTATTTGAGGAGCTATTCTTACTATGTAAGTTCGGAAGTCTTAGCGGACTGGATGGGCGTGCGCATGGGCGCTTGTGTCTCTCAGACCGCGTGAGCAGCTTTTGAGAGGGGAACAGCATAATAACGCTGGTGGTGGTTATGTGATATCAATGGCTATAAGTGAGTGGCAGTTTCCCAATATTAGAATTTAGAGGGGTTATGAATAAGTGTGCAAACATTCGTCGATTCTATGAAATCAATAATACTATCACTTACGCTTCCAGCTGTAATGGTAGGTTGGGGATAAGAGTTACTTTTGAATCAACATGACACTTTTAGCAGCAAATAAACACATAACCCATTTTATACCATATATGGTGCATACATGACTCATCGATAAGGAAATGATCAAGAATATATATAGTGATAATTCCATATACATCTATATCAGCACTGCCATCAAGGTAAAATGGAACATATTAATTGTTATTAAATAGCTCAGTTTACATATATGTGTTATGTTCCATCCTGTATGCTTAAACAATTTACTCGTTCTAGTTTGCAATTAGAATGAGCTACATATTGATGCGAACATCTTGGTTTAACGCATTTTTTACGATGACGATTGAAAATAAAGATTGCGACCTGTATCGCGCATCAAAATGTTGTTTACAAACATACATACATACATACATACATACGTTGTGACAAACGCGACTAACCAACATAACTTGACTGCACATAGCTAAAGTAATGTACCTCAAACATTGACCAGATTCCATTTATATGTCAAATTGAGTATACCACACAATATATCCAATCTATCGAACCAGCGTTGTCATGATTTAGATCAATCACAAAATGTCACAGTGGACGATATTAGAAAGCCAAAGCTAAGAATCCACTTTAGCGACATTATATACTTTTTCTTGCTATCATCTGGTTGACCTGGGTCTAAGTGTCTTAAATAACGCTATAATATATTCAAGAGTTGTGGTTATTGCTTACCAAATCGTAAGATATTCTCGGCCCGCAACGCAACTTCATCTCAAAGCACGAGGTGCCTTACGAATTATCCGACAAGCCGAAGCATTTCGGTTTTCTGGGCGAATATATATCATTGGAAAACGTCGAGACCAAATATATATATTTTTTATTCCCTCTATCGAATGTCACGTGTGTAGAATATATTTGTGAAGGAAGTTATTCTAAGCAATATATCAGAAGTTGGGATAATGATATATCGGATAATAACGAGAAACAAGCTGTTAAATACCGAGTACCAAAATGGTCGTCAGTCCAATATATAAAATTTTTCAAACGTCCCAAACTACCACCTGCGCGATGCAGGGGTTTAAGTCTTGCAATGGATGAATGTGAATGGAGATAATTTACCAGGAAACACAAATTTAAAATAAAAATTTGCAGAACAAAGCACTCAAAAAGCTCTTGACTATTTTGGCACTCAGATCGTGTGCCAAGATGTGACTGTGTGCCAAAATAGTAGGTCGATTGTATCAAAAAGGTCGCATTCGTATAAATATATATATATATATATATATATATATATATATATATATATATATATATATATATATATATATATATATATATATATATATATATATATATATATATATATATATATATATATATATATATATATATATATATATATATATATATTGTCCTAACGTGTATATAAGTAATCGACGCTTTGGAATTACTCTCATATCTGACTCTCCTAGGTATGCAAATACATTAGGTGCAATATGTCATTGCATTCCATGCGGAATATTGATATGACCAAGCAAGCGAACTGAGGCAGTATTGCCAACAAGTCTGACTGGCGTACACCATAATCACTTCAGAAAGCCTCGCTTTGATTATAAATATGGATATATAATTGTATATATATATAAATATATATATGTAAATAATATATATATATATATTTATGTATGTATATATATATGCATATATTTATAAACATATATATATATTAATATATATATAAACATATATCCTTATGTGTTAGTTGTATATATGTATATATATATAAATATACATATGTATATATATATGCGTTATATATATATATATATATGTATGCATATATATGCATATTCTTATATAAATTGTTATAAATATATTAGTATACCCATATGATTATACATATATATATATATATGTGTATATATATATATATATATATATATATATATATATATATATATATATATATATATATATATATATATATATATATATATATATATATATATATATATATATATATATATATATATATATATATTTGCACGAACGCGATCTTTAGTGGACAAACCAACCTTTCGTAGACTTGGGTCCACGAAAGTATACACCTGAATGTCCACATAAAGTCAATGCACATTTTCTTTCGAAATGTTAGAAAATATTTTGTTTTAACCATTCGAATATGGCAGTCGAGTCTTAGTAACGTACGAAGATAATCTTTCACGAGTGATTTCTTTGGATTCTGAATATTATAGCGACATAAGATTTTAACAACTAACCATTCATTGACATAACCCGCAAACTTCAATATTTTCCATACAACCATATATATTTTGATCCAAATTGCCGAAATAATGTTTAATCATGTGTGTTGGATATATTTATTTGAAAAATTAAAATATTTGATTTATTTTTAAATCTCATTACCGAAAACTTTATTATTTCTTATTCATTCCTCTACAACATTGATTAGTTCGCGAAATGCTACCAATGGTTCATAGCGATCACATCTGCGACAAATATTATATTTCTCATCAAAAAAATGACTAAAAATTCTTTTAAAATTTCGGTACTCCGCAAATATGCGAAAATATATACTGGTACGAAAGGTTGGATTTATATGCATAAATTGTTGTCTTGACCTTTCGTGGACGACCTTTAGAGGACCAAAAGTATTTACCAGTAATACAAGGTGACACAAAGATTTTTAATTGCGTTTAACTTTTTCATTATATCAATTAAAATATGCCGAATAAATAATTGAAGATTAATGATAGCAAAAATGTACTATAAACATTTGTCTATGAATGGTTGGAGTCTACGAATGGTTGTAATCGCCAATGTATATATATATATATAAATATACATATATATATTTATAAATAATATATATATATATATATATATATATATATATATATATATATATATATATATATATATATATATATATATATATATATATATATATATATATATATAAGTTATTTCCTAATATATCAAAATTACTTAATCCATATTGCCCAACAAAGCTAAATTCACCTGGATGTAATGATGACAATGCACTTGGGTGCGTTGACTTGATGCTACGCAATCGGTTTTGTCCATAGGTTATGGCACTGCCTGGTACAACATCATATATAGCTTTACAGCGGACAACTTGTTTTTATATATCAATGTAGCATATATTTAACGACTATTGTTATGTAGCACGCGGAAATACTCTGACGATATGCTCTGTTCTGAATCAAACATTGCAGCAACATTTATGTGCGTTATTTTCGGCCTTAAGGGACTATTTGTGGCCTAATTGTTACCTGTTCGATTAGCAAAATTGACAATGGCACATGCATTTCCCACAGCTTCTAGCAGCATCCACGTGCATTCACTACTTGGATGGACATAGCACCTGTTTAGTATTCGTAGCTTACATTAAGATATTACACCCACCTTTGACGCCTGATATGAAGCAACCTTCGGTATTTCCATGAATACGAATTATTCTGAATCTGCGCTCCTCCCCCATTGTGTCCCTCAAAAGGGATATGCTATCAACGAAAGGCGATGAACGTCTCAAAGGATTTATTTTGCCAGTAATGTAAGCTGGTCGCTGTAAACTTTACGTGAAGCTGTTGTTTACTACGCCTGGGCCATGCCATTAATCTATATCCATGTATCCCATGTCCGTAAGTAGCTATTGGCATAGACATCGTCGATAGGGATATTATTCAGCTACACATCTTGCCCAAATGATTAATGATAAGTTCAGTACTGGGTGTTAATGTTAAAAATCGATTTTCCCTCTGTTTTGCACCGATGTTAACATGTCATATACAAGGGATTGGTGATGAAATAAAGCCAGATACATGGCAGGAGGACTGTATGGGCATCCCTGTTACAGTGCTGCGATATGCTTATAACGATGAATGGAAACAGCGCCACCCGGTTGCAAGGTATACTGCTAAATCGTACAGCAGCCATGTTTATGTGCCTCTATATAGCACATTTATATAAAGCTTAACTTCACCATGGTCGTAATGTATGAAAACACGGAGTGAGATACAATACAGACATAACGAGAAGCCAACGATCAACTATATTGTAATGGGCAACTAATTCAATTGCATGACTCATGTCTGCAAAATGTTGTTCCGTAGTCAAATCACGCGAATTAGAGAAAATATAACACAGCGCCAATCTTCCGCCGGGATTCTACATAAATGTTGGATGTCCTTCGTTGCCGAGGAAGATATTGAGAAGTTCAGTGTATGATTTTACTCTCATACGTCCTAACTGACGCTTGCCAAGTAGCACATCAAGGTTGCGCTGAGTGTTTGTCAAAGCTTCAGGAACATTAAGCAGATTCATTTTTGCTGTGCTAGATCGTGCTCATGTTTAGCGCACTTATTCAACAATACGTCTCAGACATCCCATATGCTTCGACGACCGGCACTTGTGGCTTTACCGGTAATCGTGCAACAGTCGAAAGTCGGATATTTCAAAGGTTGACATTTACTGTGTTCGGTCATTCGTAGTAACATTCGTTTAATTGTAACGCAAGATTGCGCTCAGTGCAATTTAGAATGTTTATTCAGTAACTATCCCAAACAATTGCGGGCTTGACAGGAAGCAAACCTATATGAAGTTTTTCCGTTAACAAAGTCTACGTATACCTGCTTTGAACCCACTGATAAGCCAACTGATGCACAAACTCTGCAGGTAGATCTTGTAATCACAGGGCGTGGTTGAGTGTCCATGTTTTAATTCAAATTCCATTCCTCATCTATTGTAAGAGAGTTATTGCCTGCTTCATCCGACATTCATAATAATACCACCTTTTGGAAATTTATACGAATCATTTTTCAGCTAGATCATCCGTTGGTATCAGTTAGCGGTAAGGGTAAACTATAATATTTATATTACAACAGATAAGCGTATTTTGATATGTAATATGCAACCAACCGACAATATGATTCTAAACAGCGACATTCAACAGATTATATTCCCATTAGTTTGCCAAAACAATGTTTAACCTTATATTACATATAGTTCATGCTCTTTTGTAATTCTATTGGAATGATCCGAACCTTGGATCGTGTTACGTATGTCAATAGAATGTGCGCAAGTCAGAACCTGAGAGTTCCGATGAAATGCGTCTATTTGACATTTTTTCTGGCGACAATGAATGGTGATAAGCTAGGCACATTGCATTCTTGCTTGTGTCACAGACTGCACCTTCAACGTTATGCCACCATGCTGCTATGAATGTAAGAAATGTGCTATGGTTCTTACTGAACTTATTGCAATAATTAATGGGAATAAATTACGGGATTACCCAACATTCGAGTGCATAAACGAATAAAATGTGTGAATCGTGATTGTGATATTTGTATATCTGTACCTCGTGTGTGTATTGTTTGCAAATATCTGGTGTCCGTATATTTGTTGTAAGAAATCAATATTATTAGTTTAACTTGTACGAAGGTCGTACATTATTGGTGCATAAGCTGTGTAGGACCTTTTATGGCAAGGTATATGACGTATATAACATCTGAGCCTCACTACTCGCTGAGATATGCTATGTTTTCGAAAATAGTGCAACTATATCCAATGCTATTGGGAACTAGTTTCAGCATCAACCAGGTAGGACGAGTTGATAACCTATAGCAATAGTTTTGACTCTAACATTGAGCATTATCTACTAAATATTTTACAAAAGAAAGATTTAAGAAAGATAATGGAATGAAGACCTACATGAAATACTGATAACGCATAAGTGTCGGTGGCAAATATGTTTTATGGCCGTTTGCTTATTAACTGCATCAAGTTGGAAGGAACGTTATTGAAAGGGTAACTGGACAGGATATTTCATGTTGTGCTCATTGATTTTCACAATTGGCGTGCCATTCTGATCATCGGCAATCTAATGTCTTGTATCATTTTGATAATGCAAATAGTCAAACACTTTCAGAACGACGGTTGATTCATCGCTTGTATGGAGCAAAGAGTATGAAACTGCATAGCAACAACCAGATTTAAAAACCTAAAATGACACAGGTAATATATTTACTCGAGAGTGGTGCAAGGCAGTTGTGCAGCGCAGGTAAAAGAAGCCGCTCAGAAACATAGATTTACCCCCTGAGGGGATGGTGATATTTTATGAGTCTACTGATTACTCACGGAAGCGCTTATGTTCACGCTAGTTAGTCTTAATGCAGTCATTGTGCTTATTCACAAAGCACCGGGTTGAACTGTGCATAGGCATTAGCTCCCGCATTCTGGTCAGAATTGCTGACCATTATTGAAATGCGACCCTCGATTGTAATTATGCAGGTCTTCTTCAGTGAGCCAACTTAAGAGTTAGTTCAATTTAAAAGCGATGCTCGAAAATGTGAAAAAGCTGATTACATGTAATGCTACTATATGTTATTCCTTATTATGTACAAATGCTCAGCAAAACGACCGTTGTCGATATCATTTGGTCCAGCCAGTAAATCTACTGTTCGGAAAAGTAGTTCCCAGTTAAGCGACAGATATTTCAGATAATGAAATAAATCCGTGGTTGCATTCTTAGTTGATATTGGTATTATCTGCTCTAAAATCAAACTTTACTTTCCAACAAACATTTTTATGAGTGAAATGCGCGCACCCATCAACAACCGCAGGACGTTTTAATGTTTTGCACAAACATCTTCATTATTGCTGTGGTGAAGGTGATACCAAACATCGTCTGACTGCTTCTCTTTGTTGTACGCTCACCAGCGTTGAGACCGTACTCGATATCTCCATGATCATCAATGAAAACATAACATTCAGCTAGATTTTCTTTATAACCAGATATGGTATTACTTTGGCTAAATATATCTTAGCATGAAAAGGGCTAACGTTTGTATTTGAGACTAGAAGCGATACTTATATTTAATCACTGCTATATTATTGCATGCAAAGGCGGAACTTTACGTCAACAATGTTTGCCTATATCGCAAGTGGAGCAATTATTTTTATAGATGTTGAAAATCTACAGCATACGGGCATTGTGCTACTACTAAAATCACGTTGTTTTTGATTACCTGCCCGGATCAGTGTTTCAACAGCAATATATATCATAGATGAGGCTTTATATTATTGGATATCCCCATATTATTTTGCCTTATTCAGTTGCTGCAGTTGTATGCATATGACAAACATTAACTAGTTAAAAACATTACTTCTATATATATGTTTGGTAGTAACAATCACATGGCGTCTTTCAATTTGTTGGGGGGCATTGTCGCCTCGACCAATCACAATACTCTACAGCGTTAGTATATGCTGAAGGGCGCCTTACAAAGGGCCGTCGCATCAGTAGTTTGATATGTTTTTCACGATGTCTAGGTGGCGTCACCTTACGACTGACATGTGTTTCATTTATTTGCAAAGTCACCCAATCGTCAGGTGGAGCTTGTTGATAGAATTGTGTTGTAAACTATTTCTGAAAAAACGGGGTCTGCAAAAATTATCCTTAAGATATTTTCCAAGAATTATTATTATGGCATTCGTACGAGATACTTGACATATGGAGATTATACACATCAAATTGCACTTGCTGCCGTACAATATGGTGATAGTAGTTGGCAGAATGATATCCGCTGTTTTCCCTGATGCGTCGTAAATTATCCTGAATGACTAAATCAACTTGTTGAGTTTGTTATCAAAGCTTATGGATTATCTCTTTAAAGGCACGACAGCTAGAGCAATTGTTTTAAACCTATTTCCGGCATGTGCCAACAACATCATTTTAATTGATGCAGGCGTTTTAAACAAGCAAATTTACGTGACAGTAGTTACATCCTGATATAATATAACATAAAAAATCATTTGCTAATTATATTCATCTGGCATTAGCCGGAACACACTGCTGTATATTCTCATTCCATGTGAAAATGCAACATCATGACCTTCATGCCGAGGACGCGTCTGCATTTAATTTCCGGGCGCTACATGGGGAAGCTTATAAAGCCGCTCGACATTTGACGCAGCCTTGAAAGAAGAAAACAATTCATCATGGTGAAGATAGGTAAAGTATTATACTAACAGATGAGTGATTGCACCTCGATGGAAAATATAATGACCGGGTGCATAATGATATTTCCTATTGTTTCATTCTTATAAATTTGCTTACGCTCGTATGGCTACTGTAGCATGTTCTGCGGTGACCGCCACTCGCATTAATCAATTTCTTCTCCGGTGAATGTGTCGCTAAAATAATGAAACAATAAATCACGAAAACCGACTGTGTTTTTTTAGGCTTATGCGGTGCAATTATCTTCTTTTGACGTCGATTGATTCTATCTTTGAGCTATAGGTTCTCTGTTAAAAAAAGCCTTGACAGCAATTTATGATGACCTCTAATGCAAACGAGTGACTTCGGGTGAAATGTTCGTTTAGATGCAATAACATATGTTGGCACAAGTGAAACAATAGACCTCACCATCGTCGCCTGCCATAGTTATCAGCATCCATAAACCTATTTTGCCTAGTGCGTTATACACCGATCAATGACCCGAAATATGAAGGCAAACGCGTATCATAGCAGATATGTAATATTACTTTTTATTCTAAGTCACTTTTGCAAAACACACATAGCCGTTCATTTGCCTTTATATGCCATAGTTAAAACATTTACAACAATTTTGCTATAATTACCGCGGCGCATTATCCTAGCACTATGAAAACAATGGCTATTCATGATCAATGCATGGACCGTCTATACGCCTAAATCGCATTCCACTCTTCCCGTGTGTGTAATGCAGCATGGATATGCTGCAGCAGTAAAATTATCATAGGTTTGACAATATGAGTGATGCGATTTTCTGTTGTACGGAAACGTACTTTGAAGTTAAGACATACTTCTGTGACAGCTGTAACTAGCATAATCTTCGACTCTTACGGAATTTACAAGATGATGCTTTTACACGGTCTTTCCAATCAATAACCAAGCAAATATTATCAGTTAACAACGTCGTATGCGCATCACACGTAAGATACGCTAGCTATAAAACGGGGCACTTTTTTATTAGCACACGCAATGTTTTCTTTTCATTGTCAAAGCGGAACTGCGGCACTTATGATTGGCTTTTGAATTGATGAATATTGAAGCTCATTGCGATATTTTCTATCCAAGGAGGTCTTTTGTGTCAGCGTAATCAGATCAGTACCACAATGTGACTTACCAATAACATTCGTTTTCTTATTTGCTTTCCATGAGAGATCTTTAGTAAAAAATATACCCGTCTAGTAGCAATATCAAAAACAATAATGCACCATGTTGCAGATTATCTGCTATGATATGCGGAAAAAATTAATCGCAAAGCAAATGCGGACACCGCGTTTATGTTCACAATGCACATCAGTGTTGTGATGTGGAATAATCAGTCTACAAAAAAACAGGGCAGCTCGGTCAATTACATTCACCAATTTTGTATTTTATGCTATTGAACATTGATGGTCTGACTTCTCTCGATTTCCATGTCCTTATATTGACCCCGGGACTTGGTTATGAAAGTGCACCGTATGGCCGATGTTGACAATGGCTAAGATGGATGCACGTATGGAACTATAGAATTGACAGATACTCAAAATGTTTCATTGGCAGGGCACAAGATATTTTCGGGGGCTACTTTGGCGCTTCAAGGGTCAGCAAAATATATTGCATGTTTAAGTCGTCCTCATCTGAGTCCCATAATAATCAATATAAAATATAGCTACTTTCTCTCGGAATAAGCAGTGATTTGGTACTTCTCGATACAACATTTATTACATTTTGGACCCGCAGGCAAATAATAATTACATCCAAATCAATTGCACCTAGTCGACCTGGTTATTACAATGAAGGCAAAAGAGCCCAGAACTGACAAAATTTATTGTATGTCTGCGAGGAATTAATAACCCATGACATGCTACCCAAACGCTCCAATTATCTAAATCTGATGACTTCTGAAAATTCCTGCCACGTAGACTATCTTGTTATTATTCACCTTTATTATTGCTAAAAACTGCAATATAATAAGGGCACCCATTCCAAGGGAAACCAGTCAGTTTTACAACACGTGCAAGCAACTCGATCACACGATGGGCATCCGTATATAAGAAAGCACCGTAGCGTATTAGAACTATCGTCTTAAATTCCTTGATGTATGTAACAAATTACCTCCTGCTGACAATGAGTACTTTTAAAACAACAGGAAGCAATAGCGCTTGTACATCAAGAGCATTTGTGTATCACGCATATATACGGTGCATCGCTTAATCACAAAGAAACGTGTTTCATGGAGATGAACGAGAATATTCCCGTCCGCAAGTTTGAGATAAAATCATACTAAGCAAGGTTGGTTGAAGATAATTAATGGTTTCCAATGAAGCCCCGGTTATAATGCTGTTGAATTTTGAATGATGTACCCAGAAATTGGCCTTGATCATTATGTAACACGCTTTGTTAAAAACAATTTGCCGATTGTGCGGGGAAAGAAACTTATCAGTGAAAATTACTGATCTATGCACTGCGTTTGAATATCTTCTAACTTAGAAAGTCAAATAATTAAATGTCGATAATTTTGTTGTTGCAAAAAGCATTGTGAATATATATATATATATATATATATATATATATATATATATATATATATATATATATATATATATATATATATATATATATATATATGCATATATCACGAATCTTTTGTGATTTTGATAACCAAATCTCCACATTGCAAACGAACAATCAGCATTATACTAGAATATACTTGACGTTGCGTGTAAATGTGGCTATGGGTCGTCGAAGGCGAACACCAGCAGCGGCTCAGTTAAATAATTCATCGTATGGCGATGTGTCATTCGGCACAAACCATTTTCCATAAATTCTGTATTCATAGAATCGGTTATCTGCTCCGATATTAACCGCCAACTGATAACTGAATGATGGAAATAGTGGTCACGGTAAGGGATACTTCTCATTTATAGTTTTGATCGAGACTTAAGGAACACTTTAGAATGAGCTATATTATAGCTACCCCATTTATCCTTTGAAATTTTACATGATGTTAGCATTATGGCTTTTGCGTTGTTGGCATCTTACGACATGCTCATGATTTGCTTATTAATAACGAAAAATGTCCTTCCTACCGCAATGAATGTGATGTGTGACGTCATATGCGCTCGATGCTTACAACAGTACGTGCATAGATTGCGTGATTTGCACTGATAGCGATATCGTGACTTGATAAGTGAACCTGACTTGGCATGGTTAAAGAGTAATTGTAATGTCTTGTAGGGAGTATGGTTAAGTTGTAAAGTATATTTGCCCCAATAATGCGCAATAATATTGCAAACACGATCTGCAGCAACCGCAAATTTATTGAGGTCATAGATTTTGGTCCTGGAATATTGCGCTGAAACAGTGATGGATCTACAAATTGTCTCTTTAAGATACTGGCTCTAACGTTGCTGCAAAGCCTCAAAGGGAATATATTCCAGCTGAGTAGTAATATGTTCTCTCTCGAAATGGATAGAGGCTTTTGCAACTTCGGCATGAGCAATTCATATGCGCCACAATGTTTCGCCGAGTACAAATTCATTACCATGCTGATGGCTTGATCAAATGGATTGACGGTGATCTAAAAAGGCATCAGCCGTCCTTTTGTAGCGGACTTTTGTAGGTCCTCATAGAATCTCATTGATGCAATCATGGCTACCTAAAGCTCTAGATAGTTCAAAGACCGCTTCGGGTAATGAAGCCATAACTACATCCAACAGGCAACAAAAGAGAAGATGCTAGAGATTAATAGTGTTTTGACCTGTGGTGGGCTGAGAAAGGAAAGGCCGCACGCAATAGCCGTACTAGTAAATAAATTGCAATTCCTAGAACAAAAAAAGCATGCGAAACGAATGGATAATGAATGCATGTAAAAGCTTCTCGAAGCACATAACAAAAACCTATAACACATATGCAACTTAGGTGAAAGACTTGGCGCTGTCCATAAGACAGTCGTTGAAAATAAATAGTGATCTACGGCTAGGTTCAAGCCATAGAGTCATCATGTGTTTTTCCTGTTTAGCGGCCATAATGCAAGATAACAAAAATACACTGAATGAGATATATTTATTGGATCGCAAGACTATTCCGTTGCAAGTCGTTAAAGTCGATGTGATGTTGACAATGGAATTGATTCGATACAACACCGAAGGCAATTTCAGATATTTATATGAAGATCATCCTTTCCTCAGTCGTTAGCATATGAACGGAACAACACAATATTTGGTCATACTCAAAATGAAGAGATACCATTCAAGCTTGAGATAAGATGGCAAATATATTCTCATAGCAGATTTTATATCGAATGTTACATCTAAAGGAATAGTCATAAAACCAAAACTTGAGTGTCTAAAATTTCATGAAGTTTGGCTCATGGAAATAAGGAAGCATCACAACATTAACTACGAAACAGAACAAGGTTTATAATTTCGCCCGAAAGCTAATTGTATCTCTGTTTGTGAGAAATAACTCATTTATGTAGATGTACGACGCACATTTGACGTCATTTTTAAGAGAATACAGTCTGTGTCGTCAAATAAAGCAGTCCCTAAATGCTTGCAGCTCAATTTAACACCGTGCAGCAAGCGCTTACCAGGCCAAATCTATAAAAAGAGCGCTACTTGGTACAGGTAGTAAACGTATGGATGCCATTTTAAGATATACATAAAACGTCATCATATCATGTAACCCACTAACTTGCGTTGTTCATCTAAACAAAGAAGGTTCGGTCTCCGCTTGGTTTATTTGCGTCATACATTGGAAGCATTGTTATGCTACACGTTTAAAATAGTTATGTACCGGTTTCATTTAGTTTTATATGCCCTTGTGATTGCCACTTCAAACAAGATGACTTTAATAGCACGTGTTGATAACAATTGGCACTTAGGCTGTGTACATGGGGATAGCGAACAATAATTAAGTTTGTTTTTACTACGGCGAAATTGGGGATGTGGTGTATATTTCCAAATGTATTAACCTGTATAGACCTCCAAAAGTGGTAGTGGAGGGGTACAATTTACTCATTAGAGAGAAAGGCTTTTCAAGATTGCAATATAGTAGACGTCCAAAACCTGGTACGATTGAACTTTATGGGTTTAAATTTCTGATAAATATTTTGCTGTATTTGGCGCTTTTGTAGCGGCAAATGCTAGAGCGAGTTAATACATTTTTAAGCCCCCAGAAAAAGACATCCTTCAAATGATTATGTGGTGTATATTGCACATTGAAATAACCCGTAGAGACCTCGAAAAGTGGCAGTGATCCAAATGAATTCTGCTCAATGGCTCTTTCAACTAACAGCACCATATTTATAGAGAATAAGGTTTTGCTCGCAAGACATATTGGGCTCTAATATTTCATTATAGCATATATTACATCGCGAAGTTATCAGCTTTTTTAAATATGACTGAGTTATGCTGCTACACCCATGCCTGAAACATTGCCAAGGCAATTATTGTCTCTGCTATTTGTGGGAACTCATTTAGAGTTTTCCAATCAGAGCGATAATTAATAAGATGTGGTTCTAACCTTCATGGTAATCTGCATATATTTGTTCGAATGCTTGATCATATCGCCGGTCACCTCAAATTGCTTGTGACAATACGTTCCACCCGTTAAGCTTGGTAAACAGCAAAATAATGCAACCTCTTGTCAACCATTTTGACCTACATATGTAGCCTAATATTTTGGTATTGTATGGGGAAGAAAGTGCCTTGTATTGCGCTATTTTCTACGAAGCAATATCATTTGTATATTGCTTTCTGTCAAACGTAAATTGAATATCTGCTGCGCAATCAATCAGGGATGATGCTTTATCCCGCTCACAATAAGTCAATGCACCAATTGTTTGTCCATTCATGCATTTATTGGTAGTTGTATGACTCCAATCTCCCGCGTGTCTTATGATCATCCTTCACTCTACGCATATACACAAGGTAATATTGGGCTTTTACGGTGTCATTCATGGCAGTTAATTATATTCGTGAACATTTGAACCAGATATGTTCAGTGTTGCCTCATCCAGTATCATTTACTTTTCAACCCCACGGCCAGGTCGATTACATTTCCATATATATATATTAGCACTACAAATACTCACACGGTGTGTTTCGTCTGGTTTAGTTGCGTCTAAATATCACATAAAGGGGCTAGTTATTGTGCCTACGTCATACAATAGGCTAGGTAAGTATTTTATATTTGCTTCATTACATTACCAGTAGTGGCTGTTGATACATACGCCATTGATAGCAAATCTATTCAGTGATGACACTTAGCCAACAGAATATATTATCTATTCGATATTTAATGCTCATAACAAAATGTTATTAACTGTAGGCATAACGTCAGCGAAACAAGAGGAATGTAGTCAATCAGCTTCAATCAATTGATAGCAATCAGTGTTGTAAATTAGCTTTTGTGTTTTCAGAGCGCCATTTTACCCCGCTGCGTATTTCATCGTGACCCGTTTAGTGTTAATCTTCCATTTTAGGACCTCTACAACAATGAAGTTAGGACAACAACATTAGGAAAGGTTGACAATGATTTAATTGGCGACCGCGTTTACGGGAGACTTTTAGCCAAATAATCCACGGCAGCTAAACACGGGGCAAAGAAATTGACATGCGAATACCAACAGTATATATGGCTAGGTCTAGAGAACAACGCACAATCTGAATAAATCGTTTGTCATGTTAAACTATATACGTACTTAGCCTTGATCTGTAATTTAGTTAGTTTGACGATGGCTAGATGATGTAACGGAAAAACTGTGTACCTCAGATGAGTCGAACGAACATGCAGGGTACGAACGGCTATCCTTTCTTGCTATTTCTTTCATCGTTGGTAGTAGTTGGAGGTAGTTTTACACTAAGATATTGACCTCATAACGGTGGAGCATACATTTACCCACGTATTATCATTAAACCATCACAAATCATTACAGTGCTCATGCTTAATAACATATTTAGAACCGATAACCACAAGTACACCGAAAATCGAATAACTAATTGCTAGTGCTGTGAACGTGCAAGAACATCCCACTCTTACTGCTTATTAGATAGATTATGTGCATCTTAGCTACATAAATACATGATTGCATCGAACGCACTATAGAACCTAAGGTTTGTAACAACGCTAGCTGCTGTGCATCATAAGTTCTGAGACACTCATAGTGTGTGTTCAACAGAAAGGCTCGAAACCAATTCATATTGAAACCATCCTAACGCCGAAGGCTTCGGCATACGTAGGCGACTCTTACATATCGTTATATTCATCGGCAAATAGTTTGCATTCATAGCAATGAGACTAAGACTAATAAGGGTAATATCATCGGCTTAGACAAGAACATATACATAATCTTGCCTCAATTGACAGCCAAAAGGCCGGATTTGCTCACCCTATGAATTAGTTCATCAATTCATAATGTGAATAATATCGGTGAAATGATACCACCCTGCTAGACACCATTTAGTAAGCTACATTATTTTGATAAACTAGCATTCCATTTACCCGAACTAATTATCTGGAAGAAGCAATATGATTCCACCAGCTAATATTACTAATTGCCGCATTTATCGTTTTCATCGAATCGAGTATGTCATTTTCATATGTCGGCACATTTATATATAACGCGGTTTACAAACCTAGGAAAATGTCAACAATATTCAGGTGTAGTTGTACTTTCTAAAACAGTGCACTCTTATAATTTGCATTATT
This sequence comes from Urechis unicinctus, assembly GCA_034190875.2. Classification (NCBI taxonomy): domain Eukaryota; kingdom Metazoa; phylum Annelida; class Polychaeta; order Xenopneusta; family Urechidae; genus Urechis; species Urechis unicinctus. Next base: position 40,615,224 of record CM067355.1, read on the forward strand.
TTCTCCAGCTCATGCACTTATTCAACATTACTACTTGCCTTTTCAGCAATTGTACTTTCTTTACGTCAAATCCATTTTTCTTTACGGCACGAACGGCATAATGATATTTATGTCTGGACTGTATCAGGGTATAAATTAGTCTTACCGGCTCATTATTAAATGTTACGGCACTCTTGAGTTTTGTCATGGTATTGAAGGATCGACCTATTATCCTCAGTCGTATTTATCTCAAACCGTATTGCAATTCAACGGAGATGCCTAAAAAACAGGTTCTTCACGAGGTTAAACTGATTTGTCACAAACTTGTATTTTCCAATGAAACGGTTCTATCAAGCGCGGATCAGTTTAAGTAGGGATGGTTAACAACAATATTTCCTTGTTGTATACCTGAATAATGTCTGATGTAGACATTAGGGAACAGGTTTCTGGACCATCTAATCCAGTTTACAAAATCCAGGTCTTATATATGGCGCTGTATATCTGAATAGCAAGTCAGAATAGATTTTACTGGCACTGCACAAACAGAGCTGCCGCAGGGGGATTGTGCCCACGGATTAATCCTCAGCTTTTGCAAATACCATGAGATGCTTCAATGATACAGTTGAAAGTAACTTAGCCTCGCGTCGATCACTTTGGTTCGATAGTAATTAATATAAACTAGGCCGTGTGCAATGGTTATGTTAGGTATTCATATCCCCGATTGGTGTTGACATCAGCCAACAATTACTGCATGTACGAAAAAGATGAATTTTTGTAGTTCCGGGTCCTTGCCCATGATGCCACTGAAATTTAACGGGCTAATCATTGACACAATGTTTCCTGAAGTAGTTCCCTTCTGAAGTCCATTATAACAAACCCCGCCTCGTCACACCACTGACTTAAGATGCAGCAATATACACCATTCGATGAAAATGAACAAGTGTAATGCATAGCTACGTTAGTTATTTGTGCTCCCTGATTAGCAACTTAAGTATGTAAGATAGTTGTGTCGGGTAGTCGTGGGTGAATGCAGTCATCATTTCGATTTAACTATCGGAAAATATGAAGCTCTGATTTTGACTAGATGTCGGACATTTGTAAAAATGGTTGCAAACGGTTGAAGCTTAATAATTAATCATTTCTGGATTGCAAGCAATTTCTCGCAGTATTAGGCGAGCTGCTCAAATAGTTAAGTTATTGAAATTGTGAGGAAGGTCGCGCTCGGGCCATATACCAGTATTTCCCCCAGTTGATGCAAAATCGATATCACTCACATCCTCTGCCGTCATCGCTAATATCATCTATGTAAAGCAGTGTGCTAACTGTACCTGCTCAGTATGCTGCAAGGGACATATGCGCACTAATGTACCTCAATACCCAACATGCTACCAGCACATAAGGCAAATATTTCTACATGGAAGCGGTCGAAGTTAAAGCAAACCGCTTGCCAAACGGTACGATAAAAAGTGATTTTCCTGATAATCTGCAAAATGACAATGGTTATTTACGACTGAATAAAAAATAGACTATGCTTATTTCCATTTAAAACATCTTCTGCACATAATAGTTTGCTTCCGATGCAACACCGTATGGTTTTGTGTTTGTAGCGCCACACCATTGTCACATGATTTGGGGCTGATTCAAAATTATTGTAATCGCTCCCAGTTTTCGATCCAATATCTTTGATGCAATAGAAAACACAGTGGGGCGATTTTCTAATAGCTTCATTCTATCACGCGTTCAACTTCCGATTGTTTTGTGCATATCAGGGTAAATTCAGGAGGTAATGATACAGCATAATAATCGATTATTGTTAGATTTGACAACTTTAAGCCGCTCGCTAATTTATTCTGTAGTTTTTTTAATTTAAATTAAAGAGGCCAATGATTAAATTTATTTTATGACGAGCGATTAAGCCGCTGTACATATTATTCGGTAATCATGCGAACACGATACTATAACTTGTTTTGCCTGAGACAACTCATTGGGCTGGCGTAATCAATGGTACGCGAAGTGAATAGCGTCAACACTTCTCCTGTTAATCCTTCAATATTTGTTGGGAGTTTTTTTGGTTGCTTTGAAATCACTGACCAGGGCGGGTATTCTGAAAGCAAGGCAGTTTAACAGCAATATATGCCCATACATCGGATGTTTTCGGGATATCAATAAATAACAAATTAATTCACCTACGATATACAGCGGGATCTCTTTATGCCTCACTCTTCGAATTTATTATATGCGCTTCTTGATGAAACAAGCACTGAAGAATTTATACAGAATGAACGTAAATAGCAAAGCACCATTGGTCGCCTGACGAGGGAACTCAAGCGCCTGTATTCATAACTTTGCTTTTTATATCAGTAGCGCCGTTCATTGTATTATTTTGGGTATGAGGTCCAGTGGAACATTACCACTCGTATTCATTGTACATCAACATGCCGCTTACATACAATGTACGCAGGCACAGTTATTATTCCCCAGTGACAACAAGAACTAAGCCTGCGCCAATAACTCATGCTAGTCCATCCCCAAGACATCTCTACCCAGCGTATGTTGCCATTAAACGTTATTAAGATGGCTTATTATGCATGCGTATTTTTGTAAATTCTGATTCTTTAAAAAACGAATCTCCCATTAACATTGACGACATTCGATGACTTGATTACATGATTACGCAATCCTGACATACTGCAGTGCAAAGGCAACAGTTTGGAAGATGTCTTGGTCAATAATTAGGGAGCGATTGCTGCAGTCCCTCAACAAATGCCCCTTACTGTTGAGTTAAGCTCACCCCAGATATTTAACGGGACAAGTCTTTAACCTATACGAAATACAACGAAGGCAAGATGAATCTTCCATTAAGTGTAAATGGAAAAATTGTCAAAATTATAGAACTAAAAGCTGATTGCGGCTAGGTTCAGATGGCGAAAAAAATCGCTGGACAGTCTTTGTCTCATACCTTTCGTCAATTTTATTGTCTTATGTGATCGGAATTGTAAGTCAGGATTTACTTAATTGCACTGCTCAGAGCTGCCGTACGGGTACTGGGCTATGTTATTTACGCTACGTTTTTCCGAAAATGGGTTGAGGCTGCCCGCAGCAGATATAGAGGAGCAGTATAAATACAGCCTGATGGTTCGATGCAAGCGGTTGAAGCTAAATAAATAATTATAACTAGATAAACCAGATCTCGCGCGTTAAATGCGAGCTGCTCAAATGATTATGTTATTTAAATTGAAACGCAACGTTCAGAACATATGCCACAATTTTCCAATGCCTAATCAATAACACTAACATACCTCACTATTATCATATATACGAAGCAATGAGCCAAATACACTTTCTCCATTATTCATGCAGACGCATGCATAAGCTGTCTTCTCACAAAGAGTACCATGCAATACGCCATTGCTCTTCACGGTGCTTTTGAATTCCTCATAGATCGTTACAGGAATTATTTATCTGCCGTATATATCACGTAATTACACATAGCACGCAAGCATACTGCAAAACGCCCAAATTTATTACGGCCTGATTTAGCTTCAACATGTCGCAAGACAATACCCCAGCTTTTCCAGTGACGCAAAAATAATCCGAATGTTCCGTTGTTTGAGGAGACAACATCAAGTATCAACACAAAGTTATTTATGTCGATTGTTTAATGCTTTGCGGTTTTTGTTTAAAAAGACGGATGCCATCTGTTTGTGCTTCAGCGAGCAGTTTTGTCATAAAAACGGGTGCAATTGATATATTGCAGCTTCGCGAAGTAGTGGGTCTTCTCAGAAGTCAGCTGATGTAGGTTCATAGACTGCCCGTGTAATAAATCATACGTTCGAATTCTTAGAAGACCAAAAATATAATTGATTCAGCTCTGTGTTCGTTTTGCATCAAATGCAAGTACAATATCGACCAGGTGCAAGTATTGTTGCTGTAGTGATCGGTAGCCTGCACTCAAGGGCAACGACTTAAACTATCCGTAATAAATGCTTGTCGGATTGTTTGCGCTGCAAATCCAGGCAACATTGCGAGTTAACAAGATACGTGAGAGACACTATGGGGTTGGCAACCGAAGTGCTTGGCCTCTGTATTTGAGAACAATGTGACAATAAACATCTATTATAGCTGTCAAAGACATGATTAACTGTGTACTTATATGATGGATAACTAACAATTCGGAATCAGCGGTTAGTTAGTCATTATTGTAGCTTTGTAAATATGAACGATATTTTAAATATCGCGCTTTAAAAAAGGTATGTGAATTGACCTCGAAGCTAATAAATGGTGATGACTCCCAGCAAACAAATGAAGCCCAATAAAAATGATGTAGCGTAAAAACGTGCAAATATCATTAAAGATATAGAGTTGCATCTGTGTAAACAAAACATCAGCCTCTGCATACTCTCTGTAGATGATATAATAGCAGCGTAAAAGGTTTTATAAATTACTTGTATTAAATATTCGTCATTATATTATCGCACTCGGATCGCTTATAACATCAAATGAATGATTTAAATTTTGATAAGCATTACTACAACATAGTTCACACTAGGCGAGAAAATTTTGCAAGCATATTTTATGTAACACATGTGATGTTGTTGCACTGTACCTATTTGAAATAAAAAAAATAAAAAAGATAAATGGGTCCGCATAATTCAAGCAAAATGGCTCCTAATGCTTGAAATATGACTTATTTAATACGACAAATGAACGACTGCTGATGTTTCGTAAAACGCCAAACAAATATCCCTTCTCTTCTCTGACACACACACATCCCTTCTCTTCTGAAGCTAGGGACACACACATCTGAGTCTTGCGTTGTCAAATGCGTATCATGGGACTATTCATTGTTTTGTTGGAGACGGTGTTATCGCTACGCAAGTATTGGGATAGAGCAATACGCCAATCTGCTTCACATGGCATGAAACATGATCGGTGGTGTCAAATTCCCATTCAAGCATGTCCTAGGGTGGTTACTACATTGTTCCCGTATCAGTACATTTACATTGAACGGGATGATTATTAACGCGAGATACATTCTCATATATTTCCCTTTCCAACCATCGGAAGCCAGATAGGCTTGTGCTCGCTGATGATATCGCTGTCGACGATAGTGAAGCCTAGGGTTATTTTTGAGCCAGTCTATGTTTTTGCAGACATACAAACATACCAGTCGGCGCAACTCGCTCGTGTTTCAGGTCATCAGCAAGTGTTGGCCAGGGCTTAACTCGACCGCGAACCCTGTAGCTCAGAGATGTAATAAATAGACGTCATAACACGATAATTGGACTGCATAAAACTGAAGAATAACACGAAGTGCTTTGTAGGTCATTCTGCCAGATTTATTGCTTCATTATCTTAGTGTACGATTCATTTACTTGGGAAAAAAGCCGATTAGTACACTTGGGGATTATATTTACGGTCAGAGTTCAATCGTCTGTCTGTGTTTTCATTCAGTGCAACACTTCTCCATGTTCCGATAGAAGCGGATTTATAGGCCAGCCCATGTTAATCGAGGTTATTTGCATCAGTCTCGTTTTCATGATAGCCACGATTTGTCATATTCGGAGTTTTCCCTTTGTAATTGTAAAAAGGTGTATACACTGCGATGCTATAACACAGGTTCAATATAATTTCATCTCGGTGAACGGACTGAATATGACGCTCGCACATACGTTACATTAATTTGTATTGCCTTATATAAAAACACTGGAAGCAAGAAGAATGTATTTACCACTGTGTGTGATGCAATGCTCTTTGTAGAGACATAAAACACTGTGTGTGCGTGTGTGTGTGTGTGTGTGTGCAAGTGGTGTGCGTGTGAGGTGTGTGTGTGTGTGTCCGTTACTGTGTGTGTGTGTGTGTGTGTGTGTGTGTGTGTGTGTGTGTGTGTGTGTGTGTGTGTGTGTGTACACATATGCGATTGCTGATATAGATGCCTAATCTAGGGAACTTTATTTGTGAGCAATATAGGTACAATGCTTAATTAGAGGAGTGGCGGAATGTACAGTTCTCTCATCAACGTTTTGGTTAATATATCTTGCTACTGTTATCGCTGTTTGATCCGATTACATCATGAAATGTCCAATGGGGGTGATGATTTTAATTATGATATTTGACCTTGTAAGAATAATAGTAAGTAACTAGCCAACCACATGATGAAAAAATGCTTCATTAATTAAGAAACATGTATGCGCTAATTTGTAAATTAACTCAGATAGTCTAAGTTCTGATGAAAAAGATACTGTTCCATATGATAGCATACAGGCGGACTCGCCCCTTACAATAATTATTCATATGGATTACATGAATGGCTAATTGGAAAAATGTACAGCCATTAAGCTAAACGTTGATGTTGCGCTAGTTGCTAAAATATGTGTAGGGGTATTATCTTGTCACATTGTTTGCAACTACTACAAAAGTTAAGGGAACAATGGCTCACTTATCCGCTACTTTGGCTAATACACGATGATATAATAGCAGACATAGCATATATTATACATGATAAAAGATTAGCCGCCATATATATCATACGTCCGGCATCCGGATCCTACTTAGCCTTCTGTAAAATAAATCAGATGGCCACGCATTCACGATTTATTATTGACAGCAAATAACAAAGCAATTTCGTCGCTTTTAAGGCAACTCATTTTTTGTTATAAAACAGGCGGCTACTTAATTGTAAAGATATCGGGTCTGAGGCTCAACAACATACTGAGAGATTCATTATGCGTCAACATGCGGCGCACCTTCACCGTACACAGACATAGCGGCACCTTTACTATTCTCCGGTTACATTAACCATATGCCATGCACAACGAGTTAGTGCTTGCCAATCCCTCAAACATATCAACCCGGCTCGAGTTGCCATAACAGTATGTGTGCTATTGCGATTAATGCATGAATGCCAACTTTCGCAAAAGCTGACTCATATAATAGCTTGGAAGAGATCCTCATAAACTACGGACGTGGTTCGTTTAAGCGGGGAATGTCAATGAAATCCATTTTTGCTAAAGACAAACATACGAAAAATTACGAGATTCTACCATCGGGACTTTGAAGTCCGAACCGATACATTACCACATTTACATTGTCCTACCCTTGGATCGTTGACAAGCACTGAGCTGACGTCGTGGCAATTTTTGTGTATGATGCCGCGAAACAAAAATATATCACATAGTATGATGTCTGATGACCTAATGTCGATAGGGAAACACGCAAAAAAGTAAATATCAGCCGTATAATTGCTTAAAGAAATATTACATAAACACTTTATATACGTATATTTGCTACGACACAGAATGTCAACTAGAGTCAGCGAAAATGTCAAGAATTCAGCACTCGCATAATAAGCATATTTTGAATAGATGCATATTTCAGAGCTGTGGCCAACTACTTTTATTCAGCGGGCAGTGTCTTCCATCACTTGCAACTGTTTTATACTGACATCTGGCTTAGCATGACAACCGGAATCACTGTCTCGCGTAAGAAGTCTGCATCAAGGGGTGGTAAGGGTAGATATATATATATATATATATATATATATATATATATAAGATTATAAATAGATATATATATAGTAATGCAGGATATATATTATAGAAATATATATATCTATATCTAGAGAGATAATATATATCTGTATGAATAATGGATATATTTGGCTATATATATATATTAATATATATTACTGAGAATATATATGTATGAATAACGGCTTATGGGTCGAATGGTTCCCTTGATATTTATTTAACTAGGATGGAGAGCAGCTTGACATTCACAGCGTATTACCATAGTAGACAAATCTAAAACAAACTGATTAGCGTTAAGGTTGTGTACCACTAACGTAACAGCGTCACCGGATAGTTATCTATGTATCTGTTCGTGGTCAACGACACATAACGTCGTCGTAGTTATAAGGTCAATATATAAAGGTTACATCTAACATGTTTCTCCGACAATAAATTTTGTTTGACGCTCACCTTAACGCATTTTATGTCACAAACATTTTCATCAATAAATGACACTGCCTTCTTCTCCGAAAAGCGTTTACTTGTCTTGATTGATCGAGTTCCTTATTTTACTTTAGCTATTTGGGTGCGATGTAATCGATTATCTTGATCCTCATGACCTCAACGGACCTATGGCGAGGATGGATCGTGTCATCGATTTAATCTATTTGTTTCATTTCAGCAATAGGAATTTCCGTAGCCACATATTTGTCTCCAGGCTGACAGCTTTTGACAGAAATTTGTGTTCCAGGTAAGCTAGTTAAAAGCCATTTGTCAAGACGCAAGGTGTACGTGTATCATATCTGCCCGCATAGGAATCCAGGATAAAAAGAATGCTTCACTGCTTCACTAGCTTTCCTTGACCACAAAATATAGACTACAATACTTTGTTGCTGTCATCTTATTGTTATGACTGAAAACGGTAAACGTCTATCTTTATAATGGTAACCGTGCAATAGTTCAGTGTTTTTGATTGATATAAGATATGCAGTGGAGCTAGGGTAGCATTATATACAAGTATATATTGCAGTGAATAAGATGCTAGCCATCTAATTGTCGAACAGTAGTCGCATTACTAAAATGCTATCATGAACTTGTTATTCTTGCTGCCATGTGAGTGGCTACTCTGATACTGTATTTACATTGCTAAGTACCGTAACAATATATAAGGTAATGACAAATTAAACATAATCGAGTAAGAACGAGGTATTTTGCGGCACAATGGCGATAGGATATGGATATTTGTTCACCCAAGTCATTACAGAAATTTATTCACGCAGCGCCTGTTGACTTAATAATTAGGTGTAGAAGCCAATAGCAATTGTTCAGCAATTGCAGCGTTTTAGCTAATGTTCTATAAGAGTAACATAACTAGTCGGTCAATTAGTGAAACATAGTCGGTAATTTTTTCGTCTTTATAAACTCATACGAAGACGGGGATGCGAAGAGATTATATTGTCCCTTTGGCATCGCAATTGATATATGCCTTTCATGGACAGCCTTCATTGGTCATTACCTTACAAGCCGCTCTGTTTTACGTCGACGTGTATGATGTCACTAAGCTACGAACTACAGACACAACCTTGGCAAGCTAGCCAAACTTAGCGACGGCAGCTGAACATCTTAATGCAGTTTTGTTGCATGGGGTAAATATAATTACCATCAGTTAGGATATCGAAGTGGCTTGAATGTTGATATGATAAGCTGCAGCGAAGAGTTCATGGTATGTCATGTCAAAGGTAATCACATTAATACAGCCAAAGAAGTTTCAAGTCAAAATGATTATAAGTGCCTGTGGATCTGGAACTTCCCGGCTGGATCTTTCGAGCATCTATACTGCAGAGGTTTTTCAGCCAAGGTATTTACCTTTCCATGCCCTTCTATGATTGACGTGCGGTGAAGATTCACAATTGCACTCATTGAGAAACACCAACACATTGTGAAATAGTTTGTTTATGTTTTGAACACGTATATTGCTTCATGACTAATTTAAACGTGCCCCGTCATGGTAAATGCGCGTACAGATATTCCACTTGTCATGACTGGTGTATCTTCAACTAAAGCGTATGAACATTCAAGCGTAATGCCGTTCAAATTGACCACACGGAAACATTGACAAATTGATATTTCACCTCGGCAGCTCACCAAACTTTGCATTTTGTCGTTTATTATCCCACTTTAGCAGCACATACGACAAAACTGAGAATATGTAGCTTTGTGGGTTGAATGAAGACGTAATTCGCCCAATCATTTAGTTTTTAATGTTGCACCAAACTGAACTGTTGTTTAAACGGCAGAGTATGGTCTGTGTGCTCCTAATATTGTGATAAACTCTCCTGCACTCCTTGATTTATGTCCTCCCGAAATAAATATGATTAAACACTGCAATAAAACTTTCGAATCCAAACTATATCAGGAATAGTTACTTACTCAGTCCGACTGGCCTCTGACCTGCCATTATTGACAAAAATTATGTGCCAACTTGAAAAAACCTTATCTTTTAATGGGAAACTATGCACCCTCTCCATCCCTTTATTCTTTTAAGTGTTTGCAGGTTAGCAAAATGTAAAGTTTTACACCTCTTCACCATTTTATAAAAATCCGAACTTATCTCCGACTCTGTGACGTCACATTTGTTGACACATGCTTCTTACTTCAACTTGCTCAAGTGGCCGATTCTCTTTAGCCCTTCATATGCAGCAACAATGTACATATCTTTGAACAGCCACTTTCCATTTGCCTTTCTTCGGAATCAATGCTGCAACGCTGATTATAGATGTTTTATCAGGACAGGTCTTTTGTGTAGGCCTTGTATAGGCCGACCGCCAATTGTCGATTTGTGCATCACAACGTTAATCAAGGACCAGATTAATCATGTAAGAACTGTGGGCTATAATTATCTGGATTGGCGATATTACAACTCACCATATGCGTTGTTAAGGGACCATGATAGAGATTATTTATGATGTAAGTAGTAGGTGAATATGGATGGTTTAGCCAGATAGTTAAGTGATTATAGGAAAATCGAACGCTATTGACTCATAATCTTCATTCATACCTCGTGTTTTCATTAGTCAGCATTTAATAGCTCGTAACTCTAGAACATGTGTTTAAATCATGTTGTATCTGCTTTTTTATCAGCAGATCAATAACACAGTTATACAAACTACGGCAGGAGCTTATTTCAATATTCCGCGGTAAGTGAGATTCCTGTCGACTGTCTAGTCACCCTAACCATTCTCAATCTTACTCTGTACCATAATTCACAATGCTCAAGATGAATAGGGTACTGATTGTCATATAAAATTTAGGTCGTAACGCTGTCACCGTTTTGGTAATATATGACACAGCGCACTTCAAAAAGGAGCCTACAGTATCACGCTATAACGAGGCAAACGAAAAAACGCCTGGGTAACTATCATTTGCTTATTGTTTGACGATCAGTGTCAAGACAATGTGAACCTTGCACGCCAACTACCCATGTGCTCCGTAGAGTTATTAACCACTTTTGTTAGTTTTCACCGCTTGTAAAAGTATTGAATATATTTATATGTTTGTGGAGACTACCTGTCTATCTTCAAAAGAGCATATATATTTCCCATGAGACTATGACTCACATCTGCATTTTGCAATCGACTTTGAAACCATGGCTGACGCAAACAAGTTATCGTTAACTTGCACTTCAGGTATTACTCACATCGATAGCCACATGTCCGAGATTACAAAGCAAATGCTACATTTTAACTTGCAATAAATTCAACGTAGAACGTCGTTTTATTACATCGTTAGATATATCAGGCGCTCGTCAACATTTCGAAGCACATATCAATCTGCCTTGATCACATTTATTAACTGTAATGCGCTAAAGCACAAGTTCACTAAATTGATGAAATGCATGCAGATTATTCAAATATTTTCCTCGTCTCATTCATGTACAGCATTCGCTGATAAGGCGAATTACTTAGATCATATTGTGATATCGAACGCCTTTATAATGACATTGGTACATATATATTTAGATCATATTGTGATATCGAATGCCTTTATAATGACATTGGTACATATATGTACAGAGGTGGGATATAATCCCTTCTTTTAGAGGTCGAAAAGGGCGGAGGGTAGTTTTATATAGTGTCAACATTCGGTAATAGTCGAACTGTTGATTTATATACTTCGCTGATTTCATCGTATACATATGTTTCTAATCGATCTATTGTAATGCGCTGAATGAGTCAAATTCACAATCACTATGCGCATGTCAGAGATAGACTTTATCTGTTGCTGCTTTTCCTTTGGAGTGTGAGTTGGATGCACTATCTATGTGGCAATCTTATTTACGCTGATAGTAGTAAATGCTCCTTTCGATCTTTTTCTGTCATACCTGGTATATCGATGACAAATGTTACCAAATCATATAACAAACATCCTCAAGCCGAAGGGGTCTGAAGGCACGGGTGATGAAGCGCAACCCAAAAAAACATGATTGGAGAGCATTGTGGCTATTCAGTAAGATAAATAGATCGAGACAAGCACAATTTAAGCTATTGTGCACGGATTACGATTGATTGGCTTCAAGACATTATCAATGTCATCTGCCTTGAGGAACGGTTCGTGATTTTCATTCACATATCCCATGTTTATTTTGCAAGGGGATTAATAAAGTATATCAAGTAATTGTATCAATAGATGCAAACGATTGCTAGCAAGATAATTTGAAGCCCTATAAGCATAGTATGCCTGTGTTGAAAAATAATATGCCTGTGCTGACCTAACTTTGCTACTCGACGTCAACAGGACCTTTTTCAAAGTCAATGAATGCGAACCCAGACATGCATGTCCCTATGGCAAAACCAACACCAGTTTTTCAACCTTGAATCATCAGTTGTCCTAGATTACACATCTCATGATCTCCGATAAGTACTCGGCACTGGTTGCACACGTCTGATTAAGGGGAAGATCAAAGACAAGTAGCGGCGTTATCGTGTGCTTGTATATTACCGTAGAACATGTCGTGGGCAATCCCCGATTTAGATAATCTTCCCACGACATTTAGGCTTATCAACATAACATTTGCATAGTAACCATTGTCATCTGTTTTGTAACTATTTTAAATTATCAGTTCATACTTATGGCTAGACAACTTTATTAAAAGTATTCTACCGTAAATGGCAAGAGGACTCGATGGGCTACATATACTTATTGCTTCAAATATTTTAAAAAGTGATGTGTGAATCGTATGTGATTGATTTCTTTAGAGCAACATCAATTTACATCGGACCATTAGCCTTGTGACGATATCATGGCGCGAGCTGGTTGATATTTTGGTATTGGAGTAAGGCCTATTTCACGTTATACTTCCGACTAAGTTTTTGTACTGTAACTGGAGCGAGGGGAAAAATGGTTATTTGGTGCTTAAGTTTGATTAATTCATACAAAGACAAAATATATTTGTTTGCTTCATAATAACTCACGTTCGATGCTGCTCTAATCTTAAGATACCGGGCGAAAAAGGAGTGCTGATTTTACCACCACAAGAATTGTGATCCAAATATTTTTCTTTGCAAAATACATTTACATATATTTCTGCCTATTATCTGCCTGAAATAAGACAAGAAGAATGTGAAAATGAGTAAACCTCCTTTTGCAACTCGACTTCATCACGACCTCTGGAAGTCGACTATAACAAACCCTTAAATAATTATATACTTGCTCTTCTATGATCAGTACTAGCTGTGTACCCCCACTGACTTACGTCGCAGCAGTATACAGTTTCAATGACAACAAACAAGTTGTACGAATGATCACGTGTCAGTTATATGGGTTGCCTTATTAGCCATTTTGGGGGGTTGTCATCGGTACCTGAATGCAGTAATTATCAAAATTAAATTCTGGGGTAAAATCAAGCAATTATTATGTCTGGAACAACGAGGTTTGTCCAATAGGTTTTATTTACGTGCAGTGAATAAAGTTGTATTGCTAGCACTGGACGTAAATAAGTATTCAATCATTCACCAAGAGGGAACAACAAAATTGACTACTAAATAAATCGACGGGTGCATTTCACGCGCAGCGGATGTGGCAGAAGCTCTGCACGTTCAATAAAACTTACATTGAAATGCAGCCTTGTGGTTCGATGCAAACGGTAGAAGCTTAATTACTAGTAATCTCTAGATTTGCAAACCACTTCTAGCATGTTGTAGATGAGCTGCTCAAATATTTAGGCTATTCAACTTGTTTTGAAACATCGATAAACAAATATTTTCTCCAGACAAGACAATTTTGATCATGAAATAGCCTCTCAATCAGTGGATAGTTGTTATCTTGGACTTCGGAAGTAAACGTATACAAAGGATAGTCCATAAAAATTGATTTCTTAGTAAATATTACTTCATTAACCATAAGTGTGTTTTTACGTAAACTGGCATATTCATGGTCGTTTATCTAGAAAACAAGCTAAATATCATTAATTAACAAATATATGATTCCTTTATCATGTGTGAAAACATCATTTTGCCACACAGGAATCATTCACGTACATTATTGTTAACTTAAAAGCGTAAACGCTCTTTGAAGTATGCTCTCTCACAGTAAGCGGTCATGATTTATTATTCGACAGCGTAGCCAGAATAAGACTGCATTAAAGTATAGGATTGTCACAAGATCTATATGGTTTAAATTAGATCTTCAAACATTCCTTTTGCAAGTTGTTTCATGCAATAGGCGATTGCTCTGCGCGATGTGAATTCCGCCAGCATCCTATCTTAGACTATTTATCTACTAAATATATCACGAATTACAGGATTGCACAGAATCGTGCTGTTAACGCCCAAAATTATTAAAGCGTTATTCTGCTGCAACAATGTCGCGAAACAATACACTTGCTATATATGTGACGCAAAAATGTTTCGAGTGTGAACGCCTTATTGGGTCCTGTTGACATTTAAGTGCATGTGATGGTACATTTGATATAGACAAGTCGGTATTTTAGTCAATAATTTGAATGCGCTTTGATGTTTTTCCTACAGACGGATGCTATTCTTGAGTTCTATAAAGCACACTTTTATCCTTGGAAAATAGAGCAGTTGATATATGACACGTTCTCGAAATAATCCGGGCGATAAAATTAGGACGGCCTTCTTGGTGGGTACCTTTCAGAAGGCAGCTGATTTAATGTGCCTATCGCACGGTTATAGGTACTTCGCTGAAATCAATTCATAATGTGACCAATAAACTCAAACCGGTCCAATAACCGTCGCATCTGATCAGTTAAGGCCAAGATTTGATAAAATGTCAGTTCAATTTAGCGCGCCCGACAAAACGTTGCGGCAGCCATTATCTAGGTCAACCATGCGTGTGACGTCAGGTAAGGCGATTAGTAAATCATGAGCTCGTCGTCTCGATACGCCAGACTCATCTTTAAAGTCGAATTTCGATCCGAAAGCGCGCACTTTGGCGACTAATACATAGACAGAATAGGTACTTCAGGGTTATATTTCCGTAATCTGGCGAAAAAAATGACATGATTTTTCGTGCGATAGGCACTTTAAAAATAAATAGAGTAACATCGCGTTTTAAAATTAACTGCTGCTTAATATCTACAAGGAACTATTTTATGACAATAATTGTCTAATATAACACAAAAATTATAAGTTTCAGCGCCAAATGATTGATAATGCTTAAAACATGACTTATATAATACGACAAATGAACGCCAGCTGATGTTTCGTAGCGGCAAAAGAGGATCAAACGCCAACACAATGGTGCTTCTCTGCTTTGACACACACTTTTTTCAATATCATGGTACATTGTTAGGCGCACATCACAGGCGGCAAGATAGGCTTATGCTCGCTGATGATATCGCTGTCGACGATGGTGAAGCATAGGATTTCTTTTGTGCCAATCTATGTTATTGCAGACATATAAATATATCAGCCGTCTTCACACGCCAGCGTTGGAGGACTTCATCAAGGTCTTGGGAGCGCTTCATTTAACCAATACATCTGCAGCTTGCAGATACAATCAATCGACGTCAAACAAAATGATTGCACCGCATAACCCTGCAGAATATACGCAGCGTCCTGTATGCCATCTTGCGATGAACGACTCATTCGCTGGGGAAAAGGCAATCAAGGCGAGTTGCAGTCGCCGAAAATACAACCGTAGTTATGAGAGAGTACGCGACTTGATAAGAGGAGTAAAAAAGGTACATATCATAAATAACTAGGTCATAACATTTCCAGCCATGGTTTTATCACGTATCAATGTTCTCACTGAGTACTACACGTTTCAAGTTCCGATTTGATATAAAATGTTGCTCATTCATGGTTACGCATAATGTCGAGTGGCTTTAAAGGCCTTCCCATGAAACGCATGGTAATCTACCTCAGACACGTCGCTGTTAAGATGGTCACGTGGTTTTTTTATGTTCCAAGTTCACTTTCTAATTTCAAAACAATACGATGCTGCTAGCGCAAGCTCGATGTAATTGATTATATTACAAGCGAACACAATAGGATATTTGCAGCAAGTACTTATTCACCAATCCGAGACTGATGAGAACGCATTTTGTCGGGAAAATAAAGACGTAATCTCGTTCATGCTGACAGGGACTTGCCATAAGTATTAAAAGAGGCTAATCCTTTGAAACTTCCCATAGCCATTTAAACTAACAATAAATTTGAAACATCACAGGCAGATGCTTTTTCATGTGCAATTCATTTAAATTGAGCTTATGGGGAGATAGTTCAAGAGCATCGATAAAGTAGATCAGCATATGAAGCGCGCGTCAGGATAATAACTAGTGACGAATCCGACGCGTTATTGCTGCTGAGCCGTCCGCGTTTGTTACGGAACTATATTTTGCTTGCGTGAATTTTGGATTGAGCGGGACGAGGTGTATGAAACATTTGATACCTACACGACAGAACGATACGACGAAACAATTACATTTCCATTACCAATTAAATAGCAAAAAACATCCAGTATAGCCGAACATACCCAATGACCTTATCTTTTGAGGGACCATACCAACTCTTGACCTTTAAGCCCAAAATCCTGCCAAAACTTCACTATGGGTGACTATATTGAACAACAACCTTATCTTTTCACGGCATCATACCAACTCTCAAGCCTATATATATATATATATATATATATATATAGATATATATATATATATATATATATATATATAGATATATATATATATATATATATATATATATATATATATATATATATATATATATATATATATATGAGATATATATATATATATATATATATATATAGATATATATATATATCTATATATATATATATTATCTCTATATATATATATATATATATATATAATATATTCTCTATATATATATATATATATCTTTTATTGAAATTAGGTTATTATTTTAACCCATATCCCAAAGAATTTTTTAAAGAATTATCATTAAAATTTGTGATGGACCCTACGTGGTATTGTCTTTGGGAATAAAAAAATTAAATGGCTGGACAAAATATCTCTCAGATAATGATCCATGTCCAAACGACTAAGATGTGACAAGATACAAAATTCAAGATGACACGTACTTGTAGTCGCAGGCTATATCCATATCGCCGGACACGCCATCCCCTCGGGGTTAAAGGGCACGCTACGGTCTATGGTTAATACTCAGAACCAAAGTATAATTGACCAAAACCACAAACTGCTGGTCCGCTAAACCACCTGGGTGCCGAAGCCGTCCTCGTTTCAGGGACAGCCCACCTGGCCTTAACAATCACGCTGACCTCTACTGAAGGCAACCCAAGATTTTTGACACCGAGGTAGTGTCCATTGATGGTATTTTTACGCGGTTGTAGACAACGTTGCTGTAGTCACCGACCTTATATGACCCATTCTCGAATAATTTAATGTAGTAACAAAGGCCATGTTGCCGTATATCGCGGCATTATGTCATGGGTATGAGCTGAAATCGCCTTTCATAACGTTTTCGTTGCGTGACAATACTCTTAGGTCATTCACTCTCAATTCATGAGTTACATTATACTGCCAGCGTTACCTTGATTGGTCAAATATCGCACACTATGTCTTATAGATTTGCAGTATTCTACCACAATGCTAGCTATTTTGTTAGTAATTGAGATTTGTGAAGGCGGTCATATAACCAACGATGATTTTCCATTCATAAAGTGCTGTCTCAAAGTAATCCAATGCATTACAATCCAAACCTGCCAGCATGTTTCACTTCTTTCCTATATATGAATTAAAAGTTAGATGAGATCAGCTACCAAGCCCCTTCCTAGCCCCAGTCAGACAGCTTATTTGTCTAGAGTGGCGAACCTTTGCCGATAACGAGACGCGTCAGTGCCGATGTACCGTTTTCGTAAGGGATCAATCATGAATATTTAGGTTGATATATCGAGGATTTCATGCCAAAATATTTTCTTCCTTTTTTGGAGTCAGGATTGTGTGGTTTCTTGCATGTAAAGAAAGAATATCCCCTGACATTATAGCTATCTATTGTACATGTAATTTACATTTGGCTGTTGTATATGTTTTCTAGATATGTTGACGAATGAGCTAATATTTGTCTTTATTCTGTAGGTGCATTATATTATTAGTATAATTCTAACATTGTAGACCTGTTGTATGATAATCGTTGGCACAGTGTTTTGATTGTTTTAACATCCCTGTAAGATTGATCAACAAAGCCACACATCGGCTATAAAAACTTTGATAAATTTAGATTAACTTAATAGGACAACATGCGTCTTTTACGACAGAGATTGCATAAGATTTGAAATGACTAGACCTTTTGAGGTTCTACGTCTAAATCCAGTGCCAAGTTGTTCCTTGTTGGCTGACACGGTAAACATGAGCTGAAAGCATTGATTACTTTCGATCTAATAGGCTTATAATGTAATGGCTAGGATTATACGACAAACCGCAGTGTAAAATTTCTCAATACGATAGGTGCAGCATTATTTCGGTTTTGGTTCCTAAAGCCCTCAATGGAAACTCAAACGCTTGGCCGTAGCAATTGATGTTCGGCGGCATATTGAATACAAGGGAATAATAACTTCGGCGCTAATGCTGGTTAATGGCCTAATCGCGCGACGTTTTCACAACTTGAACAGCCTAATGATTTTAGCAGCTTGACTTCAACGGCGTCACATGTTTTTCAAATGTCGTCATCATTAGTTGCTAATCTGCGACCGCTACATACCATCAGGATGTCAATGACTGCGTTGCGGGCTTGAAAATCATCTCAACAATAGATGCCATCCAGCTCTTGTTCAAATTTGACAAAAAATCATTGAATGCAGCTCAAA
Source organism: Urechis unicinctus (assembly GCA_034190875.2). Lineage (NCBI taxonomy): Eukaryota > Metazoa > Annelida > Polychaeta > Xenopneusta > Urechidae > Urechis > Urechis unicinctus. Next base: position 40,634,039 of record CM067355.1, read on the forward strand.
TTCGGGTAAAGGCTGCGACATACTATGCGGTATCTACAAATGCACTCTGATATTTGTCTCATTTTTATGACGATAAATTATACCCTGTGCAAGTAGTTGCTCTGCACATTATCTGTCCTATGGCACCAACGCAGAGTTTGTCTAGGTGCTCTCGCCGAGCAGTAAAGTAAGGTCAGGTTGATGCTATCACTTTGCTTGTCATATTTCAGAGTAAAATGACATAATATTGACTTACAATTCAGATCACACAGCGCAGTAATTCAAATCTTGTTTTTGTGAACTCGACGTGATGGACACGAACCTTGTGCCCTATTGCTACACCAGACATTGTTCACATATACAGTATAGGAAGATTGTCTGCTGTTAATCAGCCGTACTTACGAACTTACTCGAGCTTTGCGGATCCTTTCAATATGAAACGACGATTTGCATGGTGGATAACACATACAGTTTATTAATTACGTTGTGACATGTAGCGAACCCACCTTCAATGTTCAATCATGGTCCATGCACCGAATTTACTAGTAGATAGTCATATGTAGAAGCAGAGACACAGACACAACTGCTGAACTAACTCATCAAGCTAATAAACCTAATTAATGGAAAGATGAAAACATCATTCGCCTGACAACGGTAAACTTGCATTTGCAGCCTTGCAAGCTGACTTTGACATATAAGTATAAGCACTCTTTTCTTTAATAGCCCAGACGTGCTGTACGATTCCAACACGATATAAATGATGTACCTCGAACCAATGACGATTGTTTAAATTGATCAATTAGCCCAGGTTCATGTGACCGAAGCAAGGGCATAGTTTGACGACAATGCTACCAGGAGGTGCCCATTGATTGCCAGAGAAGGAGATACGCGCCGTTTACGTGATCTGCGGTCTCTTGGTCTGAGGTGTTCCGATTAACGAAAATTGCACATAAGGCACTTTTACTGAAATTGAGTCCCTATAAGCTTGCATCGAATGGTAATATGACACTTGATGCTTCGATACATATTGCAAACTACCGCATTAATATCCATAGATGAAGAAAGCTAGTATAGATTTTTTATGTAAACAAAAGAGAGCAGTCTAGTATCAAGATGTACTGCATTTACTTCGCAGTTTGGACGTCAAATGTTGATTTGTCGCATAAAATTCGATGTTTACGTACATCTACCTCTAAATCATATACAATCCAATAGCTTTTGCTAGGTTATGATTCATAACACGCCTCAGTTAAAATGTGATGCCTGCGGTTGATCTTACCTAAATTTATTGCTCTCAGTCTTCGCTAACCCCGTTCATCATATCCGCACACAGAAGTGCCTTAGTACACACATTCACCGATGTTCATGACAATGGAACATTGAACTGTCTCTACAGGGTTATAAATCGCCCAAATACGCAAGCAGGTGAACTTTTGCATTTTCACATCGGGACAATTCCTTTGTCAAACCTGTGCCATGGGGGCAAGTTCTTGCGCCATGTTTTAGCACAAACAATTGATAGCGTTCTTATAAAAAAATGGTAAGGACGAATGCGCCCCGCTCACGAACATAGGTCATCCATGTAATATATGACGATCAAAAGTTGTGTTTCACGGTTGATGTGTTTCACAAAAAATAACGAGAGTAACTTTGAAGCTTGTTAGCTAGGTTCTCCAGTAGATACCTATAATATTTGTGCTAGCAAAAAGAAGAATACGCTGGCCCTATTATAAGTATAGTTTGTTGATAACATGACATATGTTTATTGGCTCTATGCGCATCATCACTGTTAAAAGCATTGCCAGTGAGACATTTACTCTCTTCAATGTTCTTTTACATTCATGCTAGTAGGTAAACCATGCTCTCAATGGTGATTTAACAATAAAATAACAGACTTCTATCAATGACAGTGACCTTTACAATCATTTGAAATCGTAACGGAATATGCGATCCAATTGTATGTTAACCTGTAGTTATCGGCTATATCTTGGCAACAAGGCACGAGTGCTGTTATTAATCACGATGCGTGATTGGACATTATTCTGGTTAATGCATGCCTCATGGTTATGAGGTCGACTTTTTTTACTGATATTATGGCATATATGCCTTCAACCACATAAAACGGCGATAGGATGAACAGCCGAATAAGTAACGATATTCAATCGTGGATGGTCTACTGCGTGTTATACAGGCTTATACGCCATGGTCACTCATTTCTTTGCAAACATCTAGCAACCATCTAAATTTCAATTCAAGGCTAAGTAGGCATAGTAATATTGGAATTATTACTCACGGTAGGCTGCGTGTTATTTTAAAGACGTAGGTCCTATTCACATGTCAAGAGTCAGGTTGTATATTTTGCTTATTTTCATTTGGAGTGCAAGTTGTTATTTATGCGGCCTAAACTATGTTAAATACAGGAGAACCGACATAAAATTTAAACAGTAATCTACATTTAGTAATTGGTGTAAACGAGTTGCTCAAACACATTAACAAACATTAAATTTTGACCAGTAATCTACAGCTGCAATTGCTGTTCGTTTCCTGCCCAGCACATCGTCTAAATGATAACACCCCTATTGTCAAAGAAGTATTAGACAAGGGAGTTTTGACACTTGATGACATACAAGACAAAATATTGTCGAAGAAGTATTAGACAAGGGAGTTTCGGACACTTAATGTGTGTGTTGCGTATTTGTTGTCTAATAATCAACGACGCAGTAAAAATACCTACCATAATTTGGTTATTAAAATAACTGCCGGCAGCAAACGGTTTTCTACACAATATAACGCGCTCGCATCATCGCTCAAAGAAGACAAGCGGGCAATAGTGCGATAAGAGCGTCGTGTCAATGTGTGGCTACATAATACAGTCGAATTCAGACATTTAAATTAATTATGTCCCCATTGCCTTAACGATAAGACTGCAAAGCTTCCGAATAGTGTAAACCGATCGGGACAAGTCAAATTTAATGGCAGGAATGCTTAGCCGCAAACAATGAGAGGTGAGCGGGCGCTAGGATTCTACATGTGAATAAATATGTGTAGATTTTCAACAGGAATAACACCACAACCCACCAATGATCGTCCTGATTAGAATACTTGTTATAAAATCTCGAAAAAATATAGTGAGAACAATTGCTGCATGGCTGAGGCACGGTTGACAAAACTGATAAATGGCTCGGGATATATCTTTACAGAGGAAATACAAATACTAAAAATTCTACATTCTACAATTACTGATAACAGTTTGCTCCAAAACATGGACTAACTGCTGGTTGACCTAACGTTCAACTACTTATGTTCCTAACCTGCCAGATTATCACCGTGTGTAACGCACCTATCGTCGACAAAGTATTGGGCAAGTGAGCTGTTACACATGTTGGTATACAATACGAAGCAAATCGTTAAGGTATATGAATCTGCATCAGACAGTTAATGCGTGTGTTGGGTATTTCTGAGTCTAATGAAAAATGGTGCTGTATATATCCGAACATCATTTGGACATCCAGCTATGTGTAAGAGGTTATAAAAAAAGCGTTTTTAAGCATGCGACTCTGCAACAGGAGAATAATATTAGTGTGAGTCCGTATAATAAAGTCGCATCAGGACATTTTCCCTATCGCGTAACGATACGACCGCGTGGCTGCACAATGCCGACATTTGATCGGAATGATTGGAGAACAATAGTCAGGTAAAGTTATGTTTGTTGCACGACGCTTGCTCAATCAGAAACAAATAAACGGAAGTAAACCGGGGATGTATATACCACAATACTTGGGCAATAACATAATATTGACACTCTGTACAACCTCCAGTTTCACAAGTTTAAACCTATAAACCTCTCTCCAGTACCCATTACTGTACCTATGGATCACAATTAGACATATCTATTGTAGATGACCCTTCTCTATAAGTTGATGCCTGTCCATTAAATATGCAACATGTATAAAGGCGCTCTGAAACCGTCAAAGCAGATTTATCGCAGTCATGTTTACTCATTTATTGCAGTTTATTTACAATATCTCTCTCGTTTCGCGGACGCCATGCGAACAGTTATATATATTTTGAAATGATCATTAGGGTATTATTTGGCCTAGATCCACCACGGAGTCGTATTTTCGTCAACGGCTTATTTAATATTAGCTACTGATAGTCATGTGATAAATGAGAAATAATATACAGACCTGGCTAAAACATGACTAAGACGTAGCATTCAGTCCCTTTTCAGTTATTGTTTTGTGACGCTGAAACATATAAAGAACATAACATGAGAGTATTTCCGTTCAAATCTTTAAAACCATATTTGACCTTTCAGTGAGTGCGAGGGGTAGATGATATCGAAAGAGAATTAGCTGAATATATCAGGCTCAAATTTTTACGCATATTATCCATATTTCAGAGCGCCGTCGTAATACCTTATATTTCCTTTGATTTTTAAGAGTGATGGATGTTCAAAGGACAGGCGGCGGAGTACAGTCACAAAAGCATGCTAGGGCACAACATTGATGCAATTACTTTTACTGCGGTCCTGTCGTGAACGAGCGCAACTCAGCGCCGCACTCACAAATTTTATAACGGCCACTCGCTACAGCTATAAGAACAATTAATTTTCGCTTTACCGATAAATACAACACAAGACATCCACCTTAAAAATTCGGACGAACACGATTGTAATGAATGTGTTCTTCCGATGATGAGATACTAACGGCATTATATACACATGACTGTGCTTCTTGTAGCGTGTACTATGTTTGTACCAAAATAAATAATTTGCACGCAATCCATGTTTCCGAAATCATAGCTCCAGCCATACTTCTGTCGCTACGGCAAACGGGATAAGGCAACAGCTCTGATTGCATCTCACACATTTAATCACCTGTTCTACAGAAAGGTATCAATATATTTTACGATTTTGAACAAATGTATCGTGCAATGCTCGTGTACTGTTATGCAACAACATATTTTTCATACACACATGGGATTGTTGCTAAAAATCAACGCACTCTCTTCTTTATTTGCACTCTACATTTTGCTGTTTGACGGGTGATTATTTGTTATATATTCTTTGATGGACCCTAGGACGTGTATATAATTTTATCTAGACCCCAGATTCTGAACAAACCAATTCTCTTGGTGATCTCTTGTTATACGATTGTTCCCAATGACCCCATAGTCTAAACAAAAATGTGCTCCTATTATTTTCCGGAATTTGCTCTCTTTGCCCAATTTGTAGGGAGACTGATGGATCAAATCCACTCAGACATAAATCGAGTACCCTCTTCACCAACCCACACAAAGATGAGGGTATAGGAATATAGGGCTTAACGTCTGGACGTTAATGGTTGGTGATGAAGTGATTGGACGCAGGGCATTTAATACCAGCGACCAAATGGCACTTCTTGTTAACGCAAGATTACACAAGGGGCAAACTTGTGACTCTTGGTTCCAACAGCCTAACTGTCCAGCCAAAACGGTATACCAGCGGCTCGCCAACCGGTCACTTGATCGCAGCCTGGATCCTTGGTAAACATTATAGGAACTGTGTTCAAAAATGACAAAGAGTGACCTTAGCATTGCTAATATATAAAATATCTAACCCCGAAACACTGACCAAACTTTGAAAGTACTGATTATCACGGAAACAAACTAAAAGTTCCCCACCCGCAAAATAATTGTCCTAACTAGAAAAAAAATTATTGTGACAGCATCAGAAATCGACAGTCAACAGGGTATAATGTCTGCCAAATATAATGCAAAACAAAACTAACGTGTTAGATTCTAGGATCGAGTTTAATATAAAGAAAACAGCGAATCTAGCCCCACCAAGCCACCCACCGCTATCGCCTCACACATAACCTCTAATACTCACTCCCCTCAGTTAGTCTACACCAACGATCGAGTTCATGGATTGCCTGGGTAACAACCTCGAAAAAAAGCCGAATAAAAATGAAGAAAGACATTACATATTAGACTACAGGCACATAACACATAACATGCAATTAAAAACACCCGAGCACGTGACATGACGATAATGCCTTTATCAAACAAAGAACGACAATCAACAACTAATGAAAGGATTTATAGTGCTCAACCATAATCTATAGAATGAAATAATGTTATCATTATTGAGATATCCAATGGAGTCACACAATGTTCATTTATATACCAAAGATAGACGAAGCTAAAGAACGTGATAAGTTCAGTAGCGCATTAAATTGTCTGTTGTATCCGACTGATCAATTTTTTCAGTCGATACTCAAATCAAACGAGTTCAAAATGGTTTGATCTCACATATTTGGTGTGACTCAAGGGATGCATCCGGACCTATAAAATGTGTCTTAAACTTTCGTGGACAACCATGAAGAACTCTTTGGAACACCATATAAATAGCATAAGCCTTGATGATGTTTTGATCATTTACGAAGACTCATTTGAAAATAGAGATATTGCTAATTAGTATTGCATCATAATCGATAATGATTTCGTTTGCGTGGGTGAGTCCTAAACGCACTGCTCGCTAATTGGAATAAGCTTTCTAGAACCAAACAAAGCGCACCGACAAATACTGTCAAAACCAACATCAAACAATTTTAGATCAATAGAGGAGGAGGTGAAGTACTGTTTTTTGAGGCTTTCATTGGAATATCGGGTTTCTCATAATCAACTGAGTAGTTTTCTCTTATTGCATTGTTTGCATGTTTTAGGATTGTTAGGATGTTTTAACAAATAAGGAAATCATCTCTAATTCAACGAACCATAAACCTCTGGTTTGATGGTGTTTACAATACTATTGATGCTGACATTAAAAAGCGTGACGGATAAAATACTTCTGTGGGGGACCACCAATTGCAGATTGTGATAATCAGAACGCATGGTATCAAGAAGCTACATTACTGAGATCTGTTCACGGCTGCAAACATCATCTCTTTGACCTTGTAATGTCAGATTTTTCATTTAACTTTTACATTAGTTCCTCATGCTATATCTGTAATGTATAACATACTGCTTTATAGATGCAAAAGCGATATGCATAAGTTGCTGTTCAACTCGTCTCCTTAAAGCGATAATAAATTCTTTGCTAGCATGCTGTTAAATATTTACACCTGTCAAATTCACATCGAACGCCTGTTTATATTACTAACTTCCATCGGCTAGAGTCGGTAAAATATGCATTAGCTAAGGGTTTATATGGCTTTCTAGTGCGTACGCAGCGAGTTATAAGCTTTTTATGAAAGACTTCATGATAAAAATCAAAGCGCTTGATCATATTCATACATTTATCTTTCTCCAATGTATTTACTATATTTGCCAAACCAAACAACACATGAGTATTGATTTTCTAACAATATAGATGTAACAAGGTTGCTGCAGATTTGCGCAAGAAATATAGCTTAATAGTTTCCTGATTTATTTGAGCACCCCCGATCATAACTGTGTCTTGAAATAAAACCTACCGGTGAGCAGCATCGTTAAACATTTTATGGGACCAACAAAGTCGAAACCCGACCGATCAATTACAACAGAAAACGATGTAAGCACTTCGAAGACATCTGTAACAGCAGTTATTTCCGGGCATAAGATTCAATGAAAAACTTTACAAATTGTGTCATGGCCTTGCCGCATTGCATTATTGGTAAAGCGAATAGCTCTAAATGTCGCTAGGAAATATATTTATAGACGTTAATCGCATATCTTTAATGGCACATTCTATCTTAATGGCACAAAGGCGTGAAACATCCATTGCTCGGTTAGATGTCGCTTGAAATCTCCAAATCCGATGTTGGTACAGTGGCGATGTTCCAAGGATTCGTGACAGAATCAAATCATTACTCTTGCTACACTAGCACGAAAGCAACGCACATGTGATATATTTTTTTGTCTGCGGCCCTTTTGTAATGGAATCAGCTTGGCGCCGTCTACTTAGATCAGGTGGCAGTCACACAATACAACTGCCATGAAATAAAATGCTCATTGTTGCAAGTACCAATACAAACAAATGTTGACAGCTTGGGTGACCTTAATTGCAATCATTTAGCTGGTTTGAGAGAGAGTTTCAATGGTGCCTACTCCGTTCATTACATATTGCATTCAAAAATAGTATTAGCAATAAAAACTTCGTTCTCAGTGAATCGACTACAGTATGCTGGATATTACGTCAGCACTGTTTGATTATGTCGTATGATTCCTTTAATTGGGCAGAAATTGCAAAATAAATGATGTTGCGACTGATAATAGAAGAACAATCTGTGACCGAGGTAGTCATAATTTTATGTCACAAAGATCGGGACATTACTACAGAGAAAGAACAAACGGTTGATAACAAAGTTATGCGACCTATATTGATATCCGGATTGTTCAATTTGTGAAGCACAAACCTTCTTCAGGCTGTATTCATTTCGTTTAATCAATCGAGTAAGCAGCGCAAGAAAAAACCGTAATTATGATCAGTTGGCTGACTCACACCTATAACTCCCCAACAAATCTAATAATAAATGGGCTGTCTAAGCTGTGATCGTGTTCCTTTCAATATTGTCATGTACAATCAATATGGATAAATACCTTAAGGGTCCCTCAAAATAATTAATTTTATAATCAAATGACCAAGATACAAGCTTCGACTGAATGAGCTCGTTGACAGTTTAACCGATGCGTTTCCCAACGAAACTATCCTGATCCCAAGTGCAATTATCGATGCACCCACGAGGGTCGCTACGAAGTTCCTCGCATGGGTATTGTGTATGGTGAAAACAGACGTCAATGGTTCAAAGCAATCCTCTGGGGAAGTGTGAATTTTGCCTCGTGTATGTGGGAATACAAAATCAAGTCACTCCCTTCCATCATGTTATTTACTGGCCTATCACTTAAATTGTACTTATAAGTGGGTATAGACGGGGATCATATAGATGAATGATGCATGAGCAAAATGCAGCGCATGCCACTAAAGCAGTTAATGCAAGCGAGGGAAATATTGGACTGTTTAACAGTCGTCATTAACAAAGTGTTGCAGATCGAGCTTGGAAGCCATCACCATCACCATTATTGATCAATTAGGATTCAATAACCGGATCATTACGTTGTACATAGTCAATAGCAGCCTACTTGATGCATTGGTCGACTTGCATTTATCCAACCTGCTGCGGTCAATTTACAGAGATCACTGTTGAACTTATGAATGTCTTGGTATGTAATATGCTGAATGGCATATTGTGCCAAATTCTCCCTTCTGTGATGTTTAGCCACGGTTGTTTCTTGCAACGACACACAGTAGAAGTAGAGCCTGTATGGTTTAGTGTCATAACTCTATCGATTGCATAAGTATTCGGGACGTGTCGCTTAGAACACACGCTTATCTGTGCACTTGGCTCCGAATATTCGTATTATTTCTGATCCGTTCGGCGGGATATGATCACACATCTCTGATAAAGGAAGCAATGTTGCACATTACAGTCAGAGCATTACACCTTAATCATTACATATTTAAGCAAAGACGGTGACACGTAAATATAAATTTGTAGGAAACGAGTGGAAATCCTTAGCCTCATAGCAAACAGTAGCAAACAAACCAAATTTGATGAAAAATAACTCAGTATCAATAAGCTTTGTAACGTCGCAATGACAGTAATGTAGCCTTATAGTTGTATGAGTAATAACTCAACACTTGAGGCTTTTATTTATCGAAACTTTTAACCACCACATCGTTACGAAAGGCTTCCAAATGTTGTCGACGTACTGGATGCACAAGCAGAAGCAATAACTACACCAGCAGATCATTCACAGTAGTTGATAATTTCGGTAATTTGGAAGTAATCGGTAGCAGTAATGTAAGCCTGCTCTTCTTATATCATAGATCGGCAGTACTATCTTAAATTTTAATCATAGATGTAACAGAGAACCATGTTACTTATAGCTGTAAACATTTGAAATTGTTTAATCCTACTTGCGCCTTGGAAAGGCGCTTTTCAATTAAGATAAATGAACCGTTGGAACGCCAGCTCCTAAGATATTCATATATCGCCATTACCGCTTAGATATTCCTAGTTGACGATGAAATCACTCCCATTTTGCTGGCGTCGAGTTATCTGGATCATAACAAATGAATATTAAACGTACTGCGTAATAGGGAAGTCATAGAGATAGCATATACAAATAGAGTAATATTTTACCAAGAACATACTCTAATTCAAATTATTGTGCACAAATGAGTTATGTGACAGCTTTACCAATATAAAATAAAATAAAGCTTGAGCTAAAATGCAAATATATTTTCACATCAGGTTTCATATCGAATGTTACATGCAGAGGAATATTCATTGCGCAAGTCACAAACCCAAAACAACTTGAGTCTTAAATTTTATTAAGTTTGGCTCCTGGAAATAGCTAAGGAAGTATAAACACAAAAATTAGCCCAAAAGCTGACAGTATCTCTGTTTGTGAGAAAAAACACATTTACGTAGATCTACGAAGCACATTCCACGTCATTTGTAAATCAATACAGTCAGTGTCTTCAAATAAAGCAGTCTCCCTAAAACTAATTATATTTCTTAAATGCTCACAGCTCAGATATCCAATTTAACACCGTGCAGCAAGCGCTTGCCAAGCCAAATCCTTAAAAACAGCGCTCATTTTCACAGAGAGTAAAAGTGTGGATGCCATATCAAAATATACATAACACGCCATCATATCATGTCACCCATTGACGTACGTTTTTCACGTAATCAAAGAAGGTTTGGTCTCCGTATGGATTATTTGCATCATAAATGGGAAGCATTGTTACGCTACACGCTTAACATAGTAATGTATTGGCTGCATTCAATTGAAGGTGTCATTTCAATGCGATAGCAAGGGTAAATAAACTGCTTATTTTTCGAATGGCTATATAGTTGACGTAAATAAGCGCTGTAATATCCCAACGTTATTTGTGACGCACACATCGACTACAAATTAATGCACTCAATGACGCCAGCACAATAGACCTGCCAAGCCACAGCTGTTCCAATCAGCATTTCAACGTTGCGTCCGAACAACGGCCGAGGTAAATGCAAATGGACTGTCACTTCAAATAAGTGGAAATTAAAAGCATGTGTTGATAAAGGATGGCACTTTGGCTGTTTACATGGGGATAGAGAACAAGACTTAAGTTTGTATTTGCTACGGCGAAATTGGTCATGTGGTGGATATTTCCAAATGTGTTAATCTGTATAGACCTCCGAATGTGCTAGTGGAGGGGTACATATAACTGATTAGAGAAAAGGGTATTTCAAGATTGCAATATAGTTGACGTCAAAGTTTGGTACGATTGATCTTCATAGGTTTATATTTCTGACCAATATTTTACTGTATTTGGCATTTCTGTAGCTCGGTTTTCAATAATATTTATCAGGATTAAGTTTTCCCTCCCAAAAAACATATTGGGCTCTAACTTTTCATCATATCAGATATTACATTGCAAATGTCCTAGTCTATTTATCAGCTTTTTAAAAATAGTCTGAGTTATGCCGCTATACCAAAGCCGGAAACAATGCCAAAGCAATTATTTTATGTACTATTTGTGGGATCTCATTCGGAGTTTTCAAATCAAAGCGATAACTTATAGGATGTGCTTCTAGCCTTCTAGGTAATCTGCATATATTCGTTCGAATGCTTGATCATATTAATTTTACGACAATACGTTCAACCCGTTAAGTTTGGTAAACAGCAAAATAATACAAGCTCTTGCCTACAATTTGGACCTACATATATAGCCTAATATGTTTGACACCCTAAGTCTGGATTGGGCAGAATTTGGTGTCCATTCATCCGTTTATTGGTCGTTGTGTGACCCTAATCTCCGGCGTGTACTTCACGCCGTAGATTAGAGTCACACAACGACCAATCCCGTTGACCAACACAATGACAGCATAATCGATGA
>CM067355.1:40648428-40695928 GCA_034190875.2 Urechis unicinctus
TTCGTGTATTATGTAAACATATATAAATATAAACATATATATACATATATATATATATATACATACAAATATATATATGCATATATATATATATATATATATATATATATATATATATATATATATATATATATATATATATATATATATATATATATATATATATATATATATATATATATATATATATATATATATATATATATATATATATACATATATATATAGCTTTTTTATCAGCAGAGCAATAAAACAGTTGTACAAACTACGGCAAGAGCTTGTTTCAATAATCTGCGGAAAGTGAGATTCCTGTCTACAGTCTATTCATCTTAATCATTCTCAATCTTACTCTGTAGCATTTTTCGCAATGCTCAAGATGGTATATTGTAAACATAATATGCTCTCAAAGGCGATTTATGCTATGGGATTTAAGTTGCAAACCAGCAGCATGATCACAGCATCCGTGCGATTTTCCATTGACGATGATCTAACGAATCCTTACTGGCTTTTTGGTCCTTCAAGGTAGTTTCATGCAAAAGACTGTTGCTCATCCCGGTTATATATCATTGCTTGGTATATAGTAGACACTTAAGTAGTACTGCGCAAACGACGTGTTACCACGAAGGATATACAACAGGTGTGCATGTGGTAACTTGTACGAGCAATCGTTGGTTTCAAATGACACAACGCACTCCTAAAAAGAAGCCTACAATATCTTGCTACAACGAGGAAATCACGATCAGTGTCAATACAATGTCAACCTTGCACGCCAACTAACCATGTACTCTGTTAGTTATTAACATTGATATTTCTTTTACCGCTTTTGTAAAAGGATTAAATAGATTTATATGTTTGTAGAAACTACCTATTCATCCCCAAGAAAGCACATATGTTTCCCTAGAGCCTATCACTCATATCCGCATTTTGCAATCGACTTTGGAACCATAGCTGTAGCAAACGAGTAATCGTCCACTTGCACGTCAGATATGACTCTCTTCGACAGCCACGTGTGCGAGATTACTAAGCGAATGCTACAATTTAACTTGCTATAAATTCAACGTACAACGTCGTATTATTATATCCTCAGATGTACCAGTTGTTCGTCAGCATTTTCAAGCACATACCAATCTGCTCTGACCACATTAATTTCAAGATATCAGACTTAAAATGCGAGCTAAAAGTAACTTATCCGCGTAGCATACGTTCACAGCGAGATCATGGAGAGCACATTTCATTGCGGTGAAGGTTCGCTGTGTTATGGATCTTGAACCATCGACCCGTGACCAGTAGTTTCGCAGCCAGCTTCGGTTAATGACATCAGATAAACGACCCAGTTATATATATCGACACTATTTGTCCAAACATTTAATCGGTATCTATGTTGTTATTGGATGACGCTCGTGTCATAAATTCATTCGATTCGGTAAAACAATGATTATATTGCAAGTTACTGTGCGATTCTTAAGTCTGCGCCCACTCAATGGGGTCAGAAGCTCTTTCTATTTATATTCATCTGCGTTTCTATTCATTTTGGCCATGATAGGCTCTGTGCTTGTTTGCATTATGGTGCAAGTGTAATGCGCGAAAGCACAAGTTCTCTTAATTGATGAATGGCACGCAGATTATTCATATATTCTCATCGTCTCATTCATGTGCAAAATTCGCGGATAAGGCTAAGTATTTAGATCACATTGCGCTATCGAATGCCTATTGAATGACATTGGTATATTAATGTATAATGGTGGGATATATTTCCTTGTTTTAGAGGTTGAAAGGACGAAGCAGGTAGTTTTATATAGGGTCAACATTGGGTAATTGTCCAACTGTTGATTTATATACTTCGTTCGTTTCATCGTCCACATTTGTTTCTAATCGAGCAGTTGTAGAGCGTCTAACGAGTCAAATTTACAATCACTATTCGCATGTCCACGTTAGGTTGTATCTGTGGCTAATTTTCCGTTTGAGTGTACGTTGTATGCATTATCCATGTGGCAATCTTATTAACGCTGATGGCAATAATTGCTTCTTTTTATTTTTTGCTGTCATACTAAGCCTATAGATGACAACTAGTTGGATCTCTCGAGTAGATGTATTGAAGCAGGTGCAGATTCAACCATTGGCTCGATTAATGACCTATTTGACAAAAATCGCTTGTTACCGAATCATGTAAAACACATCCTCACTCTGAAGAGTTTAGAAAGCGCGGTTGGTGAAGCAGAACCCAGAAAACATGATTGGAGAGCATTGTGGCTATTCAGTAAGATAAATAGATCGAGACAAGCACCATTTAAGCAATTGTGCACGTATTATGATTTATTGGTTTCAAGACATCACCAATGTCATCTGCCTTAAGGAACGATTCATGACTTTCATTCACATATACAATGTATATTCTTCACGGGAATCGATGCAAACATATTTTCACTAAGTAATTGTATCAATAAATACAAGCGATTGCTGTCTAGATCATTAGATTATTGCTAGGCTGGCGCACGCAATTTTGTTTGAAATTTGATCAATACCTGGTGCGGTGAAAGCCACTAAACATGCTGGTTCTCGATCAGCGTGATAATGGCTAGATTGCATTTTTTTCGATTATTTGGCTAATGTTTGCCTCCTGCAATTGAATTCATCATCAACACCGTCGAATATGTTTCAGCCGAGAACCGCAAACAATAGAAAAAGCACATCATACACACAAATGTGCATACCAGTTATCTGCGTGAATGGTCTTGCACAAATCATTCGTATCATTGACATTGAATGCGATGTGTTCAAGGTTGTTTGCGGTGAGAGGTGAGGGCTCACACCGTGGCGCTTCAACCCATGGCATCAGGCGATGCTGACTAAATTATTGTTAAGCTGTAAGCCATCGGCATACCGCATATCAGACTACTGCATATATTAGAGTGGTAAGACGCGAATAAGACATTTGGGATATCAGCGGACTGATGGCAGATTTATTTATAAGGAAAGTTGTACGGTGCATTGCCATCTTATATTCATGCAAAATATCCAATCATAACATCCACTTTAATATGGCTGAATGTGTGGGGAATGCTTGGAAGTATGTAATTTCATTTAACTGAGTGTGTACAAACAATATCAAAATATGATAGTGAACGAATAATTAATACATCGAATGTCTCTCTGATGTTTATGACACATTGTAAATCAAATATGACGGTAAAAAACAGTACATAGCTGTCTGCCATTGTGCTATTTCAGGGTGGCTAGTGCTAAATACGTCACAAGACGCTACGAACATAACATGCCTGTGTTGAAAAAAATATGGTTACAGGTCATATCATAGCTAAAACCTTTTATTCACCAATATTTAACCACATCAAACCATCTATATATTAGCCCAACAAATCGCATCCCGCCACCATTAGAAAAGAAATGGCACGCCACAGCGTTGCTTTATGATCGACCTATTGGACTCAGTCGTGTTTATTTGGAACCTTATTTCGATACAACGGAGAGGATCCAACATTTGATTAGGCGGTATATCTTAATCATCACATCGAATTTGCAAATAGCTGGGATCCACCATGCGCGAATCAGTCTTTGAGCTAAGCAAATTAAAAGCAGCAAGCAATCTTCCTCTATTGTATGCCCGAACAATGACTGGCGTAAAGTTGAGGATCAAGTCGAGTTGACAAACAGGGCCCAATATATGACGCTATGTGCTCGGAATTGTAAGTTATGATTAACTGTAATTACATTGTACAATTTGAGCTGTCGTAAGGGCCTTGCGCTGGCGGATTAGCCCTTAAGATTTTGCAAATACCGTGATATACTTTACTTACAAAAATGATAATAATTTAGCTTAGCATAGGTCACTTTAGTCCAATATTTATTAATATATGAAATTCAATAGCGATGGCAATGTAATTTCTCTCGTCAGTAACGTCGGTACAAATATTTACCATGGACTTTGACATCAACTAACCCTAGTTGCTTGTATCATAACACATTTGATCGCGAAAGGTGTTATTTACGTCGAGGATATATAGAATGTTATGATGCATTATCGGCAAATGTACGACTCAGTCACTGTTGACAAAACAAACACCAGTTTTTCAGCCTTGAATCATCGGTTGTCGTAGATAACACATCTCATGAACTCCGAGAAATACTCGGCATTTGTTGCACACGTCAGATTAGGGGAAGATCCAAACAAATAGCAGCGCTATTATGCACATGTATATTGCCTCAGAACATGTCGCGGACATTCCCCGATTCCCACAACATTATGGCATATCCACATAACAGGTGCATAGTAACTATTGTCATCTATTTCGTAACGATTTTAAATTATCAGTTCATATTAATGGCTAGACAGCTTAAGTAAAAATATTCTACCCTACTTGGCAAGATAGTTATTTGGTGCTTAGGTTTGATTCATTCATCGGATTGCATCTTTTTTAGAACTCATGAAGGGAACACCCCATAATGTATAACAGTAAATAGACTTTTTCAGTGACCATTGCAGGAAAGGCAATTGATTAAAAGTATCAATAATGGATGGTTCTTCGTGTTTGTTGCCGGTTACTCCATAAGAGATACAAATGGTATGCAAGCAATTATAGATCCGCTTTTTGCCAGGAAACCAACGGACGACGTCTGGGACTTCATGCATTAACTCGGCACTGATATTGCAGCTCGGTCTAAACGGGGCGTTATTTTAAGACACTTTCTTTGCATTGATAAAACTCCTCGGGTAAATGCTTGAAATCGATGTGCCTGATTAAATCATTGCAGTCATGAATGGACTATAAGCCTAAGCAATATTATTGTCGAAATCTTGCCGTCATTATCTATATTGGAATATTAGGTCTCGTGTATATGCAATAGGTTTCGCTTACAGGCAATGACTAAAGTTGGAACTCTACCATGTATAAATATATGACACTTGGCAATCATATAAGAAAGGAATTTATCGGCGATCTGACGTTGCCAATCGTGCATTTGATATAAATCCCCTCTCATTTTGTATCGGAAAGCGTTTATTTGCTGTACCAATAATCAATTTGTTGCCAAATTGTCCTTGCAATTTGCATAGTTTCTGGTGTAGAGACCTTAAACATAACTTTTCCATGGACATCATAGTATTCCTATGATAACATGATTTGAGAATATTATTGGATAAACCTCTAACGCTGCCAAATATCGTTATCCACCATTCTGATTCGTGTCAATATATATGCCCTGATTTGTCGGGCACTCTCATATTGTATGAGCCAGGAAGTGCCTATAGTTGCGTTTTGTTGGACATCAGCTGATATTACTACCACAAGGATTGTGATCCAAATATTTTACCTCGTTAGATGAGTATATATGTTTTTGCCTCTGACTAGGATGGTTAGATTACATAGTATGCTGCAAATTTGATATTTGTTACAATAAGCATAGTCATGTTTATAAAATGATGTTGGTAACTCATCATCGAATGAAAACATTTATTATGCGTGCGCCCATGTTGTGAAGATAACGTATTGTAAATATTACCCCACTATGACAATCATTTGTCTGGTAGCTGCATCACAGTATGGCAATCATCGCGCCCCATCCCAATCCGGCCACTGACAACCCATTGCATATGCCCATTCATACTTACATGGATTTATGTTGCTTAGATTAGATCTCTAGCGTAAGTACGGGAAATATTCACGTCCTTCATGTAGCGCATCTACTCGCAAGTAGGTTTATGCAATACGCGGTTGCTTTGCGCGATGTGAATACCGCCAGCATCCTAACTTTGCATATACAGTTAAATTAAATAATGACTTACAATTCGGATCATATAGCGCAGTAATTCGGACCTTGTTTCTGTTAAATCGACTTGATAGACCAGAAACCTGTGGCCTAATGTGTACGACAGACATTGTTCACATAAACAATATAGGAGGATTGCCTGCCGTTAATCAGTCGTACTTACAAACTGATTCGAGCTTTACGGATCCTTTCAATTTGAAACGACGATTTTTATGGTGAATAACCTTTACAGTCTAATAATATGTTTGACCCATTAAATTGTATTTCAAATAAATGAGACCGAGGAAAATTATGTCGATAAGATGTTATCAACGAAAAGCACAATGATGATACAGCAGGCATTCTCGTATATTTGTATTCCTGTGAATTACACTGTAGACGGTCAATAATAAATTTATATGGCAATGATCCAGGCTAACATTTGCAATTTTTAGTCTCGCGCTGTTTTTGACCATGTTTTCTTGCATTATGCTTTCGTCTGCGCTGTCAGAGCCCCTCAGATGGTTTTAATATGAATTAGTATCGCACCCTTCGCCTAAAAGCAATCGGGTAAATGTATCGTTGCCACTACTGATGCCATGCATTTATTCGTTATGTCGATTGTTCTGCAACTACCCTACTAGTGGATAGTCATATGTGAACCGGATACGCAAACACAACTGCTGAATTAACACATCACGTTATAGAACTTTAATAATAGGAAGATGAGAGCATCATTCACCTGATATCCTTGTGTTAAAGGTTAAGGTAAACTTGCATTTGCAGTCTTGCGAACTGAACCGTCACTACGACCCATAAATATATTAAATGGCATCCCCATGCTAGGCCATATGTGGTATGGTTATAGAATGCTTGAAAATAGCATTGCAAAGTCTAAAAACAGATGATATAAGAATTAGTGCAAGCGATTGATTCTGCTCTAATAATCGAATCAAGCTGGGTGGGTAATGAACAAAGGTGCGATACGAATTTGACGTATACGTTTGTGCACTCTTTTCGCAATAGCCCAGACTTGCTGTACCATTCCAATACTATATAAATGATGTACCTTTAACCAATAACTTTTGATTAATTTGATCAATTAGCGCAGGCTCATGTGACCGAATCCAAGGATAGTTTGACGACAATGCTACCAGGAGGTGCCCATTGATTGCCAGAGAAGGCGATACGCGCCGTGGATGGTGATCTGCGGTCTCTTGGTCTGAGGTGTACTCATTAACGAACATTGCACATAATGAACTATTTTTGAGAATAAGTCCATATAAGCTTGCATCGAATGGGAATATGACACTTAATTTTTGTATACATATTGCATACTACCTCATTTATATCTGTAAATGACGATAGCATGTATAAACATTTACTAACGAGCGCAGTCCAGTATCAAGATACACAGATATGCGTGGTATAACCTTCTCAGTTTAGACAGATGACGTCAAATAATGACTTGTGGCATAGCATTCGATGTTTACGCACATCTACCGCAAAATCATATACATTTCAATGGCTTGTGTGAGGTTATGAATCTTAACATGCCTCAGATATCATGTTATCATGATCATACACAAATGTAGTTCAAATAACTAGGCAGCGATTTTTCAATTTCATTGTGTGATTTGCATTTTATTGCTCTCAGCCCTCGCTAACCCCGTTCATCATGCCCGCACACAGAACTGCCTTAGTAGACATACTCACCGGCGTTCATTACAATGCAACACAGAACTGTCTCTATGGGCTTATAAATCGCGCTTTCGTGAGTGGGGCGCATTCCTCTTTACCAATTTAAACCAGGGAAGTATATACCACAATCCATGGACAATGGCCGAATATTGACACTGTTTCAGAATTTCAACCTCTAAATAAAAGAACTATATCCCTCCATTACACATGACTGTACCTATGGATTACAATTAGACATATCTTTTGTAGATTACCCCTCTCTATAAATTGACGGTCTGCCCATTAAATATGCAACATGCATAAAGGCGCTCTGAAATCGCCACCCGCATATTTATCCCACTCATTATTATTCAATGATTGCAGTTCATTAACTATTTCTCTCTCGTTTCGCTTCGTCATACGTAAAGTTACTTATATTTACTTATGACCGTTGAGATATTGTTTAGTCTAGACCAATAACGTCATCATATTACTATCAACAAAATATGTAACATTAGCTACTTATGGTCATGTTATATATGAGAAACTATATTCATACCTGGTTAAAACATGACTAAAGTGCAGCATGCAGTCTCTTTCAGCTTATTGTTTTGTGACGCAACAATACCATACGGAACAAAACGTGCGAGCATTTCTGTTCATACCTTTAAACATACTTTCACCGGGCCTTGAGGGCGAGGGGTTGATGATACTGAATGGGCATAAGCCGAATATATCAGGCTCAAATGTTTACGCATATTATCCATATTTCAGAGCGCCGTCGTAATACCCTATATTACCTTGTTTGTATTCTAAAAGAGCGGTGAATGTTCGTAGGGCACGCGGCGGAATACAGTTACAAAAGCATGCAGGGGCACAACATTGATGCAATTGTTTTACTGCGGTCCGTATTTGAACGAACGCCGCTCACGGGAGTATAACAGTCACACGCTACCGCTACCAGGGAAATTAATTGTTGCATTACCGATAAATACAACATAAGACATCCACATTAACAATTCGGACGAACACGATTGTAACGAATGTTTTTTCTTCCGATGATGAGTTACTAACGGCATTACATACACATGACTGTGCTTCTTGTTCCATGTACTATATTGGTACCAAAATACATAACTAGCTACTGGATAAACATCATGGCTAGAAACACAAACATAGTTATTCAACTAACGCGGAAATAATGCTTGGATCACAATCGAAATCATAGCTCCAGCCATACTTCTGTGGCTATGGCGAGCGAGATAAAGCATCTGTGCTGATTGCACCTCAGACATTTCATTACTTGTTTTGCAGAAAGCGATTTACGGTTTTGCACAACTGGATGCTATTCTAGGCTGTTTGTGTCCCAAACAATGTTACAGATTTGCAAATATTAGGCTATAAATAGAGGCACTTTTGAACTATGGTCGCCGAAAGCTTCCAACATTTCCGATGATTAAGATTAAAGGGGCTTCAGCTACTGCAGCTACAGCAGGTCACTGCAGCAAGTGAACGGAATTTACTCAAACAGGTAAGCAGCATGAAGGATCGGTAAAAAAAAATGCTAAAAACGTTTGACAGATGAGGCCGCCAATTAGCGGGATATTTTTATTCGGTTGGCGTAGGCAACTCTATCTAAAAAGCCTTTCAAATACTAAACGTCGCTGCGTCCGTAACAAATGGAAATGTCACCACAATGCAATATGCTTCCTATTTTTTCTCTGGTGTCGTATGCTTTCTTTGCCCACTGGGATAAGTTTTGATGTGAATTTTGAAATAGATCTCTTTGAGAGTATTGTGACCAAGTCAGATGGGTACGTGCTTGAAATGATGACAAATGAACAGTTTATACATTATTCTAAGGATATAATAATAAGAGGTATCGCGGATGAATCATTGTTTGATGAATTCATAGCAGCTTAAATTGTAGCGTTGGCTTGGTAAACCAACACCGGTAGCTTTCGCAGAGTTATACCTGAAATGCATGTTGATTATCATTTGTTTGCTTCAGCTAGAGATCAAAACTCGATTTCAACATTAGATGGAATTAATATGATATAGGTTCCCACTTATTGTGGGAACGTACAGGCAGCCTTAACAAGCACATACACCCACTTAATCCAACATTTGGTCAGGACGTTTCTGGCTCGTTTTTTAGAATCGCTGTCATATGTTGCTACAGTTTTAAAAATCCCTTCGTTACACAATTTACCAACAATATACTCATCAGTTACTAAAAATCTAGAATTTTCTTGAGCCAACACGTTTGGGCACCGATATTGTATAACTATGTCTTCTAAACCCTTGTCGACGAAATGCCGTACATTGTTACAATATATTCTATATATTAAAAGAGTCAGAGCCAGGGTAATGTCACGCGAACGTGATTCTGACGTCACAAGCAACTCAAATTTGTATCGCCATGGCAAATTATTATTAATCCAATTTCTCAGCATGATAGCAAAATCGAAGTTGCCATAGCGACGTGAATACGGTACATTCAACCCGATATAGCACGTGGTACATTTGTAGTGAAACCCTCGTTGCATATCCTTGCTGTCAGCCCGAATCTATTTATCGACCCAGGTGCTCCTACCGTTCATCATGACCTGCATACTTATTCCAGATTGAGCAAAACAAATATTAGTACGCTGAATATGCTTTTGCTTTCGTAAGATCCAATATTTGTATCTATTTGGAGCGGTTTGTGAATCGACATGGTTGTATTGAATTGATTTGGTTGGTGATTGGAAGCATTTTAGTGAAAATACGTTCAACATCTGCACCTTGATGCTCGACGATGAAGATGAGATTACACAGAAATCATGACCATTTGCAGACTTTAATTTGTATGCTTAATACACAGCCGTTTAAACACGGCACAAGTAATTATTCAGCGCTTGACTTGCAATTTTTCTTTTATTCTGATCTGACAGCATGGACTTGCAATAACACGAAGCACACAGGATATTTATTTCGTTCCATATTTGTGCTCGGGAAAATAATGTTATATTGAGAATAGGTATTTGTGAGGAAAACTGAATAATAATCGACAAAATACATAAGCGTTTATAGTGAGGTGTACGCCATGTTTTAATCTGTCGTTTATGCTCTTCATAGTATTTAAGAGACCATAACGCATATTGCTAGCCATATTACACAGCACAGAACTCGTGAGCAACAATTATGGAATTATTAATCACGCACACAGTCTGGGCCCACAATGATATGATGCGATGCACTATCTAGTTACTATGTTCGCGTGATTATACCCACGGGATACATGGCTCTCTGTCCAATTGCACTCTGCATGCCCATGATGAAGAACTTCAACGTGTACAAAACAATACCTGGTAACATATACGCATTATTGTGATGTTATATAAACTGGAACAGCAGAGATCATGTTGTTTTTTCACGATGTATGACACTGATGTAGCTTTGTTGCACGAACGATAATCAGACAAATACAGTATTTCTGCCACATTATTGTAAGGCATAGAGTCAGACAGAAAAGTTATCTTTGCAATACTCAATACCATTGGTTGATTTCGAAACTGTTTAGCGAGCAAAGATATCGGCGCCAACAATTGACTGACAGACAATTCCGGCCGAGTGCGCGAATCACCAGTTGTGTATATGAATCAATGACCATCAGACGTCATGGTTTAATTATGCTGCTGATAAGTGTCATACTTATTTGTTTGCTGACATTAAATGGTGAGCTTGATAACTGTTTTGGCGAGTAGTTTCTATGTCTTGATGAAACACCAATTGCGGGGCTTAATACAGGTGATAACCTATTTGCATTTACTAAATATGTAGCCTTATCACTTTGCCATCAGGTAAGTGATTACAGATTGAAAATCCTTAAAGACGAAATGCCATTTGTCTCTATTTACCGTTTTAAGATAATGCGACATATTGCATATATGACAAGCTGTTAATATCAGGTAATCAGTTCTCCAAAATAGGAAATTTTGCTCTTCAATCACTAACCTACGAATTGTCGGCGAATTGGTCAGAACGAAGAAAAGACACTCTTTTTTCAATCATATAATCAGAATAATTTTCCCGAGGGAAAGTCAGACGTTGGTTTACAGTGAGAAAAACAAACCAGTAGCGAAAACCAATTTGAGAGTCAATTTGCCTGCCTCAATGTTCTACGTCCCACCGAGGATAAAGTAATCAACACTTTGGAAGTACTCTCATATCTGGCTTCCAAAGCTATGCAAATACATCATGTGCTATACGTCATTAGATTCCGTGCGGAATATTGATACGGCCAAGCATGCGTACATACGCAGTCTTGCCACCCAGTTTTGACCCGTTAGTAACCTTGAGTATACACTGCGAAGTTTTACTTAGGAAATGCCTGAACGGATCTCAACTGGTACTGACATTGAAAACCCACATGTAATTAAGATGCTATTTGCAGTTATACAATTATCTAATTCTATATGATGGGAAGTATTCTATTGCTTGAAGTGAGTACCTTCTGCATCGATTTAAAACATAAGCATACTTTGCGCTACCTTCCTGACGTCGAATGTGACGTGAGTTGCACCCTCCTCTATTGTTTTTTTTCCTCAAGGTGTATGTTAAGGAAAATTCGTTAACTAATGCCTTATAATGTTGATTGCAGATGACCTCGGTCGCAACTTATTTCTTATTTTCTGCAAACGATGCACGTCCATGACGTGGAAATGTATGCTTAAGCTCTTAACTATAAATTTGCTCATACAACTGGCATATTCTAGCGACATACACGCTTCTTAGTTGTGCTTACAATTGTGGTGTTCAATCCCTTCTTTACACAATTTACTAACAACTTATTCAACAGTTACCAAAATCGAGAATTCGCACGAGCCAACACGTATGGGCACCGATATTGTATTACTATGCCGTTTTAAACCTTTCTCGACTATGTGTGTCCTACACTTTTACGATATATTCCATATATTAAAAGAGTCAGAGCCAGGGTAATGTCACGCGAACGTGATTCTGACGTCACAAGCAACTCAAATTTTGCATCGCCATTGCAAATTGTTATTAATCCAATTTCGCAGCATGACAGCAAAATCGCAGTTGCCATAGCGACTTGAATTTCGGTACATTCACCCCGATATAGCATGTGGCACATTTATAGTGAAACCCTCGTTGCATATCCTTGCTGTCAGCCCGAATCTATCTATTTATCGACCCAGTTGCTCCTACCGTTCATCATGACCTGCATACTTATTCCAGATTGAGCAAAACAAATATTAGTACGCTGAATATGCTTTTTGTTTTCGTAAGATCCAATATTTGTATCTATTTGGAGCGGTTTGTGAATCGACATGGTTGTATTGAATTGATTTGGTTGGTGATTGGAAGCATTTTTAGTGAAAATACGTTCAACATCTGCACCTTAATGCTCGA
The DNA here is from genome assembly GCA_034190875.2 of Urechis unicinctus. NCBI lineage: Eukaryota > Metazoa > Annelida > Polychaeta > Xenopneusta > Urechidae > Urechis > Urechis unicinctus. Next base: position 40,661,290 of record CM067355.1, read on the forward strand.
CGATGAAGATGAGATTACACAGAAATCATGACCATTTGCAGACTTTAATTTGTATGCTTAATACACAGCCGTTTAAACACGGCACAAGTAATTATTCAGCGCTTGACTTGCAATTTTTCTTTTATTCTGATCTGACAGCATGGACTTGCAATAACACGAAGCACACAGGATATTTATTTCGTTCCATATTTGTGCTCGGGAAAATAATGTTATATTTAGAATAGGTATTTGTGAGGAAAACTGAATAATAATCGACAAAATACATAAGCGTTTATAGTGAGGTGTACGCCATGTTTTAATCTGTCGTTTATGCTCTTCATAGTATTTAAGAGACCATAACGCATATTGCTAGCCATATTACACAGCACAGAACTCGTGAGCAACAATTATGGAATTATTAATCACGCACACAGTCTGGGCCCACAATGATATGATGCGATGCACTATCTAGTTACTATGTTCGCGTGATTATACCCACGGGATACATGGCTCTCTGTCCAATTGCACTCTGCATGCCCATGATGAAGAACTTCAACGTGTACAAACAATACCTGGTAACATATACGCATTATTGTGATGTTATAAACTGGAACAGCAGAGATCATGTTGTTTTTTCACGATGTATGACACTGATGTAGCTTTGTTGCACGAACGATAATCAGACAAATACAGTATTTCTGCCACATTATTGTAAGGCATAGAGTCAGACAGAAAAGTTATCTTTGCAATACTCAATACCATTGGTTGATTTCGAAACTGTTTAGCGAGCAAAGATATCCGGCGCCAACAATTGACTGACAGACAATTCCGGCCGAGTGCGCGAATCACCAGTTGTGTATATGAATCAATGACCATCAGACGTCATGGTTTAATTATGCTGCTGATAAGTGTCATACTTATTTGTTTGCTGACATTAAATGGTGAGCTTGATAACTGTTTTGGCGAGTAGTTTCTATGTCTTGATGAAACACCAATTGCGGGGCTTAATACAGGTGATAACCTATTTGCATTTACTAAATATGTAGCCTTATCACTTTGCCATCAGGTAAGTGATTACAGATTGAAAATCCTTAAAGACGAAATGCCATTTGTCTCTATTTACCGTTTTAAGATAATGCGACATATTGCATATATGACAAGCTGTTAATATCAGGTAATCAGTTCTCCAAAATAGGAAATTTTGCTCTTCAATCACTAACCTACGAATTGTCGGCGAATTGGTCAGAACGAAGAAAAGACACTCTTTTTTCAATCATATAATCAGAATAATTTTCCCGAGGGAAAGTCAGACGTTGGTTTACAGTGAGAAAAACAAACCAGTAGCGAAAACCAATTTGAGAGTCAATTTGCCTGCCTCAATGTTCTACGTCCCACCGAGGATAAAGTAATCAACACTTTGGAAGTACTCTCATATCTGGCTTCCAAAGCTATGCAAATACATCATGTGCTATACGTCATTAGATTCCGTGCGGAATATTGATACGGCCAAGCATGCGTACATACGCAGTCTTGCCACCCAGTTTTGACCCGTTAGTAACCTTGAGTATACACTGCGAAGTTTTACTTAGGAAATGCCTGAACGGATCTCAACTGGTACTGACATTGAAAACCCACATGTAATTAAGATGCTATTTGCAGTTATACAATTATCTAATTCTATATGATGGGAAGTATTCTATTGCTTGAAGTGAGTACCTTCTGCATCGATTTAAAACATAAGCATACTTTGCGCTACCTTCCTGACGTCGAATGTGACGTGAGTTGCACCCTCCTCTATTGTTTTTTCCTCAAGGTGTATGTTAAGGAAAATTCGTTAACTAATGCCTTATAATGTTGATTGCAGATGACCTCGGTCGCAACTTATTTCTTATTTTCTGCAAACGATGCACGTCCATGACGTGGAAATGTATGCTTAAGCTCTTAACTATAAATTTGCTCATACAACTGGCATATTCTAGCGACATACACGCTTCTTAGTTTGTGCTTACAATTGTGGTGTTCAATCCCTTCTTTACACAATTTACTAACAACTTATTCAACAGTTACCAAAATCGAGAATTCGCACGAGCCAACACGTATGGGCACCGATATTGTATTACTATGCCGTTTAAACCTTTCTCGACTATGTGTCCTACACTTTTACGATATATTCCATATATTAAAAGAGTCAGAGCCAGGGTAATGTCACGCGAACGTGATTCTGACGTCACAAGCAACTCAAATTTGCATCGCCATTGCAAATTGTTATTAATCCAATTTCGCAGCATGACAGCAAAATCGCAGTTGCCATAGCGACTTGAATTTCGGTACATTCACCCCGATATAGCATGTGGCACATTTATAGTGAAACCCTCGTTGCATATCCTTGCTGTCAGCCCGAATCTATTTATCGACCCAGTTGCTCCTACCGTTCATCATGACCTGCATACTTATTCCAGATTGAGCAAAACAAATATTAGTACGCTGAATATGCTTTTGTTTTCGTAAGATCCAATATTTGTATCTATTTGGAGCGGTTTGTGAATCGACATGGTTGTATTGAATTGATTTGGTTGGTCATTGGAAGCATTTTAGTGAAAATACGTTCAACATCTGCACCTTAATGCTCGACGATGAAGATGAGATTACACAGAAATCATGACCATTTGCAGACTTTAATTTGTATGCTTAATACACAGCCGTTTAAACACGGCACAAGTAATTATTCAGCGCTTGACTTGCAATTTTTCTTTTATTCTGATCTGACAGCATGGACTTGCAATAACACGAAGCACACAGGATATTTATTTCGTCCATATTTGTGCTCGGGAAAATAATGTTATATTTAGAATAGGTATTTGTGAGGAAAACTGAATAATAATCGACAAAATACATAAGCGTTTATAGTGAGGTGTACGCCATGTTTTAATCTGTCGTTTATGCTCTTCATAGTATTTAAGAGACCATAACGCATATTGCTAGCCATATTACACAGCACAGAACTCGTGAGCAACAATTATGGAATTATTAATCACGCACACAGTCTGGGCCCACAATGATATGATGCGATGCACTATCTAGTTACTATGTTCGCGTGATTATACCCACGGGATACATGGCTCTCTGTCCAATTGCACTCTGCATGCCCATGATAAAGAACTTCAACGTGTACAAACAATACCTGGTAACATATACGCATTATTGTGATGTTATAAACTGGAACAGCAGAGATCATGTTGTTTTTTCACGATGTATGACACTGATGTAGCTTTGTTGCACGAACGATGATCAGACAAATACAGTATTTCTGCCACATTATTGTAAGGCATAGAGTCAGACAGAAAAGTTATCTTTGCAATACTCAATACCATTGGTTGATTTCGAAACTGTTTAGCGAGCAAAGATATCGGGCGCCAACAATTGACTGACAGACAATTCCGGCCGAGTGCGCGAATCACCAGTTGTGTATATGAATCAATGACCATCAGACGTCATGGTTTAATTATGCTGCTGATAAGTGTCATACTTATTTTTTTACAGACATTAAATGGTGAGCCTGATAAATGATTTGGCGAGTGATTTCTATGTCTCGATGAATCATCAATATTGGGGCTTAATACATGTGATAACCCATTTGCAAATACTAAATAAGCAGCCTTATCTGATAAGAATATCACATCTCCCATGCAATTGCAAACTTTAAACATGATGTAATGTCCGATGCCATTACATTACATCTCACTGATCGAGTGCGATGTTTCCCTCTGATGCTATTAAACGAAAGCACTGTTCGTTGTGTTGGCTAAAAATTAGGACAGTGTGTTATATACCATCATTTGACAGATATGAACAAGTCAGGATTGTAACATAAATTATCGGAAATTAAGACATTTAGTATCTAAATGGTTGTATGTGTAGGTAGTCTGAGGTTCACATGAGGCTCTAATCAAATAAGCGACAAAAAGGATAGCGAGAAAGGCTTGAAATACAGTGCGACCAGTAGTTGGATTAATCGGCTTTAAAAAGGTTGTTTAGCAATGACATTGTCTACTCCACTTGCTTTTGTGTGCAATGCTTGGGCTGGGCGTGATATATCAATGATGGTGACGTAACCCTCTATGTTGCCGTGTATTTTCTTACGGGGATTTTGTATATGTGTAGCAGAATACAACTGTGGATTCTTGTCAGATGGAATTTATAGCGTGCACAATTCTTTATGAAAAGTTATAATCAGGTTTTTAATGTCGATTGTGCTTTATATTCGTCGCAAAATAACACATTCCTAATATTCGGTCAATTAGTTCGGACGTAAACCTGCAAGCAGCTTTGTATCATTAAAAAGGGTTACCAGAAAGACATTGCGTCGGTTACACTGTGATACAGGAAGTTAAAATCCGTTAAAGAAATTATAACAAAAATCGGCTGCCCTAAATTCCAGTTTTATATATTGACTCCATTTGTCGAAACATTTAATCGGTATCTATGTTTTAATTGCTTTACGCTCGTTTCATAAATTCGTTCGATTTGGTCGAACTATGATTATGTTGCAAGTTGCCGTGCGGTGCTTAAGTCCTCGCCAACTCAACATCCCGTGATAAAAATCTCTTTCTATATATATTCATATACGTTTTTATTCATTTTGGTCATGATAGGCTCTGTGCTTATTTGCATTATGGTGTAACTGTAATGCGCTAAAGCACAAGTTCACTAAATTGATGAAATGCATGCAGATTATTCAAATATTTTCATGGTCTCATTAGTTGCCCTAGATGACACAGCTGATGAACTCCGAGAAATATTCGGCATTGGTTGCACACGTCTGATTAAGGGAAGATCAAATACCAAATAGCGGCATTATTGCGTGCTTGTATATTACTGCAAAACATGTCGCGGACAATCTCCGATTTAGATAATCTTCCCACGACATTTTGGCATATCAACGTAACATTTGCATATTAGCCATTGTCATCTATTTCGTGACGATTTTAAATTATCTCTTCATACTTATGGCTAGACAACTTATGTAAAAGTATTCTACCGTAGATGGCAAGATGACTCGATGGGCTACATATACTTATTGCTTCCAATATTTTAAAAGTTATGTGTGAATCTTGTGTGATTGATGTCTTTAGAGCAACATCAATTCACATCGGACCATTAGCTTGTGACTACATCATGGCGCGAGCTGGTTGATATTTCATTACTGGAGTAAGGGCAATTTCACGTTATACTTCCGACTAAGTTTTTGTACTGTATCTGGAGCGAGAGTAAAAATGGTTATTTGGTGCTTAAGTTTGATTCATTCATACAAAGACGAAATATATCTTTTTTCTTCATAATAATTCCCATTCGATGCTGCTCCAATCGTAAGGTACCGGGCGAAACAGGGCTGCTAATTTTACTACCGCAAGAATTGTGATCCACATATTCTTCCTCGCAAAATATATATTTCTACCTTTTATCTGCAATAAGACAAGCAGAATTTTGACATCAGTAAACCTCCCTTTTGCTACTCGGCGTCATCAAGACCTCTGGAAGTCGACTATAACATACTCTTAAATAATTATATACTTGCTCTTTAATGATTAGTACTGGCTGTTTGCACCATTGATTTACGATGCAGCATTTTACAGTTTCTATGAAAACGAACAAGTTTTACGAATGATCACGTTTAAGTTTTATGGGCTGCCTTATTAGCCATAAAATAATATTTGATTGTTTTGAGGGGTTGTCATCAGTGTATGCAGTAATTATCAAAATTAAATTCTGGGGCAAAATCAAGCTCTTATTGTGTCTTGAACAACGAGGATTTGTCCAATAGGTTTCATTTACGTGCAGCGAGAAAAGTTTAAATGCTAGCACTGAACGTAAATAAGTATTCAATCATTCACCAAGCGGGAACAACCAAATGGACTACTAAATAAATCGACGGGTGCAATTCACAAAAATTAATATATCAGCGCAAAATGATTGCTTATGCCTAAAACATGACTTATATAATACGACAAATGAACACCAGTTGATGTTTCGTAGCGGCAAAGGTGGATCAAGCGCCAATACGACGGTGCTTCTTTGCTTTGACATACACTTTTTTCGATATCATGGGACATTGTAAGGCGCACATCACAGGAGGCAAGATAGGCCTATGCTCGCTGATGTTATCGCTGTCGACGATGGGGAAGCATAGGATTTCTTTTGTGCCAGTCTATGTTATTGCAGCCATATAAGCATATTAGCCGTCTACACTCGCCAGCGTTGGAGGTCTTCATCGAGGTCTTGAGAGCGCTTCATTTGACCAATACGTATGTAGCTTGCCGATACAATCATTCGACGTCAAACAAAATAATTGCACCGCATAAGCCTGCAAAATATACGCAGCGTCCTGTATGTGACCTTGCGAGGTTTATTGCTTCATTATCTTGGTGAACGACTCATTCACTGGGGAAAAGGCGATCAAGGCGAGTTGCAGTTACCTCCGAAAGTTCAACCGTAGTAATGAGAGAGTACGCGGCTTGATAAGAGAGGGAAACCAAGGCATACATCATAAAACACTAGGTCATTATATTTTCGGTCATGGTTTTATCACCTCTCTGTATATCACTAAGTACTACACGTTTCAAATTCCGGTTTGATATAAAATGTTTCTCATTCATGGTAGCGCAAAATGTCGAGCGGCTTTATAGGCCTACCTTTGTATTGCAAAGTTATTTGCCTCTGACACGTGGCTATTAAGATAGTCACGTTTTTTTATGTTCGGAGTTCACTTTCTAATTTTAATGCAATACGATGCCGCTAGCGCAAGCTCGATATAATTGATTATATTACACGCGGAGAGAATGTGATATTTGCAGCAAGTACATATTCACCAATCCGAGACTGATTAGAACGCACGATTTAATCTCGTTCATGCTGACAGGATCTTGTCATAAGTATTAAAAAAGGCAAATCCTTTGAAACTGCCAATATCCATTTAAACTAACAATCATTTTGAAACATTACAAGCGTATATATTTTTCATGTGCAATTCATTTAAATTGAGCTTATGGGGAGATAGTTCAAGAGCACTATTGATCTGCATCGATAAAGTAGATCAGCATATGAAGCGCGCGTCAGGATAATAGTTAGTTACGAATCCAACGCGCTATTGCTGCTGAGCCGTCCGCGTTTATTACGGAACTATATTTTGCTTGCGTGAATTTTGGATTGAGCGGGACGAGCCGTATGAAAAACTTGATACCAACACGACGGAACTACACAACGACACAATTACATTACCATTACAAATTTAATAGAAGAATACACCTAGTGTGGCCGAACATACTGAAGGACCTTATCTTTTGAGGGACCATACGAACTCTTGACCCTTATTTCGCAAAATATTGCCAAAACAGCACTATGGGTGACCATATTAAACAACCTTATCTTTTTACGGCACCATACCAGCTCTTAAGCCTTATAAAACAAGTACCCCCAAGAAACAAGAAGGAAGAGTGCCCCCGCCAAAGCTATATGGTAAGGCACTGTACCATTGTATCGTCAAAGCCATGTCGCCGTTCACACTTGTATCGGTTGGTTATCGTGCGCTATATACTTGTCAAAAGCTCCTCTAGGTGTATCATACTTCCACATGGCATCGTTTTTGTCTCGAAATCACTGACAACATCTCTCAGCGTTTTGCCCTACAGGCTGCGGGTTCGAACCCCAGTTGTAACAACCGGATTACATTGCAAGGCTTGAAGTTTTCAATACCACCCTTCGTGTGCACTGTGAAGAGGTATACCGGGACCTCTATTCAATACTTTCGTAGACGTGGTGAGGTATACGATTACGGACCTCATGACATTAACGATTTCGGCGATCGCAAAATGCCCTGAGGTAAACATATAGGCCGTATAAGGGCCTCAAAAGGGTGTTATCGAGAGAAGGTTGGGTAACAGGGGAATTATCTCGGGACCCCTGCGGCAAATGGAGAGCAGCCGTCATACGAAGGAGCCTTTGAATTTTTTGTACTTTATGGGTTGGTGGCACATCTGTTGCATAGCTGTTACAGACAACCTCTATTTATCCATACCAGACGACAAATTATAGCTTATACACGATTGCAATTCTTGCTCCCCGCTCATCTCTGTTTTTTTTATTGTGAGCTACATTTGAGGCAAATGCGGGTCGGGTCCGACCCCCAACGGGCCCCACTCCTCCACTTTAGTTTGCCGGTAAATTAACGTTTCAATAGGCCAAGGTGTCTACGCCGTTCACGGCTATCCACAGTTTTGAGTCAAGCAGGGAAAGTGACACCTTGTTGACGTGTAGCCCATTAACTTATCTGAGCAGCATGTAACCAGATTTTCACAGAATTTCGTGGCCGGCCTTTCACACCCACTGACAATCTTCTCTAGGTGTTTCACTCGAATATAAGGTCATGCTTTTTAGTATCAATGTCACTGGTAACATCGCTCAGCTCGAGCTGCGGGTGTACGTAGTGCCTGGAGTAGTGGAACATACTGAACAAATCTGAGGGATTCACAACATGAATGACGTCCTGACCATCATCAATGTACCATGAACTCTTCCATGAGGTTGAAGTTGCCAAAATTACCGATTGGGGAGCAAAAAGTGGTAACCAAAGTCGCGGGCGAATTTGCTTCACTGGCACTGGAACAGATGAAGTTCGGCCAGTGATTCATTTCGGTAATCCAAACAAGTACATAAAGCATGGTACTGCAGTTGCAGGTACTGCCTGGATTAATTACTCACTGAACAAATATGAGGGATGAACAGCTCCAGGCATATCATGGATACAGGTACATGCTGCGATGCTTGAAAGCAGTTTCAGGCTAATACTGAAGAGGCTATCAACTCACCTGTTGATATTCTCTCGTCCAACAACAAGTATAAATACCTTCCTTTCACCACTGAAATGTTAAACACAAATTGGTCCTGAGAATCAAAGTAAATGACGAAATATGAAACTGTAATATGAGCGAAATAGAATGCTGTATTCTGGATTGCAATTTCCAATAATTGTGCAATTTCTGTTATCACTTTTATCAAAATCCTAATGGCGTATGGCAGTCTGTCCACTTTTTGTTCCTCATGGCATATGTGTAATTTCATAATTCATTACAGTGTTTATAACCGTTTTTCATGTATTTATTCTTCTTACCGAGAGGTAGGACAGTTATATAGGTTTACTCAGACGTCCTGTAGGGCTTTCCCTTTTGATCTATAGTTACTTTTCTAAGTTATAACATGATATAAGTGTCGGAATAGTCAAGTTTACAATATGCTAAGAGCAGCAGCTGTGTGGGTTTTGTTTTGTTTATTTTGTGGTCAATTAAGGTGTTTCATATATAAGCTGATAATTGTTATCTACCTGTTGTTTCAGTTATTCATTTTAATGTATAATTAGTATGTATATATTAAACACTTAATATTACTGTAGATGTGTTATCTGTCTATAGATAACGATAAATAAATCAATAATACATATGATGATATCTTGAAGAAGCACATCCAATAGTTGAAAGTTTTTTGAAATTTCATAAAAAATTACTTCAATGTCATTTTACCCCTATAGTTAAGTACCCTGGCTTGGGTATATGCTTTGAAGGGGTTCCAAGGCTCAACCTGTTACGAAAGGTACCCTAACAAGTTTTTCACCAATTTTAATAAACAGAATACTTACATTTCCCATATGTTATTTGATATGTAAGCATAGCATCACTTAACAGTATATGTACAGAACAATGGTAGTGATGGAACCTTCAGAAAGTGATATTTTAGATTTTTCGGTGTACTCAGTCTCAAATATATCGAGAGGGAAGGTCCGGCAAAATGACAATAAGTAATATTTAAGGTTATACTTTTGGCATAAAGAAGGGCCTGATAATCAATTAAACAATGGATGCCGTCCAGTTCTTATGCACATTTGACAAATAGTCATGGAATGCAGCTATGCAAATGATTAGCCACTCTAAATGGTGATATTTGTCGGAGTCTGTCACATGACCATCTACGAACGGAAACCCATATCCTACAGTGCCAGACAGTAATATTGTGAAATCCACTTTTATTACCATTGCAATCATGTGTACCATGTTATAAGTCCAAGGGCAGAGTCTCAAATACGGAATATGTTAACGACAGAATATCTGACTAAATCATGTGTGGATTACGGTGAGGGAACATTGACTCGAGGAAAAGAGGCTTACTTGATAATAAGTGCGTTCAACCCTTTTCATGTGAACGCAACATCTAATTTCCCCCATACCAGCACGATAGTAAAAATTAATTTGCTTTGAATAGCGACTGACTAATGTATTTCTCTTCAACTGCTATTAAGACTTAACTTGTGTCACCAATGACTATGATATCGTTTCAACTATATGTTCAAGACGAGAGAGAGAGAGAGAGAGAGAGAGAGAGATGTTTATATTCATAAATACGAATGAATATAAAACTTTATGTATCATGCACGCACCAAAAGTGTGGTTTTGCAAAGCATAAACTACCATTATTATGAATATTTACTCTTCACTTGACCCACAAAGCTATTTATATTAGGTTTTGTCTTAGGAACGACTTACGGTGGAAGATAACTGCGGACGCCTTAGCAACCAATGTTGATGTTTACATAAGTGTTTGCAACTTTTAGGCTGCTTAATTGAATGACTTCCATCCAAACTTAGTAAACAGTGTGAAGCTGCGTCCAACACAACAGAGACGTTGACAAGACATTAAGTCAAGTTTGCTGTTTTCTCACCCATGCATAGGAAGATTTGTGCTTTGATTCTGTCGTGCATCCATTCAACATTAAGCATTCCGAGAACATCAAATTATGGGCATAGAAATGTGCGACCCATACAACGTACACTGTATATTTGCATTGGAACTATAATCGTGGCTAAAACATAGCCCATGCCCCCTTGGTGTGTATGTGTTATAAAAGATATGCGATAAGCCACTCACATCATGTGTTCAACCGAGATTAACACCAGGTTGCGTAAACGAAAAGCTGTTAAGCGATTGTTATGATAAAAGATATGATAAAGGTTTGATACTAATAAAAGTTTGGCACTGAAAACCAAGCAATGTATCGCATGTCGATTTATAGAATTCCTCGAAAGCAAGGATAAAACACTGTATATATTGCCAGCAAAACAAATTTTTATATCAATATTCTAAAATTTCTGCTTAGCGCACTGAGGAAATTCTTCGCATCTTAGGTCGATGCTGCTCACTGATATGTTAAACACAGCGTCTTTATGGAGGATGCTTGAATTATCCCAGAAACAATATCGACAACCTACTTTTCAATATGCTAAATGCGAGTTTTATTTAACAAAAACAATAGTTAAAATTTAGCATCTTCTGGTTTTGAACGTCTTGTATATATAGATATGCTCGGAATAATTGCACGATTTGATAACTGCACTAAAGTAGTGGCATATAAAGCTCACTTCAAACTGAATGAATGAGGAAGCCATTTAGTCTGTAGTTGATACTGTCGTGTCGCAATCTGTTGTGTGGGATGTGCGACACGCGCTTGAGGATGTTGATGAATGAACACGAACTTCAGGCGTAGGGTTTAGAAGAAACTTAAACTTTATTGATAACTATGACTTTAGAATTTAATATGGAACTTTGCCTAAAAGATGGAGAGAGAAGTGTCGAGCTCGGAGGCCAGGGTAGAACTGAATTTTAAAGGTTAAAACGATTCCCTCAACGACTCAGGCACGCTATCCCAATTCTCATTGGACATGCCGTAGCCTGGTCAGAGGACTGGGGGATGGGCGTGGCTATTAAATATGGGGTATGAATGAGCAGAGGGGGTGAGGTGACACGAAGGTCACTCGTGGGCATGACTGAGAGGGGCCCGTTATGACGATGGACAAGGTTGTGGCATAATGTACTACTGACACTCAACATCTCCCTCTCTTTTAAAGTGGATGAATATCCACAAAAGAAAATAGGTCCCCTCAAGGGAGAAAAAAAAATAACATAGGGATTTTCTAAACTAGGGGTTGGGTGATATGGAAATGATTGTGTAATGAGTTGGAATAAGTTGTCTTAAGACACATTCCAGTGTACTTTATATCGGAATGGTTACAAGGTATATTACAAATCTGCATTAATTATTAATTAATCAAATGAAAGCGTTTATATTATTATTTTCATATTTGTTTTTCCTGCTAGTATTATAACTGTACGACAGATGAATTTTGGTAGGTGTCGCGTAGGTTGATCTATTTTCTAGGATGTTTAAATTTAACCATAATTAACTTTTATTTTGGGACATGGTGCAATATCTATGGCCAGGGCATCTTAATTACTCATAGATACCCAAGCTGTACTCGAAAACTGGCAAAATCTATGCCAAAGCATTAATAGCGCCAGCAAGAGCATCTTGCGACACTCCTAACCCTTGTGAATCCGAGCCGAGCAGAGAGTTGGCATCTCTGTGCACCTCAACGCTAAAGCTAATTAACATTGTGGGCCTACCTGGCGTGGGATTTTATGATGGAAAAGGGAGAGAAACAATGTTAAACATGCAACAGCAATCCTGACTATTGTAACGAAAGAGTAAGTTATGCCAATGGAATAGGAATATAGCCTGAGCAAGTCATGGTAGTTTTACTTGCATCTAAACTAGCAAAGCAGGGCTGATGGAAAACAAGTCATGGTCGTTTCACTTGTGTATGCCCACTGCTTGCAATTATAAATTTAAAAAAAAAATTCAAACGGTTAATCCATTGGCTCACAATTTGTGTGAAAAGCACGTAATTTGATTTAAACATTAGCAGAATTAGAATCATCATTGCCGTGAGCTTTCCGAACTGGTTGGTCCATTCGATCCAGGTAGCGACCTAATACTTGAAGATCCTCGGCCGGTTGATCATGTCGTTGTCAGGAGTCGCGCGTCAACGCCTCCTCTGGCTGGAAGTGATCTGTCCCCTAGACTAAAGACGCTATCGAACACAAGTGTATATATTTGATGCTGCGAACATAGCACGGCATGACTACCACACTGAGCACAAATAAATCATTATGATAATTACACCAAGTACACATGACTGTTGATGCGTAGTCTGCTCATAACCGGAGCAGAACTCGACGGGATATCGACAGGGCATGCCCTTATTTGTCTATCTAGTACGATAACCTCGTTGCGTGAACTGTCGGCCCTCTGGAACATCAACTTGGGCCACTGACCTAGCGCGTTCCTGGGGATTAAATGCTGGTCCTAGAAAGAAGTGGATGTGGCGCATGTTTATACAAGGCAGTTGCTGTGTCCCCACGTCGCCTCCTGGCGCACGCCTGTTATACGGAGAGGGTGTCTCTGATTGGTTACAAAAGTTTTACAGACAGTAAAAGCTGTGATCTGGGACGGAATTGGTTCGAAACTCATTATACCAATCAGTGGGCCGTTCATCCTCATGTCTGGGACTAGATTCTGCGGGCTTCCTGCTACCTGAAATATTGGCCATGATACTTACTGATCTCGTCAGATCTGTGATACGTGGTTATGGTCACCATTCGAGCTTCACGGTATATAACCTAAATCACACAGACTAACCTAAAGGCAAATTAAGTTTTCCGAATGCAAATGTTGACTGCGCAATTTCATGTTCACTATCAAATGAAAACGTATTGTGAAAATTTAGCAGAATAGTGAGATATCGGGTCGGTTGATTGCTTGACAACCGGTGTGATTGGCGTACGACGCACAATATACATGATACAGGGTTGTAGGCATCGACAATTAGTGTGTGTTGGGGGGGGAAGGGGTAGTATAACAAAAAATGACTGCTTTAATTAAATCACCAATGTGGGAGCCGTCGCACAGCATACAGCTGTAAGGACTTAAATCTGCAGTAATGTATATAACAATTAAACACGCTATTGTGTGGGCTGTCGCCTTACGGGGCAATTAAATTGGAATGATCACAACCACAATGGATCAATTTAAACTGTGAAATCGGAGGTCGAGAACCGAGCAAGTGTCGTCGTTACGTCATAAGGATTAAATCCCTAAAACAACAAGCCGCGGTGCGGAAACTGTTCAAAGGAAGGGTCAGGTAACAATCTTCCCGCCAGCAGCTGCCAGCGTCGCGTTAGACGGGCGCTGGAGACATGACCGACTTTGATCGCGCTTATTGCGTCTATACCACCAGCACTGCAACTTGAAATTGCTTTGTTGTCGACGCTGGACAAAGGCTTGTTGGCAGCTTGGTGTGAATGATAAGTGGCAGTGTCTTTGTAAGCCTGTTCCCCGCAGGCATTTACAAACTTAAGCCTATTTTGAAACGGCTGATGTCGTCGGAACGCACTTTCTGGCTGTTCGACCAAGACAGCCATTTGCCGAGGACTGGGGTGAAGAGTAGAAAATCAGTGGATGGAGATGAGCACTTGTTGGATGGCGGGGGTGGTGGGGGAGGAGACAACGGGTAAAGCGGACTGGGGGATAGGGATGATAGTAGGAATTTAGCTGGATAATTTGTCTTAGAAGATTGGCTTGGGTTCGTTGGTGATTGTGGGGAAGATGATGTGGCATCCAAGTTTGAAGGGGTTGGTAATGCCGGGGCAGAATTCAATGTAGGGACCAAATTGGGAGGTGCTGGTGATGTATGGGCAGAAGTGAGTATAAGATCAGAGATGGGAAGGCTAGGTAATGTCGGGGAAGAAGTCAGCTTTGAATCAGAGCCAGGAGGGGTTGGTGATGGGTTAACAGAAGTTGGCAGCATAGCAGGACTTGGGGCTTGTGGGGACGGAGTGGATGAATTGGAAGCTGATGGTGATTTTTGGGGAGACGATATATTGGCTTCGAACGCTTCCGAATTCAGGGGGGCTGCAGCATCAGGGGGAATTCTAGAATCGGGTGCGTCTTTTTCAACCGCTTTTCGATCTTTAAGTTCGACCAGTGTGGCGGATTTCGCTTTGATTTTCATGATCTGCGTTTCTCGATCTTTACATTCGGCTAGATTCGCATTGATTTCCATGAGCATGTCATTAAATTGCTCTGACTCCTTCCGGCAAAGAACAACATCTTCAACACTTGACTTCAAAGTATCGCACAGTCTTGCTACTTCGCCACTAGACTTCACTAGCTCTTGAACTGAATTTTCATACAATTTATGCAATTTCACGCAGCACTTACGAAAACATTCATCACGTGACTTGACATGCCGCATGTGACAAAACTCATAGTCAGCCCGTGCTAACGCCACACGCGAACTCGCTCTGTTATACCTCTCCTGTGCCAGCTTATATTTTTCCTTCACGCATTCATGATGACGCACGACTACATTCAAACGACTGGAACACTGATCTATTTGTTTATGAATCCTGTGTGTGAGAACTTCACATTGATTTTGCAAATCTTCAATTTTCAATGACAAATCCATTTGAACCGACCAGGGAAAAATTCAAAGAGGAAATAGAATAGATGGAATATTTAAACAAAACTGTACTTACAATTCGGTAGCCGGAATCGAGTGGATTCTTCACCAGATGTCGTGTCGCAATCTGTGGTGTGGGATGTGCGACACGCGCTTGAGGATGTTGATGAATGAACACGAACTTCAGGCGTAGGGTTTAGAAGAAACTTAAACTTTATTGATAATTATGACTTTAGAATTTAATATGGAACTTTGCCTAAAAGTGTCGAGCTCAGGAGGCCAGGGTAGAACTGAATTTTAAAGGTTAAAACGATTCCCTCAACGACTCAGGCACGCTATCCCAATTCTCATTGGACATGCCGTGGCCTGGTCAGAGGACTGGGGGATGGGCGTGGCTATTAAATATGGGGTATGAATGAGCAGAGGGGGTGAGGTGACACGAAGGCCACTCGTGGGCATGACTGAGAGGGGCCCGTTATGACGATGGACAAGGTTGTGGCATAATGTACTACTGACACTCAACAATACTTTTTTTTATAAACTTGCCGTATAGGACACGTCGCAGAACTATACTTACATTGAAAACATGAATGGGCCTCGCATTAATGCAACAGGTTATCTGCGACCCGATTGAGATGGGGCACGACTGGGAGCTTCCCACAAAGATAGGATGATTGTCATACTGTGATGCAGCTACCAGAAACGTAATTGCCACATTGCTAAATTAAGTATACCTCATCTTCACACCTCAGGCGTACACAATTGACTATCCTAAGATAAGTTACCAACTTACCTTTAAAGACTGGGTTTCTTGTAACAAATACCATATTTACCTAAGCGCGAATCGTGTTCAACGTTCTTTCTGTACTTTTTACGCAAGGTTACTCATATATCATCAAATTCAGAAAAGTGAACGTGATTGGGCATAAAATACGCTGTTTACATGCTTGAACATATCTTCTAGTCACGTACATTCTACTCAATATCAGGTGCCTCATCAGCAAACATTGAGTTAATGTTTGCTGCTGAGAAGTCTTATAAACACATGGCCGGCCTAGAAATATTCCGTTGTTCCGTAACCCGGTCGCTGTATCCGAGAAAAGGCCGAATGTTGGCGATCAAGATGCCACAAAATGACAACAATCTTAAAATACAAGCTTCCTAAAGTCTTAATATCACCGTTTATTAAAGCTACAATAACACCATTTAACACCAATTCGGTATGCTTAGCAAAATCACCGGTCGAAATCTCCGGATGAAAGCTAAACGCGCGAATCGATGCTTTAGCAATGAGTAACGCTGTTTTGTATAGATAACACCCCTTCAAGCATACTCTGAATGCATCCGAATACTTACCTCTCAGTAACAACATGATGTAATTCGAACCATGGAAAAACATTGGTGTGCTTTTTATTCTGGCCAGGCACTACGGCACCATCTGTCAACATAATATGATGACCACAGATGACGATGAAGTAGCAAACAAATTAAATGACCGGAATATTCATCAATGTTCTTCATCAATAAAGATTCGCTTTTAAAAGACTACAACATCAAACGGTCTCGTAAATGCCAAAAATCCCACCTTATCAATTCGAAACCAGCGATCAACCACTATATCAGGCTTGTGCGGCATGGAACAGAACCACTTAACTTATACCGTAAAGTCCCAATAATATCCCGGCTAATGGAGCTAGATTAAAAGAGTTATGGTTGATGATACGCTCCATAAGCTCCCTTCTGTATGCGAGTCCGTCAGTGTTGTGTTATTATTCCGTTATTTATGTAGACGAATGATCTTTCGTATTTAAGGTATTTTTCGTTGTAATGAGGTTTCCCGAAAAAATATTCGATCCCGTTGTCTACCATTTACAGTGTAGCTAAGCAGTTCAAGTATAACTCTTATTAACTTATGACGATATTGTTTTGGATTGATATCAAAGGCTAAGCTCTTCCTGAATATAAACCACAATATCCGTCCCCGAAACCGTAGTTATAATTGTTTGTACACCATCAAACTTGTGAGGAAAGAAAGCTTTTGAATTTTATGACGGGTCCAGTATTGCTTGAAATGCAATTATGTCAATCATTCCAGAGATGATAAGTTCGTGTTAAACCTCTTTTCTTAATTGAAACAGCTGATAGTTAGGCTCCCTAACTTTACTGCAAACAGGCATGTGCATCCAATTACATTTACCGTTCGTTACCTGAATAATTATCAATAATATCTACAGCAGCCCTAGGTATACAGTTTTTCGCATTGTCATTGTTGGCATGCAGCTTGCCACTGTATATTATTTATTATATTACATTACATTGTAGCGGATCGAACATGAATGAAAATATATATCGGTGTCACCATATGAGAGGATTATGTCATAATGAATAGGCATTTCTGCACAAACATGATGCTAATAGGTATGGATTATGTTTGTCGCACCAACTTTCGTACATTCATACATACATACATACATACATACATACATACATACATACATACATACATACATACATACATACATACATACATACATACATACATACATACATACATACATACATACATACATACATACATACATACATACATACATACATACATACATACATACACATACATAAATACATACATACATACATACATACATACATACATACATACATACATACATACATATATACATACATACATTCATACATACATACATACATACATACATACATACATACATACATACATACAAACATACATACATACGTACATTCATGCATACATAAATACTACATTTACCGAGCAAGGCTGTTTATCAATGCAAGCCCCAGACACTGGATATGTGGCCTTCCAGCTTCAGAGCAAACACGGAAGAGCGTGAAGAAATATAGAGCGCAACCATATTTGGATGACCTCGTGGTTGTTTTTCATTTATTTGTATTCCACTATTCACAGGGTAGACGGTATGCACAAGGAATAAAGCGACCCGACAATGAAAGCTACAGGCTCGGCTTCAACTTTGCAGGAAATTGCTAATATCCGACGATATGCACTTAAGTCCAACATACCTGTGGGACTAAATATATATCTTGTGTGCTGCTTCATAGCATTGCTCTTGCGCATCATCTAAAACAGCTCTTGCTATTTGCGTTTCTATTTATTGTGATTACCATCAAGCGTGTTGTCTATTATATATATATATATATATATATATATATATATATATATATATATATATTTAATATATACATATATATATATATATATAAACATATATATATATATATTAAATATATATAATATATATATATATATATATATATATATGTGTGTATATATATATATATATATATATCTATATATATATGTATATATTATACACTAATATCATATCTTTGCCCTACATTAATGCTAATCCTAAACAAGGATGGCCATGGTTGCTTAAAGGGTTAGTCAACACAACAGCGCTGTCTGTTCTAGCACCCCCAATGAAATAGTCTGCCTTCGATATACTTAAATCATTAATGGTTCGAGATAGTAAAATGATTAAAAGGAAAATAGATCTATGATTAAAAAAATGCCAAATACGAAATGCCATTTGTCTCCATTTGCTTTCTTCACACAATGCGACATACTGTAAATATATGAACAGCTGCTAATATCAGGTAATCAGTTCTCATAGATACCAAAATTTGCTCCTCAACCACCAGCTTACGAATTTTCGGCGAATTGCTCAGAACAAAGAACAGCCACATCATTGTCAATTATATTATCTTAGCAATTTACCTGAGAGAACGTCAAACGTTGGTTAACAGTGAGAAAAACAAACCAGTAGCGAAAACCAATTTGCTAGTCAATATGCCTGCCCCAATGTTCTACGTCCCACCGAGGATATAAGTAATTGACACTTTGGCACTACTCTCATATCCGGCTTCCAATGCTATGCAAATACATCAGGTGTAATACTTTATTAGATTCCGTGCGGAATATTGATGCATTCAAGCATGCGTACATAGGCTGTCTTGCCAACCTGATTGACTGCCGTACACCATACTCTCCTCTGATAGCCCCTCTCTGCATATATATACACACATATTAATTCAAACAAATATCTATTTATGTATATAAATATATAAATAAATATATATATATATATATATTTATATAAATAAATATATATATTATATATATATATAATACATATATATATATATTGATATATATATATATTATATGTATATATATAATATATATATCTTTATGTGACTGTTAAAGCCAGCAAATATACTTCAGTTCTGGTGAATAGAGGTGCAACACAGAGCGTACAAAAACGATTAAGTCGCCACATCTGTATACAGAATTGTCAATGCAAAGGTTGCTAAGAATTAGCCAGTACAGATGAACGATACTGTTGGCATAGCTTGGTCTCCTCCAATAACATTGTAATCAGCAGGACAGTACGCGTGAGATCAGTGACAATTTCTCTAGGATAGGGCATACGCTTTATCCATGTGCTTAAGTCATTCGCCAATATCCATTACACAGATACTCAAATTAGCTATCATTTTCGACGTATATATATTCGAAATCAATGCATCAAATAAGTTGCAACAGGCGTTTAGCTGTTGCTTTTTAACTGTTATAAGTCGACAAGAACCCAAATAACCTTGGGATTTTTGTGTTCATTGCTCCCTACGACAACGTTTGTTGGCCAGAACGTCGTTATCGGCGTGGGTTGATATTCAAAGTAACGGGCAATAGTAAAGTATTTACCATTTTTATAAAGAGGATAACCATATTATTCGCTATCGGTCATGCAAACAAGCAATAATTAAAAACGCAATGATTTATGACGTACATACATAGTTACAAGGCACACTTTTCATATGCAAGCAATATAAGGACATTTCTAGAGACGTGCAGAATATATAGATCGTGATTTGTAACAACCATTCCTCCATATAAAAACGCATGGTTGGGTTGTGTCTTTATTCACAATCCTACAGTTATGGACAGTTAACAAATCGCTTGGGTGTATTATTAGTGTAATGCTATTTGGTATGAAACAGCCAGTAAATAGTGAGCGTAACATTCATATATGTCTTATTGGTTTACTACTGCTTTTGCTATTAACATTTATTCGCAGGCAAGTAATGCAGGCATTCTGTTGTACTTGCACAAAGAAAGCATTGCTACCAATAATAATAATACATCTGTGAGGGAATAAGGATTAATATGGTCGACAACGATTCGCGTTCTTAACGATTTGTTGCAACTGTGTTACTGCCAAAACGAAGAATATTACACTCATTTATTTACTTGATAGTATGAATAACAGCTTATGGTTCAAATTGTTCCCTTGATACTTATTTAACTAGAATGGAGAGCAGCATGGCCTTCACAGCGTATTACCAAAGTACATAAGGCTAGAGTAAACTGATTAGCGTAAAGGTTGAAAGGAAACGAAGAATAAAATAGAATATGCTGCGCCAGCATGACATTAGGCAAGTTTACATGCCTTAGTAGCATCTCGTGTACCGCCAACAACACAGCGTCTCCGGATAATTATCAATGCGGCTGTGCGTGGTCAGCGACACATAACGTCGTCGTAATTCTAAGGTCAATATGTTTAGGTTGCAACCTACATGTGTTTTTGAGAACTTGCTTGACGCTCACCTTTATGCATTTTATATGTAGAGGGTTGACTGTGCAGGGTAACACTTCAATTGTCAGGCTTACTTTACCGAAAAGCAACGATATCGGATGTTATAATATGCTTTAATGTGATGAGCTTTTTGGTTGGCAAGGCATCCCCTCAGTTACAGACTATAGCGCGGTAATTTAACAACAACCATCTGAACAACTGCTTCTAATACAAACAATAATTCATTAAGTTTTGAGTGTATAGTGCTGCAATTGGTTTTGAAAGCGAGCAACTGGTTGTAACGCGTATTATATTATCAGCTTTGATAGTTGATGGAATCTGCATACCTTAATTCCCTTCCCTAAAATTTGGTCATCACGTATTTTCCTCAAATCGAAACCTGCTGAATAGTCTATATATGCCCGATACAAGTCTCCGAAGTAATCCATGAAAATCATTCATATACCTACCGCAACTGGAAGCAACTAGACCTCTAAAGATAATCTTGATGACGTTTTTTGTTAACATAAAGGTCACAAATTCGTCATTACGATGACAATTACCAACCATTTACTTGTCCTGATTGATAGAGTTCGGCATTTTACTCAAGCTATTAGTGTGCGATGTAATCGATTATCTTGATCCTTGTGAAATCAAAGGTTAATGGACCATTGGCGAGGATGGATCGTGTAATTTATATATCTATTTGTTTCATTTCATCAATAGGAATCACCGTGGCAAGAATTTTTCCTAGGTAACTAGGCCGTTTCACTGCTTCACTAGTTTGCCTTGTCCACACATTAACGATCTACAGTACGTTGTTGCTATAATCTTATTGGAAAGACTGAAAACGGTAAACGTCGAGCTTTTTGTCACGAGGTGGTTTGCACATATTTAAGTTATCGGTAGAAACAATGACGATGGTTATCATTAAACATGTACATGCTGCTGGCGGCTTGCGTCTCTAATTCAAGGAAAATAAACACCCAAAACATTACGTGAATCAGAATCACGTGATGTTAATGATTGAAGTTCAATGCCGTCGAATTTCTTGTGTGCAATTAACTATCTAGTGTTGACACAGTTTTAAGCCTTCTCAGGAAAACGGCACAACAAGCGGCTCTTTCTAAATATAAGCACGACTCGGGCTACAATTTGTTCCTTTCCAGTGGAGTGTTTGGTATGATGGCAAATTAATTAAGAGCAAAAGAGAATGTTAGACGCTGTGTGAAGGGAAAAAGCAAATGTGCTGACATTGTTGCAATATGTTCCTCACTATAGACGTTTACCACTTCATTATACCGATTTTATTCTACTCACTCCTCTCTTGATGAAGCTGGTCAATAGCTGCTATGTATAAAGTGACAAAATATCTTTGATGGATACACCCCATTACACTGCTATGAAAGGATTGCGAACCAGAGGAAGAGATTTTGGATAAGTATCAGATCAGCAAATTTGATGAGAATGTGCTTGGCATTGTGGGTGCTTCGGCAACGAATACAGTCAGGGATAAGCTCATTGCTTTGGCAGAAATACATGAGTTGTATAGGTATGTCCAATACAAACACGTGCACGAATAATTCACTCTCATAGCAGCTGTGAAACCACTTTCGACGACGGGGTTGAATTTCAAGGAATTTGTTTGAGGTGGATTAATCCTACTTGGCCGGCAATTTTAAATTAAATAATTTGCATGCATCTAGAAAACTATATAGATGCAATGTCCTTGCACTTAATGCAGAATGCTGTAGTAACATCTTCCAAAAAAAACATATCATCGTAATAATTCCCATTCAGGGCTGCCAAGGCAGAGACGGAGTTATAATATTGCTGAGCCGATCGGGCAATAATTCCCAAAGTCAAGGCCACAGGGCTTTTAGCTCTGCAGAGAAAATAGATGCAACAATGTAGCCGCCGCAGTAACTATCTACGCCTGCATTGAATCATCTGCACAGATAACAGTGCGATATGAATGGTCGGCCTTTATTTCTCTGAATTTATCACAAAATGTAGTGAATTCAATCTTGTTCTTTTGCCAATGGAATGGTACTTCTCTGGGGGACACCCATTAGCTGATTGTGATAATCAAAACGGGTGCTACCAACACGAACTATTCTTTAAAAACTGCTCAATAACTGTGGGCATACGGCGTTTGAGGCCCATTGGATTCAAATCGGATTAAATACCATGTTTCCATGTGGTATTCTATGCCTGCTCAAGGTCAACAAAAACAGGCACCACATGTTCCCTCCTCAAAAATGCATCACGGATAACTGTTTCCATGCAGACAAGTTAATCCGTTGTACTGCGTCCGTGTCGAAATCCGCTTTCATGTTTTGTAATGAGTTGGTTCTTTTTCAAATACCCTACCAAGCGGGCATTTATCATCCGTTCCGAGGTCTTAGTTTCCTGAGCATTGACAATTGTCCTCCTGTCCATATTTTGCACGCTGGGGAATTGGGTGCTGTCAAATGTAAGGGTAACCGTTTATGTTGACTGCCTATTTCCATCGCGCATTTCTCTGATTTTCATGGCTTCAACGACCTTTTGTGATTGTAGTCCGTCCACTTTTTCCTGTTCGTCTCACCCCTCATGACAATTAACTACACCTATTTTGAGTTGAGTGTTCTGTTAGGGGTAATAAATGTCAGTATTGTTGCTTTTTGCAGCATTCGTATGTGGCTGGGCAATTTAGGTTTCAAGATATTTCCGCTCATCTCTCTATGCACTTGCCGATGGCAGAAGGGCTTGTTGATGTGATTGGCTTTCCGTCATTGATTAGTGAGAAACTGTCATATTGCTATCTGTGGTGTGGTGATGTGCGACGCGCGCTTCAGGTTGTTGATGACAGAACACGACTTTCAGGCGTAGGGTTTAGCAGAAACCTAAACTTAATTGATGACTATGACTCTAGTATTTAAAATGGAGTTTTGCCTAAAAGATGAAAATAGAAGTGTTGAGCTCGGAGGTCAGGAACGAACTAATTTTATAAGGTTCAAGTGAGTCCCTACACGACTCAGGCACGGGTTAGTTTGTGAGCCATAGTACTTGAATAATGTTTTTCACTGGTGTTCCCCACCCTCCATGGAGCCATACAAGAGGACGTCAGCGGGGCGTGGTACAACATCCACTCGTTTATCAGGATACCATATTTCATCGACACAGGTCGCAACTTTTGTCCCTTTATAATCGTCTCTTACGACATGCTGGAGGACTAATGTAACCCCGCACCTGAAGGAGGTCAAATTGTTGTGCAGTATTGTTTAATAATTCCAATATTTAATCCCTACGAATACTGCTGTACGGCGCCATGGTATTGATTAAGTAACTAAATATTTCATATGCGACCCTTTTGGTGATGGATACAACTTAGCGCCGTCTGCTAAGATTGGAAGGCAGCCTCACAATACAACCGCCATAAAATCAAACGGGTTATCGCTGTAAGCACTAATACAAACCCAGGCTGACAGATTATACGGCCATAATTGCTATCAACCAGACGTACTACATTTAAACAACAGTTTGGTTCAGCACAAAGTGAAAATTGGCATAGCGCAAAAATGCATTCGAATGGATCAAATACATTGTTGCTATCATCTTAAGGCAAGCACTGAAAACGGTGAATGTCATTTTCGCTGATGTAAGATACCCAGTAGAGCCATAATAGCCAATAGTTCAAGCACATGTTGCAGTTTATATGATGCTTGCCATCCAGTTGTTGCAAGGTCGAACAGTAGTTGCATTACTCAAATGCTGCTTCAGGGTCGATCAACCGCTTGTTATTCACCCTACAATATTGCGAACTTATCGATTCATAGAAACATTCAACGCCGAGAGGTTTCTAGAACACAATGTAGACGGTGCCGTCACAGATGTCGTTGACCCGCTACATCATATATTCAGAACATTTAACCTCATATTTAAGCACAATTCAACATGCTTACCTGGATTGTAATTTTCAAATAATGAGAAAGAATTGTATGCTGGCTAAAATAACGTTTGTCATATCGCATTTAGACTACCTAAACCTTTTTCATTGATAAATGCTATACAAAATAATTGTCACTGGAGCCGCTCCTACTACAATACTTGCCAGATACCGTTTCTTAAAATACAAACCGCGAGAGCGGATATGGACCATGGATTACAGCGTTGCATTACAAAGGTCTTCATTTCACGTGAATTATTTTCATCTGAAACAACTTTTGAATATTCAATCAGTATCGGCCTTATAAATCAAACGTCATGAGGGACAATATGGTACTCTTTGCGGCGTTCTTCCAATTTCGAAATCAAATTAAGATACATAATACAAGAGGGATGGGTTTAAAAAATAAGATATTTTATTAAACGAATTGCATATGCTTCAAGCATGGTTAATTGCTCCCAAAGCGATAATGGTTCATTTTTATAAGGAATCATTATCGTAACTGGAGCAAAAAGCATGATATAGGACTGGTGTTATAAACCATGCATCAAGACAACGAACTGATATTGCTGAAAGCCACGACGGAGCTCGCACTTGAATAGTAACAAAATAATGGATCGGTTAGATCCGGTTATCTTCTGCATTTTCGTGGCAATTGCTAAAACAATAATCCAAAAAATCTGAATCACGCTTTCAGGGGAACCACTAATACGCACGTCTTGATACAAAGATTGTATGTGGATATACACCTTCCCCCATTTTGATCAATTCACTCATCCCTCCCTGATTCATACACAGAGTTTTTGTGCATTTTACTACAGAGTCGGTGTAAATAAGTTATAAAGCGGAAGTATTATTCTTTAGGTTTTCTTTATTAGCCCAGAACAACTATATGGCAATTCTTCCTCAATAACCTTCCAGAGATTCCCAATGAAAAATGCATCGAGAGCATCTGGTATCTAGAGGTTACTAACAGGCAACAGCAGGCCCTTGTTCCCCCACATCCAACAACTTTTTTCAATCTACTATCAACAGGCGTCCCTCGGTTATCCTCATGGCTACCATGGCTGCGGCACTCATGACGGGCCCCCGGAGTTCACTTTTTCCGCCCCGGTGATCGAAGGTGGCCCTATACCAACTACATAGGTCCCCACACCTTTTTGCACACATTAATATCTGTAGTGTCCGATCCGCAGGGTAAACAAGCTCCTCTAACTATCCAATTTTGCATTATATCGCCATACACTTCATCTCGGTGGCTCAGTATTAGCAAGGTTTTAGTCTCGTCCGCTCTGTGTCAGGAAGTAGTTTGTTTTATCAATGGTTATCGTGGCTTGGACCTTGTTATCTCCTTTGACATCAAAAGGAACTAAGGTACCTCGTCAACAACTGGCTTGAATTCTTCGTCAAATAGTTATTCATCAATAGTCGCTGTAGATATATGATTTTATGATCGTGTCCTGCTTGCAGCAGTTTCTGGCCGCCTTGCAATTACCTCGTTTGAGGCCATATCAATCTGCATTTAATTCCAGCGCATAGTCCAATGCTGAAAGGAGTTTAGAATACAAGCTCTCAAACCCCTTTCTCTGGGAACAGCGTATGTACACGCTTGGCTATCGTTTTATTGATTGTATCCCTAGTGCGGCTGATTTGGTCCAGCGCTTCATTACGGCTGAATTGCTGCGGATCAATGATATACATATCTATTCGCATGGAAGCATCGCCAAGGCCGCTCACGCATTTATCTCATAATCATCTTGACAGGACGCCCTTGCTGATCATATCCTTCGCAAATAGTGCTATATCCCTACAAAAGCAGACTATATGATAGAGAGTATAAATTGAACCACTTCTTTAACAGGATCAAGGTAGGTGCTTGTTTGCTTCGTTGCCTGCTACACATTACTGTGATACGATATGCCAAATGCAAACCAAAATGTGCGAACATCAATATAGATTCACTAGTCGTCTTTCAAGCAATAAAGTTGATTGCTGACTATTGATTTTGTATATATATATTCTGCGGCAGGGCAGAGCGGATAATGCCATAGTATATTTTGGTGAAATAGCTCACCTCATTTGGTGCTATTTCACCCCACACCCTCCATCCCGGGACTACGCGCCGCTCGCCAGAAAATAGACACTCACAGAATATATCTGCTGCTAAATGAATTTGCGCGATCAACAACAGCAGCCGTCAGTCATTTAAGGTAGGGCATAGTAGATCAATCAATATAGGCGATGGTTATGAATAAAATTACCCTCGCCTCAAATATGGCGTTCAATCTATCAAACTGGGCTTAACAGGCTGCCTACTATTCACCCAATCAACAGCCCCGTATTTACTTCAAGATCTAAACTGCAAGGTAGCCTGAACCTTACAATGCTTATCTGACCGTCAGGCAAAATTGACATCGATAACCTAATCCTGGATTTGGCCTGAGCTTTGTACTACACAGACTAGTCGGAACTTTTTCATTTCCTCACCAATGGCGTTGTGCCAGTTGGTGCATAACTCCCACGCAGAGTATGTAAAGTTACGATGTTGTTGGTACTGTTGTCGCGTATTATTGTAAACCTGACTCACTCGCGCATTCGAACAACATTAATGATACAGACTCTAAGACCATGCGACTTGCGTAACCTGGCTGGGTGAGCTGTAAACGTTGTTGAGAAATATATCTAAGCAAGATTGCTGACCTTTATTGTTTTCATTACGCTTAGCGAAGGCTGCTTGTGTGAGAGTAGTTATCATCGCGATAATGCACATATCAATTTATGCCAATAATCACATGGTGGGCTACTGTATTCAACCTGCATTAACTACATTACAGACATAATATTCTTGACAGCATCAAATCAGAAGCTCGTCACTAGTGTAACCTTGATGATGCCGTTTCTACTGCTAAATACCCTATGTGTTCTATTGTCATGGTATTTTTTTAAACAGTATGGTCGAATTGGAGGTTACGGTTTGCATTTGGCGCCACCGCAACAAAAAGATACCAGATATCATGTTTGCATGTTTGCACTTTGTGTAGTGCTTAACGAACGGACAACTCCTTAACTAGTCATTGCCGAATATATACGGTGCAGATATTAGATGATGCACGCCTTTTTATACCGTTTAGTCCAGCCCCCTTTGCAATGACTGGGTGCCCTGAATTGACCGCGATTTACATAGTTTGCTTTTTACCCCCGAGTGAATGCGTCATGCACGACAAAACACAAACTAATAACACTGCGGGCTGAATTCCACTGCCTTTGCGTGATATTCAAGTAGGCCGCAATGTAATGATCTTGTTGTAAAGTTGTGTGACTGTGTATCCGAGCTACACGACAAAAGCTTTGCCAGCCCTGAAAACGATCTCCAGCGTGTACAAATTAATCCGGTTGTGATTCTTTGTATGGCTGCAAATGCAATCAGAGAGCATCCTTACCTGTCTCATATGATATGCATTTCAATCAGCCGTAATACCAAATGCTGGGTATGTTTTTGATGGAATGTAATATGTGTGGGCGTACATTACCAGAACTCATTTGCAAAACATATGTTTGGCTTCACTACAAATCATATTATCCACATTGGAGGCGAGTATGCCTAAATTTCGCTGATAAATTGTGTCTGACAAATATTTGGGTACGAAACATAATGCCTTACGGGCATTTAGGTTCAGATGTTTTGAGGCAACAAATTTCCTTTCTAATCAGGTACCTTAACCTGTTATGCTGATCGTTGATAGGGTGCTATAACGCGTACGCACCTTACCAAAACCATTGGTTATCGGCCTACGTTTATAATTAAGTCCCTTTCATCTGACGACTAAACAATTGCCATCTTGTGTCGTAAATGTACATGAAATTCGTTTGTAGAGTCTGTTTATTATTTATTCATTAATCTATACGTCAATTCTTTTGCATGTACATGTATGTTGACCGTTTCATTACTAAATCGATTATAATATGCTGCATTTGCTTTCTGAATGTAGAAAGCACCTCCTTTGTTTGCCATAATTTGGCGGAGGCGGGATACATCGAAATCATTTGTGAATGGAATAGTTGCAGCAATAACTAGCTTACTAGTTGACTGACTTTAGCTAACGATGGTAATCGTACAAATTGACTGTTAACTTTTCTGTTCAACCTTTATTGCTTAAGAGCTGTCCTTTAACACAGCACTCTGGTAATGTGAGTGTCCATCGTTATATTATGTATTTAGCACTCATTACTTTCTCTTGAAGCAGTTTATCATATCTGAGCCGTCTGCTTCCGCTAGCAATATACCTTATACCTTTAAGCTAAAGGTAAAGCACGCTATGAATTTTATCAACTACCCCATTTACCCGTTCGCAGCTTACATGATATCAGCAAAATGACTTCCATGTTTTTCGCTGACTTGCAGCGTGTTAACGCGGCATGCATTTGTTACAAAACGTAAAGGCACTGATATATATAATTGGATTGATAAAGCATGAATTCATACGCAGTTATTTATTGAAGCAAATATAAAATCGTGAAGAAGCTTAAAACAGTAAGTACATGACTATAAACGACTTTATATGGGTGTTATCGTTCATCGTTGTCGCCGAAATGAGGAGCTTCTCGCCAATGTCGTGTTATAGCAAACGGAAGCAAAGCTAAATCCTAAATCATTTAGGCAGATTGTAGCCTTTCGAAGGCTTAAGACTTTCCATAAGCAAATATTTACTACGCAACCAAACAAAATACCCAGTTATTGTTTCGAATGCTAATCAATATGTTGTTTTAATGCAGTGTGTTTGGCACGATGATTACCGAATGTTACACATTTTTTTGTTTTAGTACAAAACGCAGGTAATGCCCAAAACAACATGATGCAGATTAACTTCTGTCCTCACGTGAGTAATTATCCCTGTGATTCCCGCCCACGAAATCCCGCTACTTGGAGTTCGAGACCATTGGCTCACTTCGCTCAACGTTACTATTATGTATTAGCTAGCTTAGTTTAAAACCCCTGTCCTATCATACGATGTGTCTCTATAAAGCATAATGCAAATAACAGCAACACTTCAGTGATCGGATTATGAAATCAGCACTCACAATAACAACGATATATTGTTTTGCCAACACACACTGGGTGGAGATGTTTTGGAGATGGCAAGCACGAGGAATAGGTGCATAACAAGTGGTCATTTTCACGGGGGAATAGTAGAGGTGCCGATATATCTGCTTTGGGCGCGCAGATGCATAATGAATATGGGTATGAATCCCAGTCTTATCCTTTACAATTAACTTTGCGATGGTAAAATGCCGCATCTAACAAATTGGGTTATCCTTGGATATGCTTGGAAGATATCTTATAGCAGGCAGAACAGGATTTGGGTACATTCAAAATCATTGCGACTTGTTTGCATGCATATTCTAACATATGTATGGCGGCTAATCGCTCACCGTGAAGTCAATATGCTGTGTGTGTGTAATTGTATCATCTTGTATTTACAAAATAAGTCGACGAGTGAGCTAGTATTGTCGCAAAATATAAACATAAGGCAGAATATGGCGGTTTGTGTGCATTTGTGACGACTTTTAAAATACATAGTCCTTCGACGTCAGTAGAACGTGTGACAGGATAATTTCTCTACACATTTGCGGTCAACTGGCGCAACATCAAAGTTTAGCTTAATGGTTGTGCATTTTTCAAATCACGCATTTATATTATCTATCAAAATAATTCCTATAACGGGCAAATACGCATTCGCGCCACGGATGTTGAAAAGTTGCTATTTAGCTTTTATGCTATAACAGTTATTTTATCATCAGAACTGTTGGCATAATCTACTATTATTTTTAAGATACAAAGCTTGTAAATGCACAGTCCTGAAATAATGATTAATTATACTCACATTCTGTATAGATGTTAGATTTTGTGAGGCGCGAAATGTTCCTCAAGAATATATGCCGACTATTGCAAGCTGTTGCTAAACAGAAAAGCTGCAATTTGACTAAAATGGATATTGCCTAATTACCCACTGCAAACAAGTTAGTTAGTCGAGGGCAGTAGATACCGGTGATATCGACATGTTCTTTGCATGCATTTCATAAACAAAAATTGTCACATATGTTTAAAATACGGTCAGTATTTACCTATCGCTATATTATTCCCAAAATAACGCAACCAGCAACAAATGTACAACTCAGTTATTTAATCATCAGCCAACAATTCCTTCTCAGTAACAATATTTTTTATATTTAAAAACATGTAAATTTGCTTCCGAAGAAGCTGGCGTAGTTGTTTGACTTTTTGGCTAGATACTAAGATATAAGCGGTATTATAATGTATTACAATATATAACCGATTGAATTAGTAGCCTTTCCCAATGAATATAAACTACGCGTGTTGCTGTAAATTACCAAAGCCCTTTGGCAAATCCAGACATTCGGAGATAGACATCAAGCAAGCAATGTGAAACACGAGCATCCTACATCACCTAATAAACAAATAATTCAAGCAGCCTCGTTAGACATATTTACATGGGAATCATACGCTAACTTTCAAAGAGCCAAGTATGATTGCAAATGATTATATATCAAACCAAACCTTTTTCACCGGTTGTTCTGGTCAATTTCGCGAAAGGTACCGAAGCAAATGTTTTACTCTATACTAAACCGAGATGTATTTACTGGTTAAGAAACCCAAAATTCATGGTTGGCTGTTTTGTCTGCCAATTCATTCGGCTATCAGTCTCAACTGACTTTGTTTGAAATATATGGAGAGCCAAAAGTACATCGTGCGTCGATAGCTGTGGCACACCCCGCTTCAAAATACAATCTGGTGTTATTCGTATAGCAAAGCGCATCGGTAGATAGTTTGAGTACAGTCCTCATAATGCGTAATTGCCATATACAGCATCCGTTTATATAAGTTCGACGCTAATGAACAATTCGCGCCCAAAGAGAGAATGTAAACAGGCTTATGCTTTCAAAATATGGAAGATACACAAATCGCGTGTTCCGTTAACTTCCATTGGACTGTTCGTAATTGCCTTGTCCATTTACCTCCAAGGTGTCTATGTAATATAACCATACTCAGTGACTAAAAGACGTCATAACAAATCCCTGCTCTGCAATAAAAATGATCGTTATGCATTTAAACCAATGTTGAAAGCAGTTGCAGCGCTTATTGGACAATGTTCAGGTTGCCCTTTCGAATGTTCATCGTAAAAATACAGCTTCAAATGGAGTCTTCAATTTGAGCGATATATCCCTTGTTTTTAATGAGTTGAATAAGAACCGTGTCATTTTGTTTCACTTTGTCATGAAAACTACAAACTCACCATTTGTACGGGTTAATGCGTAATCTCTGTCCCTGTGACAAAATCCATTCAGGCAGGCAGAATAGTTAAAGATGACTACTTTTCTCATTGCATAAGGAAACCTAGCCGATTTCCACACAGTCATTAAGTGTGGCGTCAAATAAGTAGGGTGGTTGAAGATGTCGGCACACCGGACTTTTAGGTGAAACTTTATTCCATGTGAGCCGTTTTTCAAATGGCAAATTAAAAAAAGCAGATCAAATCATTGAACACTTGTTGTACATTCAACTGGTTCATATTTGCTCGAAGCAAAGCGCCCGAGAGTGTGCATATCAAATATTCGTCAACGGAGGAAGTTTCAAACTTAAATATTATTTTGCAAGTTATGAAAGAGTTTGTACTGACATTTCACGTGGACACGTACACACATATTTGAAATTTATATAATGAACACAGCGCGCCATGAAGCATTATCACTAGAAATATGCTATCTCTCCAACAAATTAGTCGTACACCTATGTTTAAAAAAGTCGATCAATGCAGAATATGTCAGTGAAGTGTACGTAGATAAGTGTTTATGAACTGTTGTGTTGCCGGGATGATTTTTTTGCAAAAATCAAGAGATAATAAGACATAATAAATCCCCTAAAGTGGTCAAATACCCCGTATATTCATTGCGTGCCTTCTAGGGTAACCCGGAGTAATTGCCGTTAACACAAGTGCTGTCACGTACAAATTAGGGCTGATTGTGTTTCTCCCCGCAGGAATTGCTATTTACTTAAAAGCTATTGTATCGTAAACCAAACCAACGGCGATATTTAGTTATTATCAACCATAGCTCAAAAGAATGTCACTCGGAAATGAGCAAGTAGTGTAACACGTTTTGTGACCATGCTCTTTGTTTTAACTTCAAACAGTGCGTACCTACACGTAAGCATATGTGGGTTGTTAGCGCATTAGATTGACCATGCAAAGTTTGGTTACATAAACATGACAATAGTGAGCTATCTGGGTGAACAATATCTATCCGATGTACTGCAATGCGCTAACAATATCGATAACAAGACAAATGGAAGATTATGCACTTTTTCGTTAATTATAGCTTTTTTTAAACGATAACAGTCATTGTTTCCGTCTGCTTCTGCTTGGGTAAAGTTAAGGTACTATAATTAACATACGCAATCTATTTCGCAAATGTTACGTTCTCCAGATCCAAGAACATTGATTGTTTGAGACAGACCCTGCTAAGCTCGAGCATCGCATAGGTGACGTATCAGTTACGGGCATTTCTGGTATGGATGACTCAGATCTCAACACTAGAAGACCCTATGGTTGTAGTGCGTTAATACACAAAAAGTCATCCAAATAAACTATATACCCGATTGTTGGTGTACATAATAGAATGTATCATGCTTGAATTTAAACCCTGCACTCAAACAATATGCCCGATGGGACTCAATTTGTATATGCGGTGTGATGTTAATCAAAGGTCAGCCCCTACCAATGAGTATGTGGAGCTGCTGGCCCACGTCAACTCAGTTATAACGTCAGGTATAGATGTTGTTAACGTTAATATTGGAGGTGAATTGACTGACTTCACTCGTGTTGCCAAGATATTTTGTGAGGAGCAATGTTTAAATCCTTGCGACTTGTCGGAGAATAACCCATTTGATTTTACCAATAAGAATGATATGTGACACGTAAGATCAACACTAGATCATTTTATGTTAGTTGAAAGCCTGATTTCGTCAATGTCAAAACACGAATGTCTTTTTCTGTTAGATGATGTAGTGATTTTCAAAGTGATGTATTGGAATCGATTAGTTTACAACTTAAATTTCAACCGCCCCACTCCACCATACCATGCACGCACTATGTTATGTCATATTATTGGACGCTTGCAATTGTTTGGTATATTAAAAGGGCGTGGTATATGTAATATGACTGCTAAAACCCTACTTAACATGTATACGCAGCAAACGTAAAGAGTAAAGTGGAAAAATAGCTTCTCTGACAATTTGAATTGTACCATTTGAGTCAGACAAGGAGCTGTTTTGTCTCCCATTTGGTTTGGTGTATATATCGACGAGCAATTGTCACGGCTCTCAAAAAGGAATAGGGTGCCTTATTGGTCGCCATTATGCTGGCGCACTGAGCTTAGCCGACGACGTCGCTCTCATTGCTCCTTCTTTGACTGCGGGCAATTCCAAGCCTAAAACACGCAAAGAGTCTGCTTAAGAATATAATGTTATATTCAATGCATCAAAAAGCAATTTCTTCCTATTTAATTGTCACACGCGCGATCTGAATCTACAACTGAATGGTGTTAAATGAAATGTTAGTGAACAAGTTGTCCATCTGAGATCCTACATAGGATTAAATTCAGAACAATTGAATATGCAT
>CM067355.1:40703428-40740928 GCA_034190875.2 Urechis unicinctus
CTTGGCACCACTAATCCAGAGATAACAGTTCGATTATTCAACCAAACCTGAAGGCAAGAGATATGTGGTTCAGATTGATGGGTCATCCAACAGAATGTTAGGTAGTGCTCCTTGCTGGTACAGCTATAACCTACCGTTTGTCTGAATGAATGGTGTAGAACAACTCCAGGTGTCAAAGTGAGGTTGTGTGTGAGGGTAGTGTCAAATGAATAGTGCCACATGCATTCTGCATAAGATGGTGACCTTAAATGTTTTACAGACTAAATTGCTGTTGAACTCAATATTGCAGCACCTCAGCAGGTTTAAGCTTGACCAGGACATCTTCAGAAAGATGCACAGAACAATAAGAGGGATTATTTTAGAGCTTCACAAATTGTACATTTAGTCTGTGTAGCTACAACTTTTGTAATAATCTGGCTGCAGTGTAATGCTGAGAATAGAAGATATTACTTACTGATAAAGCATTAGATAAAGTTACTTAATCATGAAACATCACATGGCAGTACATGGCTAATCTACAAGCTTAAATAACAATTCAGCCTAAATTATGATTGTGCAACAATTGTGTATAATATATGACATCTACCATAAAAGAGATACTGGGAATGATCTGTCTGTCACATTTATCCTGATTAATACAATATATTCTGAAGTACATATTCCATACCTGGGAGTAGTTTCCTTAGACTTGGGATCTGAATGTAACTTCTGAAAGCAAGTTGTAGAGCTATGGTCTGCCTTGTATCCCATTAGAAGAGGTCTGCATGTGCATTGATATATTGTTTTCATATTGCGCTATTAGTCTCTGGTTATAGCAGACTTGTTATGACTTTCATAATATAGCACCAGCTTTTATAGACCATGCAGTGGGTAATGCCTTTTATATGAAGGTCACTTAACTAGAATTCATTTATAATGCAAAGAAGGTTTGTACCTCGTTACTAGTTAACAGATCACAGAGAAATGAAAAATACTCAATTGTATCTTTGATGCATGTTGTGCTCGAGACATCCTGATCTGACTCCGAGTCACCTTAATGTTGAATAAATATTCATATAGTTAACATGGGATGCTAAATTGCATAGCATCGAATATTACTATAAATGTGTTTTCTGCCTATAGGTACCAATTAATAAATACATTATACATATGATGATATCAAACGGAAACACATCCAATGGTTGATAGTTTTTGCCGATTGATAACTGAAATATTTGAATATCATGTCACCCCTACGGATCAGTACCCTTGTTTGAGTACTTACCTTGGTGTAGTGCCTGGGCTCAACTTGCTACGAAAAGGTACACCTACAGCATTACTTAACAGTAGATTATAAGAGATGTACAGAATAATGTAAGGGGTGCATCCCCCAGATCTCTACTGACGGCATCCACAGCGTTGTACAAAACTTGGGGCATGCCGTTTTTAAGGAGACGACAATCAAGATGTTTGGCAACTTGGAAATGTCCATTGATGGCATTGTTACACGATTGTAGACAACGTCGCTCTAGTCACCATCCTTATATGACCCATTCGCGAACAATTTATTGCACTAACAAAGGCCATGTTGCCGTATATCGTGGCAATATATCATGGAAAAAAGCAGATATTGCCTTTCATAACGTTTTCGTTGTGTGGCAATGTTCTTAGGCCATTCACTCTCAATTCATGAGTTACATTATACTGCCAGCGTTCTCGGCGTTACTTTGATTGATCAAATGTCGCACACTATGTCATGCGGATTTGTAAGGTGCAATATTCTAAGGTGCGAGCATCAGCATGCTTAAATGTTTTCTACAATAATATCGGCTATTTTGTAAGTAATTGCAGACACCTCAATATCCTTGAGATAAGCGAATGCGGTCATTCAACCAACGGTATGTTCCATTCATAAAGTGCTGTGGTATCCGAGTAATTCAATGCATTTGACTAATTAGCATCCAAACGTGCCAGCACGTATTACTTCTCCCCCGCGTATGAAGTGATAATTAGGTGCGAGTAGCTGCCTAGCCCCTCCCTTGCACTAGTCAGAACCGCTGATTTGTCTACAGTGGCAAACCTTTGCCGTTAAAGTGGCGCGTCAGTGACGAATGCACCATTTTTGTAAGGGATCAATCATGCATATTTATGCTGATACATCGAGGATTTCGTGCCAAAATATTTGTTCCTTTTGCGGAGTCTGGATTGTGTGATTTCTTGCATGCTACGAAAAAATATCCCCTGATATCATAGCCACCTGTTGTACAAGTAATTTACGTTTGGTTGTTGCATATGTTTTTTATATTTCTTACCTATGTAGACGAATGAGCTAGTATTTGTCTTTATTCATTAGGTGCAATTATACTATTGGTTTATTCCTTGAGCTGTAGACCTGTTGCATGCTTATCGCTGGCTTACTGTTATGATCCTTTTAACATTTTTGCAATGTCGATCAACAAAGCCATACCCCGGCTATCAGAACATCGATATATTTAGATTAACCTGATAGTACTACATGCGGTTTTTACGACAGAGATTGCCTAAGATTGTACGACAAACGGCAGTATAACATTTCTCAAGACGATAGGTGCAGCATTATTTCGGTTTTGGTTACTAAAGCCCTTTATGGAAACTCAAAAGCTTGGCCGTAGCAATTGATGTTCGGCGGCATATTGAATACAAGGGAATAATACATACGGTGCTAATACTGGTTAATGGCCTGAGCGCGCCGTTTCTCATCACAGCCTAATGATTTGAGAAGCTTGACTTCAACGTGCGTCACATGGTTCGCAAATGTCGTCATTATTAGTTGCTAAGCCATAACAGCTAGCGACGTACCATCAGGTTGTATTTTGTATGCATTGCAAGCCTACTGTCACATTCGGCTTACAAAAGTGGCGATGACACGGAAGTTGACCAGCACAATAACGGAATCTAGCATGCCGGAGGGGAGGTTAACATCGCTTCAATACATATCATAACTTTTCTGTCCAAATATATGTCATTAACTTCATAAGTTGAGCTCAGATAATCGATTTGTGACATTAGAGCGGGGAGTGAAATGACTTACGAGAACTCCAAACAACACATCTCCGCGGTGACCGATAAGTGCATTTGCATCAGTTGCATCTTTATCAGTCCTATATTTTCGACGCAGATGTGATGGTCCATGTTATAAGTGTAAGCTGATGCCGAGGTCCATAGTAAATATCCGTACCAGAGCTCTTGGCTGTGGTAATCCGTTACCATCAGTATTGGATGGTGTATATTAACATCTCTTAGACAAAAGGGATCTAAGTTATTGTCAGCTGTATAATTGTAACAGTATTTGTAAAAGCTTATGGATAATCTGTCACATTTTCGGCGTGGACGGTGATCTGCGGTCTCGTGGTCTGAGGTGTTCTCATCTACGAATATTGCACATAAGGCACTATTTATGAGATTAAGTCCCTATAAGCTTGCATCGAATGGTAATATAACACTTAATTCTTCGATACATATCGCATACTACTTCATTTATATCCATAAATGAAGATAGCTAGTATAATTCATTTTTGTAAGCAAAAGAGTTTGAATACTACCTAGCGCAATCTAGTATCAAGATGCACTGATATGCCGTTGCATAAACTTCTCAGTTTAGACAGATGACGTCAAATGTTGAATTGTCGCATAGCAATCGATGTTCACGCACATCTGCCGCAACATCATATACATTTCCATAGCTTGGGTGAGGTTAAGATTCTTAACATGCATCAGTTATCATGTTATCAGGATCATACACAAATGTAGTTCAAATAACTAGGCAGCGAATTTTCAATTTCATTGTGTGATTTGCATTTTATTGCTCTCAGCCCTTGCTAAACCCGTTCATCATACCCGCACACAGAAGTGCGTTAGTAGACATGTTCACCGGCTTTCATGACAATGCAACGTTTAACTGTATCTACGGGGTTATAAATCGCACAAAAATGCATGCAGGTGAACTTTTGCATTTTCACATCGGTCAAACCTTTTGTCAAACCTTTTGCAGGGGCATGCTCTTGTCATATTTATCAGAACAAACATTTGATAACGTTCTTAGAAAAATGGTAAGGACGAATGCGCACCACTCCCGAATGTATGTCATGTCTGCAATATATAAAGATCAAGAGTTGTTTTTCGTGGTTGATGTGTTTCACAAAAAAAAAGTTTGCAACAAAGCACGAACGCTGTTATTAATCACGATGCATGAATGGATATTATTCTGCTCAATGCATGCCCCTTGGTTATGAGGTCGACCTCTGAACTGATATTATGATATATAGGCCTCAAACCGCATACAACGGCGATTGAATGAACAGCCTAACAAGAAACGAAATACCATCGTCGACGGCCTACTGCTTATATAGGCGTATTCGCGATAGCAACTCATTCCTTTGCATCATCTAGCAATCATCGCAAATTTAACGTCAAGGCTAAGTAGGCATAGTTTTGTTGCAATTATTACTCTCTGTAGGCTGTGCGTTATTCTAAAGACGTACCTCTTATTCGCACGTCATGATTCATGATGTATATTTTGCTTATTTTCATTTGGTTCTCTGCAGGTTGTTATTTATGCTTAATTTCTCGGTTGTATACGTTAGCATAAATGTCAACTTTTTCTGTTGTTGACCCATATAATAGTTTTTTTTCCATCCACGGTGTTTTCTATAAGAACATTTATTACAAATCAAAAGTGTCATCTACAATTAGCAATTGTTGTAAACGGGTAGCTCAAACACATGAACTAAGTGAGCATATACACTTTTTGATAGAAAAGCCAATCGGTATAGTATATGAACCTGCATCGGACAGTTAGTGCGTGTGTTGGGTATGGTTGAGTGTAATGAACTATGGCACCGTAAATGCCCTAACCTCCTTTGGTCATCCAGCTATATGTAGAAGCATATAAAAATGCGGGTTTAAGCATGCGACTCTGCAACAGGAGAATAATATTAATGTGTGGCGTATAATACAGTCGCATTACGACATTATCTTAATCGGCATAATGATTCGACCGCGTAGCTTCGGAATACTAACATTCAAACAGACTGAATTTACACCAATAATCAGATAAAGTTAGGTTTGATGCATGACGTTTGCTCAATAAGAAACAAATGTACACAAGTAAACAAGGGAAGTATATATTACAATCCTTGGACAATGGCCGAATATTGACACTGTGTACAACTGCCAGTTTCACAATTTCAACCTCTGAAAATAAGAACTATATCCCTCCATTACACATGACTGTACCTATGGATTACTATGGGACATATCTTTTGTAGATTACCCCGCTCTATAAGTTGACGGCCTGCCCATTAAATATGCAGCATGTATAAAGGCGCTCTGAAACCGCCACAGCAGATTTATCGCACTCATTAATATTCAATGATTGCAGTTCATTAACTATTTCTCTCTCTTGTTCCGCTGAGTCATACGTAAAGTTACTTATAGTTAGTTATGACCATTGAGGTACTGTTGGGTCTAGATCAATAACGGCATCATATTTCTATCAACGACGTATGTAACATTAGCTACTTAAGGTCATGTGATAAATGAGAAATTATATTCATACCTGGTTAAAATAGCATGCATCTTTAGGTTATTTTTTTGTGATGCAACAATACCATACGGAACAAAGCGTGCGAGCATTTCTGTTCATACCTTTAAAAATACTTTCACCGCGCGTTGAGGGCGAGGGGTTGGTGATACTGAATGGACATAAGCCGAATATATATGGTTACGCATATAATCCATATTTCCGAGCGCTGTCGTAATACCCTATATTACCTTGTTTTTATTCTAAAAGAGCGGGTAATGTTCATAGGGAACGCGGCGGAATACAGTTACAAAAGCATGCAAGGGCACAACATTGATGCAATTGTTTTACCGCGGTGCTTATTTGATCGAGCGCCGCTCACGTGAGTATGATAACAGTCACACGCTACAGCTACCAGGAAAATTAATTGTCGCATTACCGAAAAATACAACACGATACATCCTCATTAACAATTCGGACGAACACGATTCAAAACTGCTGGTCACAAGCTCCGTAACAATAGAAATGTCACCACAATGCAATATGCTTCCTATTGTTTCTCTGGTATCGTATGCTTCATTGTCCACTGGGATAAGTTTTGATGTGAATTTTGAAATAGATCTCTTTGAGAGTTTTTTGACCAAGTCAGATTGGTACATGCTTGAAATGATGACAAATGAACAGTATATACATTATTCTAAGGATATAATAATAAGAGATCCCGCGGATGCATCATTGTATGATGAATTCATAGCAGGTTAAATTGTAGCGTTGGCTTGGTAAACCAACACCAGTAGCTTTCGTAGAGTTATACCTGAAATGCATGTTGATTATAATTTGTTTGCTTCAGATAGAGAACAAAATTCGATTTCAATATGTAGATGGAATTAATTAGATATAGGTATATCGACTTATTGTAGGAACGAACAGGCAGCCTAATCAGGCACATACACACACTTAATCCAACATTTGATCAGGACGTTTTGTGGCTCCAAATACAGTGTGCTTTGTCTAGCTCTTTTTTCAGAATCGCTGTCATTAGTTGCTACAATTGTGAAAACGCTACGGCTTAAATTTATCTGACAGTACCTTTTTCACTGTAAAAAGAGTGGAAACCAAAGTCTCACCATACACACTGATTTTAGATCATAAGCGTGGGGGACTCTTTACTCATTAGGACGCTTGTTTCTTGGTTACATTTGATAATTGAGCAGCATCACTCTTGTGTCTACTATATATGAGCTATAATTCAATGAGTAACCGGAATGAACTACTATCGTCAAAATGAAACCACTTTTAACGGCCGATGAGCTAGCAAGGTCACGTTGTTACATCGATAAAAGAATTTAACACGGAAGCTATGATCATCTTCATAAATCGCTCTCGGGAGCATGTTTTGTAAATAAAGTAGTTGCTGGAGCATTGCGAGTTAAGCAACATAGTATGATTACGAAAGGTAAGGTTTACTTCACTGTAGACAGAATTGTTGAACATAGCTTCTTATCCAGTTTTATACAACAATTAAACCTAATAGCTCACATCTACATACCTATGATTGTTTTATGACTGTGGAGTATATGGTAATATAAAAATTGGTTGAAGTAAATATTATGAGTGCGTTTGGTTTCTCAACAATTACTAAACTGTCCAGCTTAACCATTCGTATTCGCCTATTGGAGGATGATCACTTCATAACTTATTTCATTCATCTTCCCATAATAGAAGATATATCAAATTGCAATTATATTTGCCTATCACATATGTAACAGCTTGTTTTGTTGACATTACATGTTTAACTGATTATGTACTGCAGTTGTCACTCTTAGCACAGCTACCGTGCGTATTCCTGTTCTAGACATGTATCACAACAAAAGAGTTTTTAACTGCCTGATACTTGCCGGACTGTGATATGTATTATAAAGGTAGCAGTTATGTGCTATTCTTTGTATGGCTCTTTGTAATATTGTCATAGGAAATTTTTCAAATGAAATATTTGCTTTGCAGCTCGAGAAGTTGCCTAATCAGGCACATACACACACTTAATCCAACATTTGATCAGGACGTTTTGTGGCTCCAAATACAGTGTGCTTTGTCTAGCTCTTTTTTCAGAATCGCTGTCATTAGTTGCTACAATTGTGAAAACGCTACGGCTTAAATTTATCTGACAGTACCTTTTTCACTGTAAAAAGAGTGGAAACCAAAGTCTCACCATACACACTGATTTTAGATCATAAGCGTGGGGGACTCTTTACTCATTAGGACGCTTGTTTCTTGGTTACATTTGATAATTGAGCAGCATCACTCTTGTG
This sequence comes from Urechis unicinctus, assembly GCA_034190875.2. NCBI lineage: Eukaryota > Metazoa > Annelida > Polychaeta > Xenopneusta > Urechidae > Urechis > Urechis unicinctus. Next base: position 40,711,277 of record CM067355.1, read on the forward strand.
TCTACTATATATGAGCTATAATTCAATGAGTAACCGGAATGAACTACTATCGTCAAAATGAAACCACTTTTAACGGCCGATGAGCTAGCAAGGTCACGTTGTTACATCGATAAAAGAATTTAACACGGAAGCTATGATCATCTTCATAAATCGCTCTCGGGAGCATGTTTTGTAAATAAAGTAGTTGCTGGAGCATTGCGAGTTAAGCAACATAGTATGATTACGAAAGGTAAGGTTTACTTCACTGTAGACAGAATTGTTGAACATAGCTTCTTATCCAGTTTTATACAACAATTAAACCTAATAGCTCACATCTACATACCTATGATTGTTTTATGACTGTGGAGTATATGGTAATATAAAAATTGGTTGAAGTAAATATTATGAGTGCGTTTGGTTTCTCAACAATTACTAAACTGTCCAGCTTAACCATTCGTATTCGCCTATTGGAGGATGATCACTTCATAACTTATTTCATTCATCTTCCCATAATAGAAGATATATCAAATTGCAATTATATTTGCCTATCACATATGTAACAGCTTGTTTTGTTGACATTACATGTTTAACTGATTATGTACTGCAGTTGTCACTCTTAGCACAGCTACCGTGCGTATTCCTGTTCTAGACATGTATCACAACAAAAGAGTTTTTAACTGCCTGATACTTGCCGGACTGTGATATGTATTATAAAGGTAGCAGTTATGTGCTATTCTTTGTATGGCTCTTTGTAATATTGTCATAGGAAATTTTTCAAATGAAATATTTGCTTTGCAGCTCGAGAAGTTGCCTAATCAGGCACATACACACACTTAATCCAACATTTGATCAGGACGTTTTGTGGCTCCAAATACAGTGTGCTTTAACTCTTTTTTCAGAATCGCTGTCATTAGTTGCTACAATTGTGAAAACGCTACGGCTTAAAATTTATCTGACAGTACCTTTTTCACTGTAAAAAGAGTGGAAACCAAAGTCTCACCATACACACTGATTTTAGATCATAAGCGTAGGGGACTCTTTACTCATTAGGACGCTTGTTTCTTGGTTACATTTGATAATTGAGCAGCATCACTCTTGTGTCTACTATATATGAGCTATAATTCAATGAGTAACCGGAATGAACTACTATCGTCAAAATGAAACCACTTTTAACGGCCGATGAGCTAGCAAGGTCACGTTGTTACATCGATAAAAGAATTTAACACGGAAGCTATGATCATCTTCATAAATCGCTCTCGGGAGCATGTTTTGTAAATAAAGTAGTTGCTGGAGCATTGCGAGTTAAGCAACATAGTATGATTACGAAAGGTAAGGTTTACTTCACTGTAGACAGAATTGTTGAACATAGCTTCTTATCCAGTTTTATACAACAATTAAACCTAATAGCTCACATCTACATACCTATGATTGTTTTATGACTGTGGAGTATATGGTAATATAAAAATTGGTTGAAGTAAATATTATGAGTGCGTTTGGTTTCTCAACAATTACTAAACTGTCCAGCTTAACCATTCGTATTCGCCTATTGGAGGATGATCACTTCATAACTTATTTCATTCATCTTCCCATAATAGAAGATATATCAAATTGCAATTATATTTGCCTATCACATATGTAACAGCTTGTTTTGTTGACATTACATGTTTAACTGATTATGTACTGCAGTTGTCACTCTTAGCACAGCTACCGTGCGCATTCCTGTTCTAGACATGTATCACAACAAAAGAGTTTTTAACTGCCTGATACTTGCCGGACTGTGATATGTATTATAAAGGTAGCAGTTATGTGCTATTCTTTGTATGGCTCTTTGTAATATTGTCATAGGAAATTTTTCAAATGAAATATTTGCTTTGCAGCTCGAAAAGTTTTTTTCTGAATGTAGCTTGTTTGGGACCCCTCAATCCCTGCCAGGATTGCGGCCTTGTAGGAAGAAAACATACTATGTTATGGATAGGATGTATATAGATCATTGGTTGGTACCACCATGTAGCTGCATACTGAAGTAGATTGTGCCGGGACTCTTTTGAGAGTTGGCTTAATATACGAACACTTACGGTTTTGAGGCAGGTAATATGTTGCAGAAAGCCTGTTTGAATTAATTTAGCCAGCTACGTCAGCTATTAGTATCGATTTCGTACAATTTCATGCACTGCTAGAACAATTACGACCGATTAATCTCGCTTGGAAATGGATGCAAACACGGATACAATATACGAAGCGGTTATCCAACGGAATAATTAAATAGAAAACACGCTTACACGGCCAAGGAATGTGTTAGCACATAGCAAGGGGCATGAGACAATTCAACTGGTTAGGCCTACGTGTGGATGAAGTTATTGTTTGATCTGCAACCATTGATGACGACGATAATATTAAATGCCCCTGAATATGATTGATTTGCGGTCTCCAAGCATCCTTATGAACACCGTATTTAATACAAATTACGGTTAATATCATATGCAGGATTTGTTGAAACAATGCACAATTCACGTTTGGGATCATCAGCAGATTAATTCCCTCCGCCAATATACTGCAGTGAATGTAATTGGATTTCATAGCACGCCTTGATCAAGGGATGAACGCTTCTTAACATTCTACCAAGGTGTGAGGTACGGCAATAGCGTTAAGTGATTGATACAACCAACCTTGAAACACACCAGCTACCCATACAGTTTCATTTAGTAAAACGGATCAGCAACTTGTTAGTTTAACACTTGGTTTAACCCTGTCAACCTCTGTCCATTGAATAGATTAACCGAAGCGCGCTACATTTGTTTTACGAGACAGCCAGCAGTAAATAGCGTCTGTGCGCCACATGTTAGAGCTAACTAAACAATATGCAGCTCCGCGAATAACAAGCCACTCTTAATGGCTAACGTAATGCGGTGAGTACGTGTGATGTGCGTCGTACCCTTGTCACATGATCATCTACGTACAGAAACCCATATCCTACAATAAAGGATGTTGATATTGTGAAGTTAACGTCTATTACTTACACAAACATGTGTGCCATTTAATAAGTCCGGTGGCAGAGTCTCTAATTCGAAATATGTTGGCGACATAATATTTGGCTTAATCATGTGTGGATTACGGTAAGGGAAAAATGACTGCGATGGAAGCACAAAATCTAGTTCCCCCAATAACTGCACATGAGTAAATACTAACATGCTTTGCCTAGCGACTGACATCTGAATAAATAACATGACATAAAAGTCTGATATTTTTGTCAATAAACAGGATTCTGTCGCAGTGTAATTCCCTTCAACCGCTATTAAGACATAACTTGCGTCACTGATGACTATAATATCGTTTCAAATATGCGTATATGTTATAAGTTATACAAGCTCCATATTCACGATGTATCTCTGCAAAAAACAAAAAAACAGCTGTGCCTGAATTTGAAAAGAAGGATATCTTTTTGCACCTGCCAACGTCCTTGTATATACTATTCGGTGAGTGAATCGAGTGTGGGAAATAATTTGTGCAACAGAATATTTTACATCAGAGGTTGGTAATATCTAGCTTCATAAACAAATATTCCTGACCCATCTATTTTGGGTTGTAATGCTCTGTTTTGTTATTCTAAACATCTACGAGGTCATACATTCGGCAGTACAAGAGAGTAAGTACATCACTAATCCAAAAAGACTATTCTCTGCCATACGATAGTAAAAGTTCACTACTATTCAACATAATAATTTACGTATCATGCATGCGCACAAGTTAAGTTTTGCAAAGCATAAAACCTCCATTATTGGCAATATCTCGTCCTTACTTGACCCACAAAGCTATTTTCTGCTTGAGTGGGACATTGTTATTGCCCCATATAGTTATAGTTCCTTATACCTCTGGTACATTGTCGTCAAATCATTACACTTAAATCATGACATATTTAAGCAACGACGGGGCACGTTAATATATATTCATATAAAGCGAGTGGAAATCCTTAGCAACATAACAAACAGTAGCAAACAAACCAAATTGCATGAACATTTAGGTCATGAAAAAATAACTACATCAATAAGCTTTACAACGTCCCAATGACAGTAATGTAGCCTTATCGTTGTATGATTAATGACTCTACACTAAAGGCCTGTATCTATCGAAACGTTTAACCGCCACACTATTACGAGAGGCTTCGAGATGATGTTGACGTACTGTGTGCACAAGCTGATGCAATAACAACACCAGGAGGTAGTTCTCAATTATTGATCATTTCGGCAATTTGTGGTTAATCGATAACAGTAATAAAAGCCTATGTTGAAATATGTACTCCCCATAACAAAGAGGTCGGCAATTTGTCACTTGGTTTGACGCAGATATTTGCTGTTTGTAGCTGTTGTATGCCCAGGGGCTTGGATATGCCAATATATTATGATTTGATATGCATCGAAAGGAATATCAAAGGTGTTGCTGTGGAAGTATCAAGTTTTCACTATTCATCTCAGCGCTTCCCTGCAGCTCTCCGGCTCTCAATTATATAGCTTGAAGAGCACCATGTTACTTACATCTGTAAACATCTGAAGTTGTTTAATCCTACTTGCGCCTTGGAAAGTTGCTTCTCTGTGAAAAAAAATATCTGGAACAATTACAAGCAAATCTGATGCTGACGTATAATTGACATATGCTGCCACTGCTAGAGCGCAAAAATACAGCAGGGCGAGGCTTTCATTAGTCAGATATCATGCGGTGGTGGCGTTCATTTTGTAATCAACGCATGGATACACACTGTAACGTCACACTTAATAAATGCACATCAATGGAAGAATGACGCCATGTTTCTTTAGGTCTATTGAGCGGAATATCGAGGGTTATGTTGTGCATGGTAAAAATGATTGCGAGTCATCATAAACATACTGTTAGAACGCTAGCTCCTAAGATGTTCATATATCGCAGTTACCGCTTGAATAGTGTCAGTTGACGATGAAATCGCTCCAATTTTACAATCATCGAGTTATCTGGATCATAGCAAATGAACATAAACGTGCTGTGTGAACAGGCATGAACTGTTGGTAACAGACTATCGGCATCTGGCCAATAGTTGCATCATAAAAATGCATGAATATATCATCCGATCTGTGTTGTTTACATGCTACTCCGAATAAACTAATAATATAGACTATTGTGCGATTCCTGCAGTTGTGCCAAGTAGACCAATAACGATTCCCGACTGGTTTAATACTGAGTCATTCAATAAACACGCTTATAAGCAAACATGTAAGAAAGGTTTTTTCTTAGTATGAGCATGTTGAAAGCATTAATAGCTGAACCGTACATACTTTCAGTTAACAGCAAATGTGACTTTTTACAGCAATAATTATTCATCATCCAGTTGCGTCCACCTTAGCATAGATTGGCAAACAATGCGTAGGTAACCTAATGAACACCCACGTGGTTGTGCTAGGCTTAGACTTCATTCTTTGGAAAACTGATTTTTCTCTTAAAAGAGCAATATTTGGGAATCTACGACCGAATAACCCAACATATATTCGGCAGCGACGGACGGTTTTTATGTTTTGCAAATGTGTGGCTTTGAATAGGAGGTATCTTACAGCAATTTACTTACTTGTAAGTATGAATGGCAGCTGATAGGTCTAGTTGTTTCGCTGATACGCATTTTACTGACGATAAGAGCAGCGCGACCTTCTCTACTAACTAGCTCGTGGAGATGTCTAGCATAAACTGATTACCGTAATGTTGTGTGAAGGCCAATATTTGAATCGATTATCTTGCAGGAACATGACGTATGTCGACTCGTTTTACGCCAATATAGGAGCTTCTCAGAATAAACATCGAGGCAGCTGCTCATCTTCAAGAGCATCTTACAGTGTCGTTAATTTCAGGCAAACATGTTAAGGTGGCTTTGAAACGTTTATCTCTATGTATTTGATAAATATATGGTTTACTACCTGATTAACACAAATGTTGCACTTGTCTATAGCTGCTTATATAGAAGTTATGATGCGCTGCAGGTTATCTTGACCGCTGTGAAAGGTCAATTGACCATTGACAAGGGTAGCTTCTGCTATCAATATATAACGTTTTCCATTCCAACCATAGGAATTGCAGAAGTCAGTAGCTGTCTCCAGGCTGACAGCTCCTTAACCAAAATGGTGGGGCGGGTTAGCCACTCTGTCTAAGGTGTTCGTATACGGCAACCAGACGTACAGCACTGCAACAACAGTTTGGTTCAACACCACAATGAAAATTGGCATAGCGAGAATCTGCATTTGAATGGATCAATTACAAAGAAATATCATGTTATGATTCCGCTTTCAGTTACGAGTATAGCCACTTCGCTTGAAAGACGCATTCTCTTGTACAAAGGAGATTAGCGATAAGCTTTCAGTCTAAATCGTCGTTACCTTATGATTTCAAGATTATGAAAACTTAAAATGTGGCCAGCCAAATACCTAAATTGCATTCATTTATATTTTGCAACCGAATTGACAAATGAATTTAAGGCAAATTTGGTTAATATAGACACGCCTTATGTGTGAAACCCGATATATAAAGACACGGTCTCTATCTTAATTTAGTCGATTTAATCACTATTTTTCATAACTGAGGAATGAATACCATTGTTGTCCTGACACATTGGACGTCAGAAATCGACTCTCAGTCAAGCGGATTGGTATGTGCATCAGACAGTCATTTGGTATCCGGATATTATTACAATGACGATATGATTCATATTAATACAGGATCGGCTTTTTATTCGCTATTAGTTTTTGAATAATATATATATATCGATCAATTGCTTGTCATAGTTCAATGTTGGTTACAATTCATTAGTATTCATTAAATCCGCGATATTGTCACTTTTCCACATATATGAGGAATGTTACCAGCAACTGCAAAAATATGGATTTCTATAGCCGGGTCTGATACTGATGAACATTACACGCATAAAATGACGGTTTGTAAATGAGTAACATTCAGTGGCATTCCTCTCATTAACAATTCAATATGATGTTGTTGAAGGTTATCACTTAATGTCTCTTGAACTTGCGCGGTGAATTTACATTCATGGTACAATTAATGTTTAAACACTCACATTGCACCCTACAAACCTGAAAACATTTCAGAATGCTAATAGCACAATCTTATTGATTTAACTCATTCTCTTGTTTGGTATTCCTTTCATAAACTATTTAACATCTTCTTGCCGAAAGTTATTACACATATATCTTGGATTTGCGTGTTGAATTTACATACAATTTACGGAAACGTCGTTAGTCCAACTTTCATCTTGTACCCAAAAATATTAATTGAACTATGCCCCTTTTTTTCCATCGGCTCTAACCATGTCCATAGGCATCTACTGTTGTTCACACAAGGTCAAGTCCATAATGTATATCATATATCAAACGGAATTAGACGATATTTTTTAGCGTAATCGGATCAATCGGAAAGATTTACGTACGATTATTTTCTGAACGTAATGTACATACCGCTTCTTATATAAGTAATACACGGCTCGACCTCACTCCTATATCAAGCGCCCTTAGGTATGCAATTATATCTGCACAAATATTTTATCTGATTTCTTGCTTCGCAGACGTTTTCACTAGTGTCCTCGAGCTATATACAATTATATATATATATATATATATATATATATATATATATATATATATATAAATATATATATATATATAGATATATGTATATATATAAATATATATATATATATATACACATATATATAAAAATTTTTTATATATATATATTTATATTTATAATTATAAATACGAATGTATATATATAAATTAACATGTATATGTAAACATATATATACGATTATTCATATATATATAACGCACATATATATATATATATATATATATATATAATATACACATATTTATACATATGCATATATATGTATTTAAAATATATTGATAGAAATATCTGTGCATATATGTGTATACATATATATATATGTCTATATATATATGTCTATATACATATATATAAATATATATATATATATACATATATATATAAATATATATATATACGTATATATATATATACATATATGGATATATATATATATTTATATTTTATATATATATCTATATATATATATATATATATATATATATATATATATATATATATATATATGTACATATATATATATAAATATGTCTCTATATATATATATATATTTAGATATATATTTCTCTATATCTATCTGTATCTATCTCCCTTTCTATATGTATATATATATATATTTATACATATATCTATATCTATCTCTCTATATCTCTCTCTCTATCTATATCTCTCTCTCTCTCTATATCTATATATATCTATATATATATATATATATATATATACATATACATCTATATATATGCATATACATATATAGCTGCATTCGTCTCCCTTTATATGCCATTGTTTAAGCATTAGCCACAATTTTGCCATAATTACGCTGGCTCATTATCCTCGCACTATGAAAACAAAGGCTATTCCTGATCATTGCATGGTTCGCCGATACGCCTTTATCGCTTTCAACTCTTACAGTGTTTGTAATGCACAGTAGATACGCTGCTGCAGTGAGATCCGAATAGGTGTGACAATCAGAGTGATGAAGGTATTTGTTGTAGAGCCTGCTGCTGATGCATGCGCAATTATTGGATAATCAGTTGTAAATCCAAAGCCGGTCAGTTGTCAACTCGTGTGAATTGTCAAATTGTTATCCCTGAGTGAATTGTTTTGACGGTATACCGGCTAAACACTATATTAATGCCATAAACGGATGGGCAATTTGATAAAGCGAGTGCACCTCCGACACGGGACCTGTCCATATTGCATGCCCATTCGCCTGCTGTACATAAACATGCGCATATATGATTCCTAATGATGTACATATATATTTATGCATTCACACTTTTTGTGAATTTCGTCAACAAAGATCGTTAAGACGGGATTGCGTCATTTGTAGTAAATGCACTAAAAGAACGCCGCGCAACGAATTTTCTTAATTTAGTTCACTGACGGAAGTACAATTTTTATGTAAAACCTATTCCTGTGAGAGCATTTACTAGTATTATCTTCGTCTTATAACGAAATTATACAAAATATATTCTTTTACGTGGTCTTTCCCATCAGTTACCATGCAAAATGATCAGTCCACAAGGTCATATGTATCCTTCATAGAAAGCTTCCATTATTTATCTATTTACACATTGACCGTAATGTAAACTATTAACAAACAATAATTGTACATCCCTTACACTCACGAATACATTGGTTAACTAAATATTAGCATACATACCGCTGCACCAGCAGTGTGATTATTGCGCTATTTGATACGATTCAGACCATGCATTTTATCTTTACTAACATATATGTCTTGTTAAATTATCAGGGGGGGCTTATTTTTTGGTGATAACCCACGTGTTATTACTTAATTAACAGCTTGAACACTTTGCTAGCAGGTAAAGGATTACTGAATGAAAACGCCCAAATACGAAATGCCATTTGCTTGTATTTACGTTTGTCATATGCTGTGTATATGTACGAGTTGGACAAATTGCATTGAAGGTTACTTAAACCAGTTAAAGTAAGGCAATGAGTTCTTTAAAATAGTATATTTTACTCCTCAGCCCTTAGTTTCCAATTATTTTAAAATTGGTCAAAAAATGAAACTTATAATATATTCATTTTGTATCCAATAATATTATTAGAATCATTTACCTGGGTAAACGTCAGAGATTGGTAAGCAGTGAGGTTAAACGACGAGCATCGCAAGACAGTCATTATACCTGCCCGGATGTTCTACGTCATATCGTGTATATAAGTAATAGATGCTTTGGCATTGCTCGCATATCTGGCTCCCAAAGCTATGTTTATATATCAGTTGCAATGTTTCATCAGATTCCAATTGGAATATTGCTACGCCCAAGTATGCCTATATATGTAGTCTTGCTACCCAGACCTTATCATTCAAATATTTAGTTAACAAGTTATTGGAGAGTCCTATCATCCTTATAAATGCTATATTCGAATAAAAAATGAAATTGATACTGATTAAGGCGAACATTGGACTGGCGCTGTTTTTTTTTTGGATACACCCAAAATATTTCTGTATATGTAATTGTAAGCAACTCTAACTTTATTAAGCGATTCTTTTCGTATAATTAACCCATAGATATGGACAGTAAAGTGTGCTGCAGTAGGTTTAACAAGTTTGTCTACAAGGTTAAAATCTGACAAAATGTTATGCATGTAATAACTGCAGATAAAGTGATCCAGCCATGACGTCGACGATTATGCATCACTGACGTATGTGAATGTACCAGACAATATACATAGACATTCATAGTCAGATATCACAAGATTAGATTGTGAACACATTTCACGAAGTTCCGACTCAAACTTAGAGTTTAACTCGCGTTAAAATCACCGTTAATAGCTACATTGCTGGTTTGGGCGGATTTAGACATAGCTATTAATTTTACCCGTATAATCAAGTGTTAGCGTCACACTGGTAGGGTAAGTAAGCATCTATCAAGAGGATTGAGTCACTGGCCGAGGATAGAGTAACCGAGAGCAGTCTGTGATCATTATGGTGTTGAAATCGACAACATTCAATTAGTTTCTTGATACCTAATATACCAACACCGCCATAGGGACACCGCGTATTGTTCCGAAACCTTCGTCCATGGCACTGAAACCTACGCCAACAAAATCAGGATGAATTCTTCGTAATATGTCCAACTCATCGTTGTCTGGCCAAGTTTCCTGCATGAAAATTACGTCATAGCTTTTGCATATATGGTGTAAATCTACCCTAAAAGTTTTAAGACCACGGCAATTGAACGAGATTATTTTACGCTAGAGATATTAAATGTACAGGGTACATTCAATTGCGAAATAGAGGTGGAAGGTTACAAGATTAATTAAGAACAATAGCACCTGATGGCCACATCATAGCGTTAAGGAGTGTATTTAAATGCTTTTGGTCAACACGAATGCAAAAAGATCGATGAGTGTCAAACTTTGGTAGGAGGTCACAGCAGGCGGATAAGCCGGTTTCTATCATTGTATGTTTGGTGACGTGCTTGCGTTGTTCGTGCGAGGTGTGACACAAAGATTCCAACGCAGCGGCGAGTCGATGGTTTTTCTATACGCCTGGAAACACGGAGCAAGTTTTTTTTCCCTTGATCTGTGATAACATCTGATTGATGGCTGCGGGTGGGAAGTCTAGCAATGGAATTTTGACGAGGTCGGCTTTTAGAGGAACCAAAGGTGGTGTGCTCTGAAGATCGCTTTTCCTTGTTGGGTTGCTTTTTGGTTCCTTTGGTAACTGCAACTGCAAAGGAACCTGGAGCATAGAGGTTTTGAATCTTGGCAAGCCTTTGTCACTTTTTGTGCTTCTTTAAGTATCTTGATTTCTTCTTTTATGCTTCCAATATCTCTTAGAAAGCTTGTCAGATCGCAATTGTTGTCATTCAGCGGCGGGAGGTGAGACAGATCCTTGGCGGCATAATACGGTAATGACTGTGGGGAGGGATTAGCTGACTTTGTCACTTTTTGTGCTTCTTTAAGCATCTTGATTTCTGCCATATCTGCAGATGACTGATTCAGCGGCGGGAGGTGAGACAGATCCTTGGCGTCGGTGACGGGGGAGGGATCCGTAACAGTGCACTGATAATGTCGTCCATGTCATGCTTCTACTTCTCCGATTCCCGTCTCTTCACTTTACGAGGTTGTAACTGGTGACTCAACGACTCGTTTGTATATGGTGTTGAGAAGGTGATATACTTCGCAATTTCGATTGTTTCCTCGTCAAAAAACCCACAGCAGAGCTTCATCAGAAAGTCGAATGGCACAGAGTTCATCTTATAGCTGACGAAGCATATTAGCTCTCAAATTTATCGCATAATCATCTTGACAGAACGCCCTGGCTGATCATTACGTTCGCATATAGTGCTATATCCCTCACAAAGCAGACTATACGATAAATAGCATAAGATGAACCACTTCTTTAACAGGATCGAGGTGGGTTTTTGTATTTTTTTCGCTGCCTGCTGAATATTACTGTGATACGATATGCCAAATGCAAGCCAAAATGTGCAAACATCAACATAGATTCCCTAGTCGTCTTTCAAGCAATAAAGTTGATTGCTTACTTTAGATTGTGTGTATATAATCTGCGGCCGGCCAGAGCACATAATGCCATAGTCCTTTTTGGTGAAATAGCTCACCTCATTTGGTGCCATTTCACCCCACACCCTCCACCGTCGGACTTCGCGACGCTCGCCAGTAAGAAGACACCCACACAAAATATCTGCTACTAAACGAATTCGCACGATCAAAAACAGCAGCCGTGAGTAGTATATGGTAGGGCATAGTAGATCAATCAATATACGGGATTGTTATGAATAAAGCTAACCTTGCTTTCAAATATGTCGTTCAATCTATCAAACTAAGCTTAACAGCCTACATACTATTCACCCAGCCTACAGCCCTGTATTTATTTAATGATCTAAACTGCAAGGTAAATTGTACTGTAAAATGCTTGTCTGACCTTCATGCAAAATTTACATCAATAACTTAATCGTGATTTCGGCCTGAGCTTTGTACTACACAGACTGGCGAAGCTTTAATATTTTCTCACCAATAGCCTATTTGTTCTGAAGTGATGCTGTAGAGCGTAAACATCAATAACTTGTAAGTTATAGTATTGCGTTTTTGCAAAGCAGGTAGCCAGAAATGTGCCATCTTATCGCTGCCTGCTATCATCTGCATATTTGCCGATGGCGAGTTATTTGTACTCCTTCAGCCTATTCGTTATTCAACATGGATACATACGTCTCTTTGGTTGACTATACGGAGTATGTAATGTTACGATGTACGTGGTACTGTGGCCGCGTATTATTATTGTAAACCCGATTCAATCGCGCATTCGAACAACATTAATGCAATAGACTCTTAGACCATAAGAATTGCGTAACCTGGTTGGGTCTGCAGTAAACGTTGTTGAACAATATTTCTGACATAAGCAAGACTTCTGGCCTTTATTGATTTGATGACGCTTAGTAAGAGTAGCTATCATCGCGAAAATGCACATATCAATTCATGCCAATATTCACATAGAAGTGCTACTGTATAAAACCTGAAATAGCAATATTACACACCTGATACTCTTGATAGCACCAAAGTTAAAGTAATTTTTTTATATGGTTGCAAATGCAACCAGCAAGCTGCCTTACTTGCCCCATATAATATGCGCATTTAAAGACATTTCAATCAGCCGTGATATCAAATGCTGAGAATGTGTTTAGAGAATGTATATGCTTGGACGTACATAACCAGATCTCATTTGCCTAAACATATGTTTGGCTTCACTACAAATCATATCTTTCACATTGGAGGCGAGTATGCCTAACTTTCGCTGACAAATCGTGTCAAAGAAACTATTTGGGTGCGAAAAACCGCACCTTACGGACATTAAGGTTCAGATGTTTTGAAGGTACAAATTCTTTCTAATTAGGTACCTTGACCTATTATGCTGATCGTTGATCAGGTTCTGTAAGGCGTACGCACCTAACCAACACCATTGGTTATCGGTCTACGTTGATAATTAAGCTCCGGGTCCTCTCATCTAACGACTAAACTATTGCCACCTGATTTATGGTAAATGTAAATAAACTCTGTTTGTAGAGTCTGTTAATTATTTATTCATTAATCTGTAGCTCAACTGTTTTGCATTTCTACTGTATTCATTACTAAATCGATCATAATATGCTGCATTTGCTCTATGAATGTAGGAAGCACCTCTAATATTTGTTTGCCATAATTTGGCGGAGGCGGTATGCATATTGGAATTGGAGTAGTTACAACTGCTGTTAGATAACGATGATAAGCCTACAAATTGGACTGTTAACTCTGCCGTTCAGCCTTTAATGTTTTAGTGCTTTTCTCAAATTCTGGTACTGTGAATTCCATCGTTAAATTTTGTAGTTAGCCCCCAAAGTAAACACACGGATACACATAATCGGATAGATGAACATGTATTCAGATGCAGTTATTTGATGAAGCAAATGTAAAATCGTGATGAAGCTTTAAAAAGTAAGTACATGACCATAAACTCACACTATTTGGGTGTTATCGTTCATCGTTGTCGCCGAAATGAGGAGCTTCTTGCAAATGTCGTGTTATGGAAACGGAAGCAAAGCTAAATCCTGAATCACTGTTTAGGCAGATCGCACCCTATTGCATATATTTACTACTCAACTAAACAAAGTACCCGGTTACATTTTCGAATGCTAGTTAATATGGTGTTTTAATGCAGTGTGTTTTGCACGATTATTACCGAATGTTACACATACTTTTTTTTGTTTTAGTTAAAAACACGAGTAATGCCCAAAACAACATGATGCAGATTAACACCTAACCTCACATGAGTAATTATCCCAATGATTCCAGCCCACGAAATCCCGCTACTTAGAGTTTGAGGCCATCAGCTCACTTCGCACAACGATAATTTACTAGGATAGTGTAAAACCTCTGTTGTATCACCCGAAGTGTCTGTATCAAGCATAATACAAATTACAGCAACACTGCAGTGATCGAAGTATGAAATCAGCACTCACAATAACAATAATATATTGCTTTGCCAACACACACTGGGCGGAGATGCCTCGTGGAAGGCAAGCACGAGGGATAGGAGCATGACAAGTGTTTTTCACTGGGGCAAATTAGAGGTGCCAATATGTCTGCTTACGGCGCTAATAACTGGAACGCGGATGCATGATGAATATGAGTATTAATTTGCCGTTGGACCGCCGACCCCAGTATATACAATTTACTTCGCGACTGTCTTATCAAAACAGTTTTGTAATTCACTTTCATTCAATATTATTCCCTGGATACATGGTCCATCCAGACGTGTGTGCATTTTACTCGCTTAGGTTGAAATATATCGCAAGTAAAGTTTTCTACATCACAGGAAATCCCATAACGCGCGGAAATTATACTGCTATTAACGCACCTTACTTTCCCATTACCTGGCGGAGCCAGTGATTCCATAGCACCCTAAAATATTCGATATTCACAGATTGACAGGACAACTATTTGTGATACTCACACTAATGTGGCGTCGAATGTGCTTGCTATTTTACGCAGTATGTTGTTATCTCAAAGGCCGCATCTAAACAATAGGGTTATTCTTGGCTATGCGTTGGAGATATCTTATAGCAGGCAGAACAGGTTTTGGATACATTCAGAATCATGGCGACTTGTTTGCATGTGTATCCTAAAACATTTCTGGCGGCTAATCGCTCATCGTGAATTTAGTATGATATGTGTGTGTTATTTTATCATCTTGAATTTACCCAAAAGTAGACAAGTGAATTAGTGGCCCCGAAAAACACAAAAATAAGGCAGAATATAGGGCTTTTTGTATGCATTTGTGTCGACGTTTAAAATACATAGTCCCTCGGCGTTCTTGCAAACCATGTGACCGGATAATGTCAAATGATGCAACGTAAAAGTGCAGCTAGATAGCTGTGCATTTATCAAATATTGCATCCGTATCATCTTTCAACAAAAAATCAATATAAAGGGCAAATACGCATTTTAGGCAACGGTGGTTAAAACAAAGTTGCTATTTAGCTTGTTTTGCTATCACAGTGATTTTATCACAACAACTGTTGGGATAATCTTCCGTACGTGTTAAGCTACAACACTGGTAAATATACAGTTCTTAAGTTTACTCCCATGACATTTGGTTAAAATATAAGTTTTTGTGAGGCGCGGAATGTTGCTCCAGAATATCCGCCGACCATAGCAAGCTGTTGCTAAACAATAAGCTAGATTTCGACGAAAATGGATGTTGCTTTCTTACCCACTGTAAACAACTAAGTTGTTATGGGTGGTAGATGCGGCTGATATCGACAGGTTACTTCCGAAATAACGCAACCCACAACAACTGTACAACTCAGTTATTTAAACATCATCCAACAATTCGCTAGAACAACAGATTTACGAAATGTATGCAGTCCCTCTTGATGCAATCTTAGCCCAATCTTGCCACCACTAAATGTTCTTCTTGTGCTGCAAATGGGTATGGAATTAATACTTGAAAACGATTAATGCAAATGTATGTTTTAAAAGACGCATGCGCTTGTACGAGAGAGAATAGCGTTGTTAGGTATAGTTTCCATACTTTAATCCAGTCTCAGTCGGAATTAACTTCATGGTTCCAGTTTACTGCGCATTTTATTATAATCAAGACCATATCAAGACCAAATCACCGTGGAATAAAAACAGGTATTGGCTCGGCTTACTGGACGCCAGTAATCGATGCTCAGGCAAGCGGATTGTGTATGCATCAGCCAGTCTGTTCACATCTGTCGACATAGTAGTAAGATAAGCGTCATATTTAGACGGTTTTGAACAGTATAAAAGGCTGTTTATCTATCTTTGCTTGCCCATCATATATATATAGGTCAATTACCTTTAAAACCTAATTTCTAGTACCAACCCATAAGTAGTCGTTCAATCCACGAAATGGTCATGTTTTTGGCAATGAGTGGTATGCTATCAGCAACTGCCCAAGTATGGGTTTCTATCAACTGTTACGACGGCGAAGAATGTTTTGCGCATAACATTACGGATTCAACGCAAGAAATAAAACATTCCATATGTTATTGCTGAACTTGTCTGTTGCGTGAACCAATAATTAATTACATCAACTTGTACTTAGAAAATCTCAATACGTACACAATGCTGTTGACAAGACAAGGCTAATTTAACTCCGCTCCAATGTTTTGAATAAGAACCGTGTCAAAACTTTTCAATTGTTTATGAAAACTACAAATTAACAATTTGCACGGGTACGTGCCTAATCTCTGTCCATGTCCAGTGTTAAAATCCATTCAAGCAGGTAGTATAGTTAAAGATGACTACATCGGCATCCTTCTCCCTCTGCATAAGGAAACCTATAAAATTTCCACACATCCCATAAGTGTGGCGTCAAACAAGCAGGGTAGTTGAAGCTGTCAGCACACATGAGCTTTAGGTGAAACTTTTAAATGGAACATAACAAAAAGAAGATTAAATCATTTAATACTCGCTCTTTATTCAAAGCCTGTGCTTTCGAATTGCTCGGAGCAAAGCGGCCGAAAGTGTGCCTACCAAACATTCGTGAACGGACGAAGGTTTAAACTTCAATATTATTTTGCCAATTATGGAAAAGTTTGTATTGGCATTGCACGTAGACACGTACACACATATTTGACCTTTAAATAATGAACACAGCATGCCTTGAGGTAATCTCACAAGCAATATGTTATCTCTCAAGCAAATTAGTCGTACAATTTCATGAAAAAAAAAGAGAAGAAGATATATAGTGTGTCGATTAATGCAGAATATGTATGAGATGTGCGCAAAGATTAGTAAATATTAACTGCTCTGTTGGCGGGAAAGAGATGATGCTTTGCAAACAGCCAGAGATAATAAAACATAATAAATCCCCTGAAGTTGTAAAATATTGATTACCTTCATTGAGTGTCATTGGGGGTAGTCCGGAGTAATGGCGGTACACGCTCAGCATGTGCCGTAACGTACATATTGGGGCTGATTGTGTTTTACCTGCAGCAATTGCTTTGTGCTTAAGACGATTATAAACACAACCAACGGCGATATTTAGTTATTATCAGCTATAGCTTGAAAGAAGGTCACACGGAAATGAACAAGTAGTGTAACATGTTTTGTGACCAAGCTCTTTGTTTTTACTTCGAACAGTGCTCACCTACACACAAGCATGTACGGTTTGGTAGCGCATAAGATTAACTAAGTTAAATTTGGCTACATAAACATGACAATAGTGAGTAATATGGGTGTACAATATCTATCCGATGTACTGCGATACACTAGGAATATCGATAACAAGAAAAAACGGGGTTGGGATTTGTATATACTTTTTCGTTTAATTAAAGCTTGATTAAACGATAGAGGTCCTCACTTCCGCCTACTTCTATTGTTGGGTGGTCCACGGCGCCAAACTAAGCTAGTGATGTATCACTCCAAAGCAACAATCCTATTCAGTTCAGGTAGCAATACCTGTGTTTATGTACAATGAATCTGTTTCCGTCGCAGCATGTTAGTAAGCCATGAACAAGTAATTTATTTATGCAAGAGCTTGCAGTGTACGAATTCGTTATGCATCTGTATCCATATGACTGTTGCATTAAGCTGGTTATTATGTAAGTGGCATCAAATAATATGTTCATTAATAGCTAATTGATAACGGTTAATGTAAGTCCTAACACACAAGAGTTACATATATAATTGCTGATCATCGACAACATTGCCATGTCTGACGGGTTATTACCTGTGATGCAAGAAATCCCCTCTCAATGGCCTAGTTACATCTCTGTTAGACACCTACAACGCCCCTGTATATAGGTTTCCTAATAACTGGTTCAATATATGGCAGCCCATGTAAACGTCTGTAGAAAGTAGAAAACCAGCCACATTACCCTGCCCTCTGGGGGCTGCAGGAGCTGCCCATCATATAAATGGTGAATAGCTATGAGTTAGATTATAAAAGCTAAAATTACCGCTCATATATATGTATACAGTTTAAGCAGCTCAATGCTGCTATGGGAATTGTAACGTCATGTAACTATAGCCGTATTTCCCGATTAGCATCAAACATATTAAACCCATTCAAGCAGATATTAACGCACACAGCACGCACCTACAAGAACGGACTGTGCGCGTGAACAGAAAAATAAAATGTTTTTGTTTAGCTTATAGGCCATGAGAATTGGGGCAGTTTCCCTCAACAGTGAACAACAAACTAACACTTACCCCCTCATACTACTCTTGACTGATTGGGCTCTAATAATATTATTGGAATGTCAAACTGTACGCATTTCCACATTTGCGGTAGGCGGACATAATCAAGAAGGTCCCAATGTGGCTCTTAAAATCTGTCCCACCTACGACTAGCTTTGTAATATATGTTGATAATAAATTTCCAAATAGTTGATACCGTATTCAAACAGGTTTATATTTCTAATAAAAAATCTTAATCCTACAGGGTGGTCTCAGGTTATCAAATTCACGCCAGGGCTCCGCTCGGCTTTTTTGTGATGATTAAATAGCTTTTAGTTACATCTCTGGTTCTTGCAGGTAGGTTCGAAGCGAGGGAAATATTGTCAGATAATTAATGATTTGAAAGAACACAGGCATATTACGCTAACAGCGGAACAGTCCATCTGCACAGGGCCACGCGGACATTGATAATGTATTGGTCGGTTTGCGTTCAATTCCGACGAGTTTCAAATGTTACAGGATACGTCATGAGTGTTTGATTTATCGTGCAATTGAAAAACATTAAAAAAAATATATTTTTTCCTTTCCAATCAGCAATCCTTTAATTATAGTACATCACAGCAAATAGTTATCACATAACGTTGCCTTCGGAGCCTGCAAAAAATTCTGAAAAAGGCTCTTCTTCGTCAGCAGTACCTGGACCCTGATCCGCAGCAAGATGAACAAAATAAACTTGGTTTATTACAAGAGCGTGGCATATGTACTTTGACTGCTAACCTCCTACTAAACTTGTATACGCAGCAAACGTTAAGAGTTGAGTGGAACAGTAGCTTATCTGACAATTTTAATTGTACCAATGGAGTCAAACAAGGGGTTGTTTTGTCTCCGATTTTGTTTGGTGCATATATCGACGAATTATTGTCGCGGCTCTCAAAAAAGGAAATCGCGTGCCATGTTGGTCACCGTTATGCTTGCGCACTGAGCTATGCGGACGACGTCGCTCTCATTGCCCCTTCTTTGAATGCGGCCAAATCGAAGCTAAAAAACACACGAAGAGTTTGCATGCAAATGCCAATATGGTGATATGAGTTGCTGGAATGATATCCGCTGCTTTCCCTGTTGGCTAAAAGCCTGAATAACATGTTGAGTACTTAATCTAGGCTTTTCGATTTTTTCCTTAAAGGTATACCAGCTGCAGCCGATATTCCACATGTGCAAACATCATCATCATTATCATTCATGTATGCTTTTTAACCGGCAATTGTGCGTGACAGTAGTAACACCCTGTTATAACATCTTGCCCTGTAAGAAATGCGGAAACGTCAGTATCAATATCGCTAGTTATAGAATTAATAGGCAATGCTATTGAACTTGTATTAGATGTAACACAATTTTTATATGTTTTCCATCATACAATGTGGAAACTCTGAACATGAAACATCTCCACCATGATGACGAGGACGTGTCAGAATCTATTTTCCATCTGTTACATGAGAAAACATAAAAGCCACATGAAATAATGAGGGGATGCATTATGATATTTGCCATTCATTCTTGCTTATCGATTCGCTTACGCTCGCATGACTTCTACAGTATGGTCTGAGGTAACAGCCACTCTCCTTAATCGCTTTCTTAGCAGTAAATCAGTCGTTCACTAAGATAATGAAACAATAAATCCCAAAAACCGATTTCCAGGGCACTGCGTATCTTATTCAGGCTTATGCGGTGCAATTATCTTCTTTTGACGTCGATTGATTATATCTGCGTGTCACAGGTTTTTTTTCGAATGAACGAAGCCCTTTGCCAGCCAGCGAGTAACTTCGTGTGATATGTTCGTATGGATGCAACAACATAGCTTGGCAGACTTCACTTTCGTCGCTTGAAACAGTTATCTGCGAACATAAGCCTTCCTTGCCTCATGCGATTTGCTTCGATCGATGCTCCGTAAGATGAAGGTAAGCGGGTATCAGAGCAGATATGTAATATCGTTTAGGCCTTATATTCTCCTTTAAGATGATTTTTATCGCCGCTTAGGCAATGTAAGTGGCCAGCTTCTCAGAGCAATAGTTCACTATCCGTTTTGTCTGCATGAACGCTTACAAATAGCACTTTGAAGCACATGCACATTTTGCGAAACTTCGACAGTTTGTTTTTGGTGTGCATCCTATATGTCTCTCTAATGTGCTATGTTTCTAGCTAACGTTGTTTGAGTGTCAAGGCCATGTGACGACCGCTTAAGTAATGCTACGCTGCTTCACACATCGCTAACATTGTAACTGCTGTTCGACTTTACCATAGATGTCATTCGTGTGCAGACATTTATAGCATCATGACATGCTGCAAGTCAAAATATTACCTCGCAAATGCAGTCGATTGCTGTTTTATCCCAAACACAGGTAGCTTCCATTAGTTTTATAATTTAACATTGACCGAAATGTAAATTTTTCATAACGAATACTTTTAGACCTTTTATACTCAGCCTTTTGTTGAGGGTTGACCATTATGATGGTTTATTAAATATATGCAAACATACCACCGTATCAGCAGAACACTACATGTGCTTCACATGTTTATGCCTAGGCATCTAACACCTCAGTCATTAATCAGGCCACTAGGTGCGGATTTTAACGGCAGGGCATTAGTGTACCGTATTGCTTAGATCAGATGAAGCAAGTAGAGTACCGTGGTCTAGCATAGTCAATATTTGACTACATTCTACGGTGTCGATGAAACGTTGGTGAATACATAAAGCATGATCGCACCACATAGTGGCGTATTTTGTTGCTTTGACTTTACATATCAGTCCGAATAGTTTTCTTCAAAAATGAGCTCTTTTATTATCATTTCGATGAATAATGGCGCTGCATACACTTGGTCGGCATAATAACAGTACCTATTGGTTAATACGTCTTACCTGATCCAATCAATACCAAGCATGCGTTATCTCCGGTCGATTTCGCTTACGCAAGTCTGGGGATGGGGCGATAAACTTAGGTCAATGCGTCTAAGAGGCTATATGATAAAACTGATTGGCATGAAACATGATCTTCGGTGTCAAATTCCCATTCAAGCATGTCCTAGGGTGGTTAGTACCTTGTTCTCGTATCAGCACAGCAAGATAGCAGCATTATGTTATTGCCGCAATAAGCAATATGTCGACCTAAACGCTGGGCTTATTGAACGGGATGAGTATTAACGGAAGAGATCTTTTCAAATATTTCCTTTTCCACTACTTATCCAAGTAATATACATATATATATATATATATATATATATATATATATATATATATATATATATATATATATATATATATATATATATATATATAGATATATATATATATATATATATATATATATATATATATATATATATATATATATAGTATATCTATATAGATATATATAGATATATCTATAGATATATATCTGTACATATATAGAGAGCTATATATCTCTCTCTCTCTCTATATCTATATACACATATATAGAGATCTCTCTATATCTCTCTCTCTATCTATCTCTCTCTATATCTATATCCCTCTCTATATCTCTATCTCTATCTCTCTATCTATCCTCTCTCTCTCTCTCTCTATATCTCTCTATATATATCTATATATATATATATATATATATATATATATATATATATATATTATATGTTGCGCTAGTTGTTAACATATGTGTAGAGGTATTATATTGTCACATTGTTTGCCACAACTACAAAAGTTGGGGGAACAGTGGTTCACTTATCCGCCACTTTGGTTAATATAAGATGATTAAATAGCAGACATAGCATATATATTACATGATTAAAGGTAAGCCGCCATATATATCCTAAGTCGCGTATCCAAACCCTGCTTAGCCTGCTGTAAATTAAATCCGACCAAGAGCCAACTTAAGCACGCTTATTTATAGTCCAGATGGCCACGCATTAAATATTTGATAATGAAAGTGAATAATAAATCACTCTCCGTCGCCTTTATGGCATCTAAATTTTTTGTAATATTGCAGCGCCTAATTAATTGTAAAGATTTCGGGTCTGAGGCTCAACGACATACTGCCAGATTCATTATGCGTCAACATGCGACGCACCTTCACCGTACGCAGACATAGTGGCACCTTTACTATTCTCCGGTTACATTAACCATGTGCGATGCACCAAGAGTTCCTGCTTGCCAACTACCGAGAAATCTCAACCCGGCACGTGTTGCCATAACAGTATGTGTGCTATTGCGATTAATGAATAAATGGCCACTTTCGCAAAAAACTGACTTATATAATAGCTTGGAAGAGATTGCCATATACTACGGACGTGGTTCGTATACTCATTGCATGATTAAAACACACCGATGTACTGCAGTGACCAATTAACGGAACCTGACGCATTTGTACGCAGTTATCTAGTGGGGATGCAGCTAAAGCATCGTTTCTAGACAAAAGCTTATACTCTATTCCGTTTCAGAGAAGACATATGCAGCAAGAATAATTACCCATCTGATATATGTCAACAGCTAACAAGCTGTCTGAATGTAATGCAAACGCAGGAATGTCAATGGTGTCCATTTTTGCTATAGGACAAACATTCAATGTCTGACCATGCGTGCAGTGTTTCAGGATTTAAGTCAGTGTGTACCCTTGAGGCTCATTTAACCATCGTGTTGAGCTGCACAGCTTTTACACCTTATTAGTTGGTGGCGATGCTTATAGCAAACAGACCCACGAAACGATGTAAACAAAACTATGAGTGAAATCGGCGGAAAGGAGGTAACGTGACGTAGGGTAACTTCTGCATGCGTTAATAACGTGTCATTCAGCACACGACAAATGACGAGATTGTGCCATCGGAATTTGTCCATTATCACATTTACATTGTCTTACTCGAGGAGGTGAGTTGGTTTCTGTCATTGCTTGTCTTGGATTCAAAGACAGCATGGTTACCGACGATGACTGAGATGCTAACTTACATCTAATTATTTACTTTTCCGATTATTCGATATCATCAAAGTCACTGCATTTGTAATTGCTTGTAAGTTATGCGGAAGTTGAATCCTCATATTAACAACGGGCTGCCGTTTCACAAAATGTAATTTATTCCAACAAACATGCACGGCTCAGGGAAACATGTATTAACTGCGGATATGGCAATGATCTAAAGTAAGCATTCGTCGATGATTGGATGCATCTATCATGCGTCAAACATTGCATTATTGGCATTGTTCGTTGACAAGCACTGAGCTGATGTCGTGGCAAAACAATTTCATGTTTATATCACATATCATGACTAATGAAATGATAAGGGAAACACGAACGTAAAATCCGTGTAGTCAGTTGATTAAAGAAATGCTATATATACAGTTTATTTGACTATAAATACATAATGCCACACTGCGTGCGAGTCGGCGACGGCTTATGTTTTTGAAATCCGCCAACTCGGTAAGCATATTTTGAATAGGTGCATATGTCAGAGCTGTGGCCGACTACTTTTATTCAGCGGACAGTGTCATCTATCAATGGCAACTGTTTAACAATAACATTTGTACATGAATAACAGGCGCTCTTAATGCATTTGAACTAGCCATAACAGGTGGCATAGTATTAATGATGGCATAAACTTAATGAAAACAAGGCGAACGTGAGCTGTTTCCTTATCAGATATTGATGGCTCCTATTCACTGTGAGTATGGCAGTCATTGATTTTCTGCGTGTGGTGGCTTTGAAGCCTCACAAGAAACACATATGAACGCTTTTCAAGCAACTAGTCTGCAAATCCTTCAAATATGATTTATAAAATGAAAAATTATGCGATAATCAGTGCTTCGTAATGGTGCACGAGGAATTACATTTGTTACTACTGGGTATCGATTGGTTCATTTTATATGTGGCAAGATAAGCTGATGTTCGCTGATTACCATCATAGTCGACGCTGTAGAAGCCTTGGATTTCACTTGTGCCTTTCAATGGCTTAGCATCTATACGAACATGTCACTGAAATCACTGTCTCGCGTTGGAGGTCTTCATCAAAGGTTGGCAAGGGGTTCGTTTAACCGAGAAACCTGTACCTCGCTGATAAAATCAATTAATATAAAACAAAGAATAAACCCGACATAAAAAAACGTACTGTCGAGGATGTCGGTTTGCTGGATTTATTGTTTCATTATGTTAGTTGACGACTCATTTATCAGAGCTAATAATGCGAGTTGCAGTTGCTTCAGAACACACCGCTGTAACAATGAGAGCATAAGCGACAGGATAAGTAGGATCAAAGGATGTAACAAATCATTCACTCGGTAATTATATATAGTTATAATTTGACAGTTACTAATTGTGAAAACATATTTGTGAGGGCGATTAAAGCTCAACATAGCTACGACGTGATTATATTACTAATGGACATACAATTATACTTGAGCAAGAGAGCGCAGCTAATTAGCACGCTGGACGAACCGTAATCTTCCTCGCCTCTACGTAAAAAGTTGTCGGGTACGAGTCCTCTTGTTCACACTTTCATGGGGACTGAGTCGGCGCCATGGTTATTCCCTAATTCGATTCATTTGAATAGCCCTTATCCATTTCACCTGCATCTGCTGTAACACAAAGTTTAAGCGAATCAATTATGCATGAGCGTTTCTATTTAATTGGGGACATCAGGGGTTTTTTCCAAAAGCACTAGTGATGCGGCACCTATCAAAAATACTGCTGCCGACGAGGACGCAGTCAGAACCAGACCAGATATTGCTGCTGACGTTATAGCTAAACTACATTCCATATATGTCTCGAACCATTATCACGCCAGTGATCTGTTACGTGGGGCTCTCTACATAATTCAAAACGGTTCAAGCTGCCGCCTTCATGATGCTGCAGTTGCCTGAATATACGCAAGTTGTATAAGCACCACGGTCCGTTACCAATATCTCTCGACTACGGCTTGAACAGCTATTGCGTAGGTGATAAAATAACAACTGCTAAATTCGAACTTAAGATATTTGTATGCTTGCAATACCTCACAAAAGTGCAAAGAACGAATCAAGCTGGTTGTGTAATGAATGAAGTTGTGATACGAATTTGACTTATAAGTATATGCACTCTTTCCGTAATAGCCCAGCCGTGCTGTACAATTCCAATACCATAAACATGATGAACCTCTAGCAAATGACTTTTGTTTACATTGATCAAAGATCATGGGTTTATGTGACCAAAGCAAGGGTGACGATGCTACCAGGAGGTGCCATTGATTGCCAGAGACGGATATACGCGCAGAAGAGGGTGATCTGTGGTTTCTTGGTCTGAGGTGTTCTGATTAACGAACATTGCACATAAGGCGCTATTTCTGAGATTGAGTCCCCATAAGCTTGCATTAAATGGTAATATGACACTTAATTATTCGATACATATAGCATGCTACTTCATGTTTATCCATAATTGAAGATAGCTAATATCAAAGTTTTTTTGTAAACAAAAGTGTTTGAATACTACCGAGCGCAGTCTAGTATCAAGATGCACTGATATGCCGTTAAACTACTCAGTTTGACAGATGACGTCAAATGTTGATTTGCCACATTACATTCGATGTTCACGCACATCTACCGCAAAATCATATACATGGCTTGTGAGAGTTTATGATTCGTAACATGCCTCATTTATCATGTTATGCCTGCGTTTGATCATACACAGATGTAGTCCAAATAACTTGGCAGCGATATTTCAATGGCATTTGTATTGCTCTCAGCCCTCGCCCATCATACCCGTACACAGAGGTGCCTTAGTGGACACATTTACCAGCTTTCATGACAACGCAATATTGAATTGTCTCTATGGGCTTATAAATCACACAAATATGCAAGCGGGTGAACTTTTTCGTTTTCACATCGAGACAATTTCTTGGTCAAACCTATTGCAGGGGCATGCTCTTGTCACATGTATCAGCGCAAACATTTGATAGCGTTTTTATAAAAATGGTAAGGACGAAAGTATGTCGAGCATGCAATATATAAAGATCAAAGTTGTTTTTCGTGGTTGATGTGTTGCACGAAATATAACGAAAGTTACTTTGATGCATGTCAGCAGGGTTATCCAAAAGATACTTATAATATTTGTGCTAGCAAATAGAAGAATACGCTGGCACTATCAAAGGTATGGTTTGTTTGATAACGTGACATTCGTTTGTTGGTTCTATACACATCATTATTGTAATACGCATTGCCAGTGGGACATTTACTCCCATCTATGTCCTTTAACATTAATGGTAGCAAGTGTACCAGGCTCTCAGCAGTGATTAAACAGTAAAATTAAAGACTTCTATCAATGACAGAATATACGGAATAAACGATTCAATTGTATGGGCGATTGCATTAAAAACCTACTAAAGAAACCAAATACAATCGTGGCCGGTTTATTGCCTGCTATATAGGCGTATTCGCGACGGCCACATTTGCAACATCTAGCAATCATCGTGAATTTAATGTCAAGGATTAGTAGACATAGTTTTCGTGGAATTTTTACTCTCTGTAGGCTGTTATTCTGTCACGTTATTCTGAAGACGTAGGTCATATTCGCATGTCAAGAGTCAGGTTGTATATTTTGCTTCTTTACATTGGGAGTGCAAGTGGATATTTATGCGGCTTTAACTGTATGAATTACGCTATTGTCTACGCTAGCATTACTGTCATTTTTTGTTTTTCGGAATAATAGTTTTTCCATCCACGACGTTCAATATCAAAAGTCTTCTACAATTAGCAATTGCTGTAAATGTGTAGCTCTTACACATGAACAAGGTGAGCTTTTACACTTCTTGATATACAAAACGAAGACAATTGGTGCGTGTGTTGGGTATTTTGTAGTATAATGAACAATGGCGCCGTAAATACCCTAGCATCATTTTGCCATCCAGCATTCTGATGGAGCTTATATAATAGCGGATTTAAGCCTGCGACTCTGCAACGGGAGAATTATATTATGGTGTATCCATATGATAAAGTCGCATCAGGACATTATTCCTATCGGCAAAACGATACGAGCGTGTAGCTTCGGAATACCGACATTTGAATGTATTGACACTGATAATCAGGTCAAGTTAGCTTTGATCCATGACGCATGCTCAAGCAGAAAGTAATGTACACAAGTAAACCAGAAATGTATATACCACAATACTTGGACAATAACCTAATATTGACACTGTGTACAACTTCCAGTTTCACAATTTTAACCTCTAAATCAAGGAAAGATATCCCTCTATTGCACATTACTGTATGGATTACAATTAGACAAATCGTTTGTGGATAACCCCGTTTCATAAGTTGACGGCCTGTCCACTAAATATTGAACATGTATAAAGAAACCGTCCAAGCAGATGTATCGCACTCATTATTATTCAATGATTGCGTCTGATCATCTATTTCACTCTCGATTCGTTGACGTCATACGAACAGTTACATATATTTTGTTATGATCATTAGGTCCACCAAAGAATTATATTTGTATCAACGACATTTGCTTGCCTGCCGCTAATCTGATTGCGTATCACTCATCGGGAAGTAACGGTATTATCCCATCTCCCCGGAATCTAGCTGAGGCGCGAAATTCTATCACCTGCCCAGCCGTGTACACTGTGCTACAGTGTCGGTGCTGAACCGACCAGCACAAGAAGCACCTTTTACTTCCCATTTGGTATCTATAGATGGATCCAAGGGAGCAGCAAACGCACCATCAGGAACATTAATATCCGTCTTAAAATCACTGGCGTCGAAAGAAAAAAAATTCCAGATCTCCTATAGTTGAAACCATCATCACAGGCAGCTGAGGCCAGTGGGGGATTAACGGAATACCTTTCATATTTATAGGTCACAGGCAGATACCTTACATAACATAGGTTCACGCTAATTATCACTATTAGGAGACAGCGTCGTGCGCTTGATTATCGCGTGTAGGTGCCATCGCGATAAGTATGTAATCGCATGGTCACGTGGGTAGTCACCCACGTGACCATGCGATAACAAACACACACAAACACACAAACACACACACACACACACACACACACACACACACACACACACACACACACACACACACACACACACACACACACACACACACACACACACACACACACACACACACACACACACACACACATATATATATATATATCTGTGTGTACAAACTAGGTAATTTAAGAAAATGTATTTGTTCAAAGAAAGATATGCCGGCTGTTATGATAGAAATGCTGATGTCATTCAAATCAGATTTGTCGTCATAGATGTTGAGATTGTAAAGCATTGCAATTAGATTGTATTTGTATTCAGATATAAAATGGGCGTCATCCTTCCTTAAATTAGTGAATGGATTAAATTTAGTATATGTCAATATTGTCAATACCGCTATAGATCAATGCATTAATATTGTAAATGGTTATCTTCGGCATAGCAGCTTTTGTGCTGACTATTTATGCAGGTTTAATTTGGAATTGTACACGGAATTCCTTCGGCCACTGATAACTATAAAGAATCCATTTAGGTGAAGGTTAGCTGTCAGCTGGGCAACTGCAATGGCGATACGAAACCTCGATTGTCAATTTGTTATCCATCCACCTAGGTTATAGGGTTGTTTTAAGAGACTTCGCGGTGATTATTTAATACCTTTTTCAGTCGATTATTTCATGTCCATACAATCCCTCTGTATATTGATGCATATTGTACTGGCATATATATTTAAAACGTCCACATAGACTTTTGAGTGTAGTCATCCCATCATATATGTTGACCAAATTGTCGAGCATGTGAAATGTGTATGACGACAAAATGTTATGGAGCCAACTGATGGCTTGATGAAGTACGTTGCA
>CM067355.1:40743428-40863428 GCA_034190875.2 Urechis unicinctus
AGCGAGAAAATATATATGATGTCGTTAAAGTGACTCGACAACCTGGGTTCTCAGCCTGGGTTTTCAAATATCGCCCACTGTGACATTTTGTCTTTTGATCTAAATTATGACAACGCTGGTTCGATAGATTGGATATATTGTGTAGTATACTCAATCTGATATAAAAATGGAATCTGGTCAATGTTTGAGGTACTTCATTTTAGCTATGTGGAGACAAGCCAAGTTATGTTGGTCAGTCGCGTTTGTCATAATGTACGCATGTATGTAAACAAATTTTTGATCCGCGATACAGGTCGAAATCTTTTTTGTTTCAATCGTTGGGCGTCAATTATGCGCTTAACCGAGATTTTTTGTTTTCACCTTGATCTGAAACTAATGGCAAGGCCGTCGAATAAGTGAAAAATTAGTATCTCGAATAACTCCGTTAATAATGGTCGGATTGTAAAAAAAATTACATCATTGTGTAGCTCATTCTAATTGCAAACTTTTGCTAAAATAAATGTAGACATCAAACCAACAGTTTTCTCAAGCGCCCCTGCTCTAATGTAATTGGAGTCTTATTTAAGCACAAAGACCTCATGGAGTGAGAGCCTCATAAAAATTTATCAGCGCTAATTTTAATGATTATTTTGTTTTATAAGTAGATTTGTGGACAGTAGACGACTTCAAACTTCACGAAAACCTTATGGAAGGTTGTGAACTCCATTAATAGGGCCTAAAAGTATATTCCCATCCAAAAATATACTTCATTTACTCAATAACCACCCTATGAATGTCAGATATACGGAATTCAATGCCTAGCAAGTTTGGATCCCGAACATTCAGAAAATCTATGTGGTTGATGCACCTGAGGAGATTTTGCCATGAAAATTTGTCATAATATGCAATGACTAGATCATATTTTGCTAAAGCTGTCTCTGTAAAAATCTTATGCGACAAAACACCTATATGGTCATAGTACACGCTACCCCTTAGATATGTACAACGAAATATGACAATTTCAGCTAAAAAATCTTGTAAGTAGCTGCTGATTCATTATTGTTTTTTTATGCAATTACCATGTCTACTAAACATGATATTACTTATCATCAATAATTTTTAAGACTTTGATGTATAATGTTATGAATCCTATATACAGAGAATGATGTTCATTGGCCTTTGAAGTCACTGTAGATAGCATGCTATAGAGCAAGTAAATTGTTTAAGCAGAAAGGTTGGAACATAACAAGTCCATGTAAACTGAGCTATTTAATAACAATTGATATGTTGCATTTTCATTTCAGCATATCATTTTACCCTGATATAGATGTATATGGAATTATCACTATGTATATTCTTGATCATTTCTGTATCAGTTTCTGATTAGTCATGGATGCACCATATATGGTATAAAATGGGTAATGTGTTAATTTACTGCTAAAAGTGTCATGTTGATTCAAAAGTAACTCTTATCCCCTACCTACCATTAAATTGGGAAGCATAAGTGATAGTATTATTGATTTCATAGAATTGACGAATGTTTGCACCCCTCTAAACGCTAATATTGGGAAACAGCCACTCACTAATAGCCATTGATATCATATAAACACTAGCGTTATTTTGCTGCACCCCCCCCCCCCCCCCCACACTCAAAAGCTGCTCTCGCGCTCTGTGTGACACGAGCGCCTTTGCGCCCATCCAGTCCGCTAAGACCTCCAAACGCTTCATATACCCCAAGACACCTCCTTATACTCCAGTTATGCCACAGGTCTGCCTAGAACAACAAGCCCAGTAGATCCCAGACTTAAAGATGCCAACAAAAAAAACTTGATTGCTAGTGACTCGAAGTCAGATCATGATGTCTCGAGCAGAACATGCATCACAGATACAAGTGAGTATTTTTCATTCCTCTCTGCTCTGTTAACTAGTGACAATGTATAAACTAAGGAAAGGTTTATTTGCATTATAAATGAATTCTAGTTAAATGACCTTCATATAAAAGACACTACCTACTTCATGGTCTATAAAAGCCTGTGCTCTATTATGCTGTCATTACAAGTCTGCTATAACTAGAAACTAATAGCGAAATATGAAAACAATATAACAATGCACATGCAGACCGCTTCTAATGGGATACAAGGCAGACCCAAGCTCTACAAGCTGCCTTCGGAGGATATATTCAGCTCCTCAGTCTAAGGAAACTACTCCAAGGTATGGTATATATACTTCCAAATATATTGTATTAATCAGGATAAATTTGACTGGAAGATCATTCCCGGTATATCTTTTATGGTAGTTGTCATATATTATATACAATTGTTGCACAATTGTGGTGTAGGCTGAATTGTTTTTAAGCTTGTAGATTAGCCATGCACTGCCATGTGATGTTTCATGATTAAGTAACATTATATGATGCTTTATCAGTAAGTTATATCTTCTATTCTTAGCATTGCACTGCAGACAGATTATAACAACAGTTGTAGCTTCATTGACTAAATGTACAATCTGTGTAGCTCTAAAATAATCTCTCTTATTGTTGTGTGCATCTATCTGAAGATGTCCTGGCCAACCTAAAACCTGCTGAGGTGCTCCAATCTTGTGATCAACAGCAATTTAGTCTGTAAAACATTTATGGTCACCATCTTATACAGAATGCATGTGACACTATTCATATGACATTACCCTTACAATCAACCTCACTTTGGGGTTGTTCTACATCATTCAATCAGGCAAATGGTAGGTTATAGCTTTATCAGTAAGGAACACTACATAACATTCTGTGGGGTGACCCATCAATCTGAACCACACATCTCTTGCCTCCAGTTTTGGTTCAGTACGATTATCATTTAGTAATTAGCGTTATTATACTATGAACTAGAACAAAAAAACATACCTGCCTGTGAGCTACATTGGATGAGAAAAAAATGAAAGAGTGCATACGACAGAGCTTGAACGATTAAGCGTTATGATGAACCACGGAAACGCCTCTATAGAAAAACAATCAACCATATCTAGCTAAAGCGTGGGGGCCACAGGGATTTATATAAATCGTCTATTACTATAACTACGTCGGTGTTGTTATATTAGTAGCAGAGGATGACCATTCGATATAAGAAATCCTTATGCGGAGTGTGTGCAAGACTGGGGCTTAACCTCGCTTGCAACATCGAAGATCACTTAGCAACGGAGCGAACAGGTCTCGGACAGGATTTGGAAGGGATTTGGAATGCTTCTGAATTATGTTCGCGTTTTCTCAATGATAAGACAGCCGACCCCGCTCGAGTTCATAATCTGACTCTCGACAAATATTGCGCGTTCCATCCCACGAGTTCCTGTACGACCTCCAGTTTCACAGTGTGCGTATCTCGGTGTAGATATATCTATTAATGCGCCGGGCTCGGCACTCGAAAGCGCCAGACATTTAAAGCCTTTGCTCCTCCATGTTTGAATTACGTTGGATAGTACTTTGTTCGATATGGTATAAATGAATCGTCGATAATTAAACATGCACTGCCCCTTAACTGCACGTTAATTCTATCGCTTATTATCATTTTAAATTATGATTCCCCGTCATACAGAGAGGGATGAAAGACTTATCCCGTCGCAACAAGTTCACCACACTGTCGCATAATGGTCGGTTTTTGTTGTGTCCTAAAGCGTTTGGGTTTATGTTATGTGCCAAAATCGTAGGTTTTTTGTTATGTCACAAAATGGTTGGTTTTTTGTTATATCCCATAATAGTTGTTTTTTTGCAATGTTCCAAAATAGTTGGTTTTTTATGTGTCCCTAATACCCGCATTATTTTGGAACACCCATTTTGGTACACAAAATATGTAAGTTTTAAAATAATAAAAATCCAAAATAAGTATCAAAACATATATATATATGTATATATATATAGATATATATATATATATATATATATATATATATATATATATATATATATATATATATCACACATATATATATATATATATATATATATAAATATATATATATATATATATATATATATATATATGTATATATATATATATATATATATATATAATATATATATATATATATATATATATATATATATATATATATATACATAGATGTAATTATATAAAATATCATATGTATATGTGTATTAATGTATATTGATATGAATATATATGTTTACATAAATATATATATGTATATATATACATATATATATATATATATATATATATATATATATACATATATTTTTAAATAGCTATAATTTATATTTTATATCATTTGTTTTACCATTAATGTAGGTTGCATGGGCATCACTGTGTACCAGATACTTCTACTTATCAATCATCCTTACAAAACCATTGGCAATGTTCGCTTATCACATTTATCCAGGCCATATGTAAAAAGTGGTTTTACAAGATTTCCCTTTACATCGCATATAAACTGCATGTGGCATAACTTACTTACATGATCGCACTTATGGGATGCAGATGGACGTCATATGTACCAACGGTGCCAATGTATTAAATACTCGTAAAATATATCCCGCTGAAATATCTTAGCATTTTTTCACCCTAATTGATGAAACAATTATTTGTTCATGAGACACAACCAGAGTCAAACTTCTAGCTTAGTTAATTGTCATATGGCTATTTAACAAACGTTACAAATATGTATCTTATAACAATATTCAAAGTATCAAAACCTGTGGACATCAAACATGACCATTTTACAACATTCAAAAAGCTAAACTCGTGCATATAAAGTGTATCGAATATAAAACGTATAATTTAAGTTACCAAATGCAGTCATTTGCCTGCCTAAGTACTGTTGCAACATATCAACGAAGCTACAGTAAGATAAAGGATAATATATGTTAGGTATTTAAGAGCTATGTGCCATATTACGAGCCTCTACAGAAGTAAATGCGGCACCTGGGGTCAGTATATTCAAATCACGTTCCTGGCTACTTCCGAAACATTGGATACAGATACAGAGACAATTCGCAGAACGGAATTGATCGAAACGTCGATCCAAAAGACCACTGTATTATAAAGCCCTTGACGCACCGATAATTATCTATTGCCAATTACATATCTGCTCAATGGCAAGTTATATACAAGCAAATGCGGCAATTTAGGGGATTGCGTGTACTTGAGATACTGCAGGACAGCTCATATGGTAAAAGAGGGTCGTGAAATCATTTTGTTGCAGTACTCAGGTCTATTATGAGCGTCGCCGTAATTAATAAACTGGTGAAATGTAGCTCAGGCCAATATAGATGAGTCACTAGCAGATAACTGAGAAAAATCGATATATGGGTGTCTAGACATGGTTCGGCTTAATTTATGCAATGTTACTGTCCATAGGTGACCAAAATAAGGTCACACTGTGACTGTCTAATTTTTAACAATCTGCATTTTCATGAATAACTAGCTAATAATCAATCAAGCAGCAAGGGAATCTCAACTTAACATATCAAGGGGACAATATTGCCTTAGGTAGAGCAGAATCCTAGTCAATCACTTAATGACAGCAAGTCGAATGATCATCACATGTACTTACATTTAATTTCCTCTAAAGTGTCTGAAACTCCTAAGATCCACAGAAGCCAATACGTTCTCATATGAACAATGATATATATGAATAGTAAGTTCACCCGCGTTAATGAATGGATTCAAGGTTACAACAAGGATATTCAGTAAGAATTTCATTGTTAACAGGTCACAAGCGTGTCAACTGTATTGGAATGAGAGTACCGTTATTCCAGTCCATAAAGTAGCTTTTTGAATCTCGAGAAGGCTTCTTTGCTGAGGTGTATCTTGTATATCTCAGAGAGCTGCAAAAGAGGCTACACCAACATTTAAATTTGCCCCGGAACTCATGGCTGTCCAGGCAGTTGGGATGGATGATTTATAGCACAACTTTTGTTGAGATGTCACCGACACAAGCTACAAAACTAGTTTGTGGATTACGGTAATCGAGCAATATACATGTCTGTACAATAAAGGAATTGCATACTGTGTGTCACCATTTCGACTTGTCTGAATAAATAATTAACATGCAACTGTGACAGCCCATTTATGAGTTTCACTGCTTTGTTATCACTAGATCGGTTCTAGGTGGCTAATAAATACTCGCCGCATAGCGTCTTTCTCTTTTCCGTTTGACCAGATGCCGAATTTACAATCAACCCTCACGGCAATTTCCTCAGTATGCAAATGTAATCCATTTTATCCTACTATAACCAAGGATACCCTGAGCAATGACGCTGTTTCCATCTACGGACCTATGTAAGCATGCCACTTACCGACCTAACACACAATATGTAACAGGGCAAACACCTAGCTCTTACAACAACCCAGGGATATAAGCCACTTGTTCAGCGACTGTTTTGTGCTGTTTTAATTGTTCAGCCTGACTTGAATGTAACCAATGTAAAAGGTGCAAGGGATTTTCGACCCGCGAAATTAGTAACCTTGAGCATACGCTGCTAAGTTTTACATAGGAAAGGCATGAACGGATCATAACTGGTACTATTATTCAGAAGCCAGAAGTAGTTAAGATGCTATTTGAGGCAAAACAATTATCTAGTTTTATACGATGGGAGGAAAACTATTGTTCGAAGTGAGTACCTTGTGCATCGATTTAAAACATAAGCACACACTACGCTACCTTCATAACGTCAAGTATGACGAGAGTTGTACTCTCCTCAATTCTTATTTGCTCAATGTTAATGTTAAAGAATATTCGTTAACCAATGTCTTTTAATGTTGATTGAAGAAGACAAATTAGCTTTAACTTAGCTGTCAACGATGCACATCCATGGAGTGGAAATGCAAGCTTAAGCTCCTAATTATTAATTTGCTTATACAACCGGCATATTCTAGCGACATGCAAGCTTCTTAGCCACGCTCACAATTATGGGACGTATACAATCCCTTCTTTACACAATTTACTAACATAACACAATCATCAGCTACTACACGAGAATTCGTCGGAGCCAACACGCTTGAGCAGTGATATTGTATTACTATGTCTTCAAAATCTTTCTCGACACACTGCCCTACACTGTTACGATATATTCTATATATTGAGAGAGTCAGAGCCAGGGTAATGTCACGCGAACGTGATTCTGACGTCAAAAGCAACCCAAATTGTTATCGCCACGGCAAATTGTTATTAATCCAATTTCTCAGCATGACAGCAAAATCGCAGTTGCCATAGCGACGTGAATTACGGTACATCCAACCCGATATAGCGTGTGGCACATTTATAATGAAACCCTCGTTGCAAATCCTTGTTGTCAGCCCGAATATATTCATCGACGCAGGTGTACAAACCGTTTATAATAACCTGTATACATATTTCAGATTAAGCGAAACAAATGTTAGTATGCAAATATACTATAGCTATCATCAGATCGAATATTGGCATCTATTTGAAGTGGTTCGTAAATCGACATATTTGTAATGGATTGATGCTGGGTAATTTAGAAGTATTTAAGTGTCAATACGATCACCATATGCACCTCAATGCTTGACGACGAAGAAGAGATTTTCTGACGTTGAGATTGTATACTTAACTCTACACGGCACTGGCAATAATTCAGCGCTTGATTTGCTATATTTCCTTTATTCTGATCTGACAGCCTGGACCTGAAATAACACGCTGCACACACACGCACAAACACACATACACACATACACCGACCGACATTACTTACAAACACACACAAACACACTAGCTTGGACATACATTTCCAGATCAACTAACAGTCTCGTTTCTATCGCTGATGGGTAGTTGCCTGATTTTTTGTTCAGTTAGCCAGCAAATGGCATGGCATGCATGTTTTCTATAACATCCATATGTGACGATAACGACTTGGAAGATATTTATTTCGTTTCAGTCCTGTGTACGGAAATATAATGTTTTATTTGGAATAAGCCTTTGTGAGCACAACTGACTACTAATGCAATTAAGATAATGGCCTTGTTTATCTTGCGATCGGATTACTTCATTTTTACTGGGAGCGCGGTTATTTTATTCAGCTGTTGAATGTTTGACTCACTTGATGTATCAGTGTCACAGCGACAAAACCACTACCAATAAATATTCCTGAATCCAATGTTTTAGCATCATCTTGCCTCTTCTTATCCTAATCCACAGTGTCTATGGCGCGTCACGCAAAAGTGGAGCATAAGGTGTAATTGTTTTTACATATGGCTCTATGTTGTGGAAATTATGATTTAGTTGATCAATGAGATTCTACTCCTTCCAAAAGAAGATACCTTGATGGAGTGGAACGATAAAGGACTATGACAGTCGATCATATTTGCTCTCCATAAGGGGACACTCACTTTTACCAAGGCACATACAATCGTTAGTATTATAATACATATGTCGCCATTACAACGTATGATATCGCACGGAGAATTGAAGTTAATATATAATCAGAGACATATACTTTTTATCAAACAGATCAACAAGCGAAGTCACGCAGTTTCATGGTTGTTTGAATCACGCGTTGCGGTCTTGTTGCATGGTTGTTGGCAAAATTCAATTACTGTTAGAAAGGATATAACCACCAATCGCATGTGCTCTATAAAGGTGAGATAATTAATCAAATAGTACTTAACCATCTCTTATCTGAATGTTATGGCACTTTCGTTTATACAGGTCCATGAGGTGGTCGCGTTAGCTGTGAGTTGCTGTGTTTATGACAATGGTTATATCCATCGTATATCTAGCCCATTGAAGCTGCTCCTAATACAACATATACTGACTTGTCTAGACTTTATTTTAGGCTCAGAGTGCATTCGTTGATTTAGGTTTCAAAGAAAGCCTGTAATTACAGTACATGCTCCTCTAAGGGCAACATCAAGAAACGAGAATTTCGCTAATGACATAATTACTTTCTCCTTAGCAGCCTTTCCCCTTAGCATTATGTTATAGCTGGTGAAACGGATTTACTTCTCTAGCTAATTAAAGGCGGGTGTTTGTTATCATTGAGATAGATATTCACCAATAATTATAGCATAAAGAGGAACAGTGTTTTGTTCCTTTAGACTACTTTACATTGGCTGATATTTCGAAATGGGATTATAAGGAGAATCGGTACGCTATTTTGGACCGTATAACAATTGTCATACAAGTCCGTGGCTTTTGTCAACCAGTCAGTAGCAAACTTTTCAACGATTCTGTCCAATAGAATGATTGCAATACAAATGACCGCAAGATATATGTATTATAATGATGTATTAGGCTGATAATTCATGTTGTAATACGCGCCTGATTATTGTGCCCATGTTGAAATTACTGATGTATGCAACATAGTATAATCGAATGATTCAGTTTATATTTACCCTGCAAACATGTGACACTTGTGTTAAATTGTTCAAGTCAGCTCGTAAAATGATCATATTAAACGCTTAATCGGTGGTAAATCAACAGATTGCGCACCTGCCATTTGAACAGAAAAGTTAAGTTCTGAGCGGGATTAACACGACCGAAGTTCACAATGTAACAGAAACCAAGTGCATTTTTCCACGCTCTAACTGTACTATATAATTACTTAAATTCAATTACCACTTCGCTAGCGCAAATAACAGAAACAAAACCTGATCATCATCGATTGCAAATTTAACAAGGACTAGTCGACAGTTAACCCATTTCGAACGTGATGTACTTTTGAACTTTACCGGATTCCATAGCGAATGGTGTGAGCATTGTAGATTAACATGTACAATAGCTAGGGATTATGTATCCGATTACTCTATACCTACCACATAGTTTCTGCCTTCTAAATGTAAGTTCAATAGATCTATCTCAAAAGACTACTCATATTGTGATTACAACCATAAGTGATGGGCTTATATCCTCTCAACCGCAAATCACCTGTGATGAATCAAAGATTAGTGAACCGACTAAAAATTGGAATATATCAATTATTAGGTCCTCAGGAATTAAGTAGAACTCTTAATACAGTAACCATTTGGCCACTGATACCTGTACAAAATCTATCACAAAGTAACTGCACTCGCTATTGTGTCCGTCAGGCAAAGCATACTCTGCGTCTGCTATTTAAAAAGCAATTAAAATTTTGGTAGCAATTATTCCAAATTGCATGCGTAGATGCGCCATGTGAGAAGTGTCTTCAATGCAAAATATACATTGTGTTGGGAAAGCAAGGAAGCGTTACTTAATGGCAGTGCGAGCTTGCAGAATAATAAGAGTAAATGTACGACACTTGTGACCTGTAATTCATTCAAAGGACCGATGCTCACTTCACACTCATTGCTATTTCCCGCACGCTAACGCATTACATTCTGCGTCACTAAATCGTGTTATTAGGCTCAATGGGTTAACTAACATTCGCATCACGTTGCATTCAGGTTCCGAAATATGGGCTACAAGGCATTAGTAATTTCCAGCGAACAGGATTGATTGCAAGCTGTATCTGCCAAAGCTTAACCTCGGACTGCTATAACACTTGGTTGCAAACATATATCGCGGTAGTAAGATAACCAATACTTAATTTTGTAAGTAACCAGAATATCAAAGCGCAAAACAATGCGGACACAGCTGCATTTTCTCTAAATAGATAGACGGCTAAATGACCCCCTCTAAGTGCATACGGCATATGTGCGTTCCATGCATTATGCATAAAATGAAAACTGACACGCTCCCCTTTGGTAACCACCTTGAGGCTACTATACGTTTGTCTCATTTATACGAATTTGCCGCCATCTATGGATATTCTGAAGAGAAAAATATTCGAAAATAACACAGATAGCAAACAAATGATTATGCGTGCGGTTATGGTGTGTTTCATTGCACAGTGAATGTAGGGTGGAAAATGACTTCATGCTTTGAAACCTCTAACGTTAAATGCACAACAACCATAAAGTCGGGAGGCTGCTTTCAAAATCATCAGCATGTTGCATAGTATGTCTGAAAGATAATAATGCTAGTCACAACACATGACAATCGGAGACAGCAGGTTTCTATGCATTTGCATCGAGTGCCTGAACCATTTATCTTCGATTTGTACGCCATTGCTAGCGATAAACATGGGAATAAATTCCTTGTAATTAATTGGCAAATAACCATTTTGAGCATATTAAATGAAAACATAGTCGATCATGTTAAGTCAGAGAATATGCATTCGAATGTCTGCCTATATCCCTTTTGCTATGTATTGACTCTGATGCCATAGCCAAAGCTCGCTTAAAATATTTCAGCAGCTTTTTTTGTTCACAACACCAAGGTTCAAGCTGTCACATTTAAAAACGATATCACTGTAAATGTGTTTCGCCATCAACGACAAGACGTGGAGATGAATGAGTGGTAAAACGCAATGTTAATATGCGAGGTTATACACAAACGAATAAGCTGGTTGATTGCTACGCCACGTATGCCCTTTAATATTACCTATCCTCACGACATATTCGCCAAACGTTTAATAAGACGCTATTAAAAGTTTATAATTTAGCTATATTGTTGTATCTGCAACGGGAATTTTCTACGATGGTTCCAACATTATTATGCAATTTTTGTTCTACAAGTCTCGCATCCAATGTCCCAAAATAGTTGTTTTTTTGCTACATGACCAAAACAGTCGCATTCGTATGTATATATATATATATATATATATATATATATATATATATATATATATATATATATATATATATATATATATATATATATCTATATATATATATATATATATTATATATATATAGATATATATATATAGAGATGTATATATATATATATATATTTATATATATATATAAATATTTTTATATATTAATATATATATCTATCTATATATGTATATATATATATCCCTATATATATATATATACATAGATGTAATTATATAAAAATATCATATGTATATGTGTATTAATGTATATTGATATGAATCTCTCTCTTTACATAAATCTATATATGTCTCTCTATCTCTCTATTTATCTATATATATATATGTATATATATATCTCTATATATATATATATAAATATATTTTTAAATAGGTATAATTATATTTATGTACGTTGCATGGCCAGCACTGTGTGCCAGATAGTTCTACTTATCAATCATCCCTACAAAACCATTGGCAATGTTCGCTTATCACATTTATCCAGGCCATATGTAAAAAGTGGTTTTACAAGATTTCCTTTTATATCGCATATAAACTGCATGTTGCATAACTTACTTACATGATCGCACTTATGGGATGCAGATGGACGTCATATGTACCAACGGTGCCAATGTATTAAATACCTCGTAAAATATATCCCGCTGAAATATCTTAGCATTTTTTCACCCTCATTGATGAAATAATTATTTGTTCAGGAGACACAACCAGAGTCAAACTTGTAGCTTAGTTAATTGTCATATGGCTTTTTAACAAACGTTACAAATATGTATCTTATAACAACATTCAAAGTATCAAAACCTGTGGACATCAAACCTGACCATTTTGCAACATTCAAAAAGCTAGACTCGCGCATATAAAGTGTATCGAATATAAAACGTATAATTTAAGTAACCATATGCAGTCATTTGCCTGCCTAAGTACTGTTGCAACATATCAACGAAGATACAGTAAGATGAGGATAATATATGTTAGGTAATTAAGAGCTATGTGTCATATTACGAGCCTCTACAGAAGTAAATGCGACACCTGGGGTCAGTATATTCAAATCACGTTCCTGGCTACTTCCGAAACATTGGATACAGATACAGGGACAATTCGCAGAACGGAATTGATCGAAACGTAGATCCGAAAGACCACTGTATTATAAAGCACTTGACGCACCAATCAATTATCTATTGCCAATTACATATCTGTTCAATGGCAAGTTATATACAAGCAAATGCGGCAATTTAGGGGATTGCGTGTATTTGAGATACTGTTGGACAGCTCATATGGTAAAAGAGGGCCGTGCAATCATTTTGTTGCAGTACTCAGGTCTATTATGAGCGTCGCCGTAATTAATAAACTGGTGAAATGTAGCTCGGGCCAATATGGATGAGTCACTAGCAGATAACTGAGAAAAAACGATATATGGGTGTCTAGACATGGTTAGGCTTAATTTATGCAATGTTACTGTCCATAGGTGACCAAAATAAGGTCACACTGTGACTGCCTGATTTTTAACAATCTGCATTTTCATGAATAACTAGCTAATAATCAATCAAGCAGCAAGGGAATCTCAACTTAACATATCAAGGGGACAATATTGCCTTGGGTAGAGCAGAATCCTAGTCAATCACTTAATGACAGCAAGTCGAATGATTATCACGTGTACTTACATTTAATTTCCTCTAAAGTGTCTGAAACTCCTAAGATTCACAGAAGCCAATCCGTCTCATATGAACACTGATATATATAAATAGTAAGTTCACCTGCGTTAATGAATGGATTCAAGGTTACTACAAGGATATTCAGTAAGAATTTCATTGTTAATAGGTCACAAGCGTGTCAACTGTATTGGAGAAGGCCTCTTTGCTGGTGTATCTTGTATATCTCAGAGAGCTGCAAAAGAGGCTACACCAACATTTAAATTTGCCCCGGAACTCATGGCTGTCCAGGCAGTTGGGATGGATGATTTATAGCACAACTTGTGTTGAGATGTCACCGACCCAAGCTACAAAACTAGTTTGTGGATTGCGGTAACCAATGTAAAAGGTGCAAGGGATTTGTGACCCGCGAAATTAGTAACCTTGAGCATACGCTGCTAAGTTTTACATAGGAAAGGCCTGAACGGATCATAACTGGTACTATTATTCAGAAGCCAGATGTAGTTAAGATACAAAACAATTATCTAGTTTTATACGATGGAAGGAAAACTATTGTTAGATGTGAGTACCTTGTGCATCGATTTAAAACATAAGCACACACTACGCTACCTTCATGACGTCGAGTATGACGAAATTTGTACTCTCTTTAATTCTTATTTGCTAAATGTTAATGTTAAAGAATATTCGTATTTTAATGTTGATTGAAGATGACAAATTAGCTTTAACTTAGCTGTCAACGATGCACATCCATGGAGTGGAAATGCAAGCTTAAGCTCCTAATTATTAATTTGCTTATGCAACCGGCATATTCTAGCGACATGCAAGCTCCTTAGCCACGCTCACAATTAGCTTGAGCAGTGATATTGTGTTACTATTTCTTCAAAATCTTTCTCGACACACTGCCCTACACTGTTACGATATATTCTATATATTGAAAGAGTCAGAGCCAGGGTAATGTCACGCGAGCGTGATTCTGACGTCAAAAGCAACCCAAATTGTTATCGCCACGGCAAATTGTTATTAATCCAATTTCTCAGCATGACAGCAAAATCGCAGTTGCCATAGCGACGTGAATTACTGTACATCCAACCCGATATAGCATGTGACACATTTATAATGAAACCCTCGTTGCATATCCTTGTTGTCAGCCCGAATCTATTCATCGAGGCAGGTGTTCCTACCGTTTATAATGACCTGTATACATATTTCAGTTTAAGCAAAACAAATGTTAGTATGCAAATATACTATAGCTATCATCAGATCGAATGTTGGCATCTATTTGAAGTGGTTCGTAAATCGACATATTTGTAATGGATTGATGCTTGGTAATTTAGAACTATTTAAGTGTCAATACGATCACTATATGCACCTCAACGCTTGACGACGAAGAAGAGATTTCACATAAATCACGAACATTTTCTGACTTTGAGATTGTATACTCAATTCTACAACGCCGTTTTAACACGGCACTGGCAATAATTGAGCGCTTGACTTGCTATATTTTCTTTATTCTGATCTGACAGCCTGGACCTGAAATAACACGCTGCACACACGCGCACAAACACACATACACATACACCGACCGACATTACTTACAAACACACACAAACACACTAGCTCGGACATACATTTCCAGATCAACTAACAGTCACGTTTCTATCGCTGATGGGTAGTTGCCTGATTGTTTGTTCAGTTAGCCAGCAAATGGCATGGCATGCATGTTTTCTATAACATCCATACGTGACGATAACGACTTTGGAGGATATTTATTTCGTTTCAGTCCTGTGTACGGGAATATAATGTTTTATTTGGAATAAGCCTTTGTGAGCACAACTGACTAATAATGCAATTAAGATAATGGCCTTGTTTATCTTGCGATCGGATTACTTCATTTTTACTGGGAGCGTGGTTATTTTATTCAGCTGTT
Source organism: Urechis unicinctus (assembly GCA_034190875.2). Taxonomy (NCBI): domain Eukaryota; kingdom Metazoa; phylum Annelida; class Polychaeta; order Xenopneusta; family Urechidae; genus Urechis; species Urechis unicinctus. The sequence continues at coordinate 40,758,643 of CM067355.1, forward strand.
GAATGTTTGACTCACTTGATGTATCAGTGTCACAGCGACAAAACCACTACCAATAAATATCCCTGAATCCAATGTATAAGAATCATCTTGCCTCTTCTTATGCCAATCCAAAGTGTCTATGGCGCGTCACGCAAAAGTAAAGCATAATGTGTAATTGCTATTACATATGGCTCTTTGTTGTGGAAATTATGATTAAGTTGATCGATGAGATTGTACTCCTTCCACAAGAAGATGCCCTTATGGAGTGGAACGATAAAGGACTATGACAGTCGATCATATTTGCTCTCCATAAGGGGACACTCGCTTTTACCAAGGCACATACAATCGTTAGCAATATAATATATATGTCACCATTACAACGTATGATATCGCACGGAGACGTGAAGATAATATATAATCAGAGACATATACTTTTTATCAAACAAACCAGATTAACAAGCGAAATCACGCAGATTCATGGTTGTGGCAAGATTAAATTATTGTTAAAGCGGATATAACCACCAATCGCATGTGCTCTATAGAGGTGAGATAATTAATTAAATAGTACTTAACCATCTCTTACCTGAATGTTATGGCACTTTCGTTTATATAGTTTCATGAGGTGGTTGCGTTAGCTGTGATTTGCTGTGTTTATGACAATGGTTATATCCATCGTATATCTAGCCCATTGAAGCTGCTCCTTATACAACATATACTGACTTGTCTAGACTTTATTTTAGGCTCAGAGTGCATTCGTTGATTTAGGTTTCAAAGAAAGCCTGTAATTACAGTACATGCTCCTCTAAGGGCAACATCAAGAAACGAGAATATCGCTAATGACATAATTACTTTCTCCTTAGCAGCCTTTCCCCTTAGCATTATGTTATGGCTGGTGAAACGGATTTACTTCTCCAGCTAATTATAGGCGGGTGTTTGTAATCATGGAGATAGATATTCACCAATAATTATAGCATAAAGAGGAACAGTGTTTTGTTCCTTTAGACCACTTTACATTGGCTGATATTTCGAAATGGAGAATCGGTACGCTATTCTGGACCGTATAATAATTGTCATACAAGTCCGTGGCTTTTGTGAACCAGTCAGTAGCAACCTTTGCAACGTTTTTGTCCAATAGAATGATTGCAATACAAATGACCGCAAGATATATGTATTATAATGATGTCAGGCTGAAAATCCATGTTGTAATACGCGCCTGATTATTGTGCCCATGTTGAAATTACTGATGTATGCAACATAGTCTAATCGAATGATTCAGTTTATATTTACCCTGCAAATATGTGACACTTGTGTTAAATCGTTCAAGTCAGCTCGTAAAATGATCATATTAAACGCTTAATCGGAGCTAAGTCGACAGATTGCGCACCTGCCATTTGAACAGAAAAGTTAAGTTCTGAGCGTGTTTAACACGACCGAAGTTCACAATGTAACAGAAACCCAGTGCATTTTTCCACGCTCTAACTGTACTATATAATTACTTAAATTCAATTACCACTTCGCTAGCACAAATAACAGAAACAAAACCTGATCATCATCGATTGCAAATTTAACAAGGACTAGTCGACAGTTAACCCATTTCGAACGTGATGTACTTTTGAACTTTACCGGATTCCATAGCGAATGGTGTGAGCATTGTAGATTAACATGTACAATAGCTAGGGATTATGTATCCGATTACTCTATACCTACCACATAGTTTCTGCCTTCTAAATGTATGTTCAATAGATCTATCTCAAAAGACTACTCATATTGTGATTACAACCATAAATGATGGGCTTATATCCACTCAACCGCAAATCACCTGTGATGAATCAGAGATTAGTGAACCGACTACAAATTGGAATATATCAATTATTAGGTCCTCAGTAATTAAGTTGAACTCTTAATACAGTAACCATTTAGCCACTGATACCTGTACAAAATCTATCACAAAGTAACTGCACTCGCTATTGTGTCCGTCAGGCAAAGCTTACTCTGCGCCTGCTATTTAAAAAGCATTTAAATATTTTGAGTAACAATTATTCCAAATTGCATGCGTAGATGCACCGAGTGAGAAGTCTTCAATGCAAAATATACATTGTGTTGGGAAAGCAAGGAAGCGTTACTTAATGGCAGTGCTCATTGCTATTTCCCACACGCTAACGCATTACATTCTGCGTCACTAAATCGTGTTATAAGGCTCAAGGTGTTAACTAACATTCGCATCACGTTGCAGTCAGGTTCCGAAATATGGGCTACAAGGCATTAGTAATTTCCAGCGAACAGGATTGATTGCAAGCTGTACCTGCCAAAGCTTAACCTCTGACTGCTATAACACTCGGTTGCAAACATATATCGCGGTAGTAAGATAACCAATACTTAATGTTGTAAGTAACGAGAATATCAAAGCCCAAAACAATGTGGACGCAGCTGCATTTTCTCTAAATAGATAGACGGCTATATGACCCCCTCTAAGTGCATACGGCATATGTGCGTTCGATGCATTATTCATAAAATGAAAACTGACACGCTCCCCATTGGTAACCACCTTGAGGCTACTATATGTTTGTCTCATTTATACGAAGTTGCCGCCATCTATGGATATTCTGAAGAGAAAAATATGCGAAAATAACACAGATAGCAAACAAATGATTATGCGTGCGGTTATGGTGTGTTTCATTGCACAGTGAATGTGGAGTGGAAAATGACATTATGCGTTGAAACCTCTAACGTTAAATGCACAACAACCATATAGTCGGGAGGCTGCTTTCAAAATCATCAGCATGTTGCATAGTATGTCTGAAAGATAATAATGCCAGTCACAACACATGACAATCGGACACAGCAGGTTTCTATGCATTTGCATCGAGTGCCTGAACCATTTATCTTCGATTTGTACGCCATTGCTAGCGATAAACATGGGAATAAATTCCATGTAATTATTGAGCATATTAAGTGAAAACATAGTCGATCATGTTAAGTCAGAGAATATGCATTCGAATGTCTGCCTATATCCCTTTTGCTATGTATTGACTCTGATGCCATAGCCAAAGCTCGCTTAAAATATTTCAGCAGCTTTTTTTGTTCACAACACCAAGGTTCAAGCTGTCACATTTCAAAACGATATCACTGTAAATGTGTTTCGCCATCAACGACAAGACGTGGAGATGAATGAGTGGTAAAACGCAATGTTAATATGCGAGGCTATACACAAACGAATAAGCTGGTTGAATGCTACGCCACGTATGCATTATATAATGTCACGTTATGCCCTTTAATATTACCTATCCTCACGACATATTCGCCAAACGTTTAATAAGACGCTAATAAAAGTTTTTAATTTAGCTATGTTGTTGTATCTGCAACGGGAATTCTCTACGATGGTTCCAACTATATTATGCAATTTTTTTTTCTACAAGTCTCGCGTTTTTTGATCCGTCATTCAAGATGTTGCATTGTGCTAAAAATCACCCATTTAGCACGTCTAAGGATATATGTCAAATGTGTATTTAACCTAGGGTCAAGGCATAGCAAATGTGAATCGCCATACGCTGTCAATCGCCATCAGAGCAGCAGAGACAACCATTCACACAATGCAGTTTGTGAGTGACTTTTACTGCCAGCAAAAAAATATGATCCTATTGCCAGTCGCTAATTTTGACAAAGCATGTTCCCTGGCTTTGAAGTCGCTCACGATCCCTTAATAGCGCCAGGGTATACTCGCAAGCATATTCCGCGTATGTAGCCAACAACAGTTACATCCTCGGACAATTCACGTCGCGATGGCGTTGATGTACATAACTATCCTCTGATAGTGGCAAATGTTTTCTTCTTTGGTACAATCCGCATATGTGAATCGTCCTACAAGTTCGTAATTTGATACAGGTTCAAGATTTGCCAGGGTTAATGAGTACTTCACGGGTTGCTCGATTATCAAAACACATATGCGGCATTATATTTCGCCGTTTGATTTGCTCTGACAAATTGGGCTTACAAAGACATTAACATATGCTCTAATGCAATGTTAGGGAAAAAAGTCGAATGTTCTTTTATTTTCGAGAGTAGAAAAAATATCTTTCTTCTCCGTGAACTATTCAAATAGAGATTCTGTCAAAATGTTTTGAAATACCTTGGCTGGCGCCGCCTTGCATTATATGTAACAGATCACAACTCATAATTCACACTTGTCCCTTGTGACGCTTTCAAGACAGTAGTGTTGCAACTTTGGTGCAGCATAGGCTGGGATAAATTCTAGAATATCGTATATTTAAACTACGTTTTACGACCAAGTATTCGTGTAACGGAACGAAATAATCTGCAGTTACTCTGCCATATTTATAAGGTCCTGAAAGTGCTCATGGTTTAGCGGAAGATATGTTGTTTCTGATGCTTCTACTCAATAATAAATATTTTTAGTGTGACAGGGAATAATTACCCCGTGGAAGTAGTACATGAGTATTTATCAACCCATGACGATTTTCCATTGTTGCAAACTAACATAACTCATTGCACATTCCTATCTAATGACTCGATCGATAGTTGCTGTATGAAAGAGTTACCATAAGTAGATCCTTTAGCATGTGGGAAACTGCGATTGTTCCGTAACTGTCAGTGTAAATGCTTAAGGTTCGTTGGAATTGCATTTGAAATCCCCGAAAAAATTTCAATTCTGCTGTATGCTTATATGTTTCTTTACCATTGCGCTTAAAGTAAACATCACACTAAACACACGATTTTCATCGATATCAAATGTTACAAGAATCCTATTTAGTACATTTTGACATTATATCAATATTGAACGTGAAATACACTATAAAGGTGAAAGATTATATTGCTCAATTGCCTTCAAAATGAATAGTCGATTTATTTCAAGAGTCACCTTATTTAATTTATTTGTATTAATATCAAATATTCACAGGTGAAAGACTTAATCGTGAAATTCACTCGATTAATCGGAAATTACATGTGATCAATCATCAGTAGAATACAAAGTATAGCGGCATAACTAAAAATGCAGTAGTGTTTAATACCAATGAGTTGTGTCCGGGAAATATTGTGGAACTGTCACTACAGCAACCAAACATATGATTTTTACTAGCCCTTGACACGCCAATACTACAAGGATTGCTGCAAAGTAAATGCACTCACTATTGTTATTGTAGCGCTAAGTCTAAAACACAACCTGTGTCAGTGTGCAAAAATGCATCTTCGTAAATGGCGGAGTATTTTGCGTTCAGCAAACCCCGGTGATGCTCATTTCTAGAGATAAACTTCAAACCATGTTGAAGCATTTCTACAGTTGTAGGCTTCATGCGAGCAACAGTTATTCCCTTACTCTGCACCATCGATTGCTAGTACCAAATATCGAGACTTTATTAGCTATACTCGACACCTTGTTTATCTATGTTGATAACCACTAGAAGAACCGCTGGTTGATCGCCAAGGAATAACGACATTCCGTCTGTCGAACAAGCATTGTTTGCAAAAAAGGAAGATCATTGTACGACGTTCGCGACGGGATGACTTACATTCACATCACGTTACAGGCAGGTTCAGATTTATTGGCAAAATGACATTAGATGTTGCAAGCGAAGTTGATTGATGACGACCTGTAGCTGCCACAGCTTAACCTCTTCCATAGACCAGTGTCATACTCGGTAGGTGATACCCTTCGCAGTGAAAAGAATACTTAATAATTTAACCATCGGAATATCGATGATTAGGAACTATGGTGATGCAGCAGAGTTCTAGTTATTTTTGTGCACTGGTGCCAGGGATGCGCTGTCAGTGGATATTTGCATGACAATATATACACCGAAACATTATTCGAAACGTAGTGCATGCGGTCATTGCGTGCGTTATGCAATTCACTTTACCTCAGCTGGGTAAAGGTTATAGTTATTGGTTATAGGACAATTCATCGCGCAGCCGCAATATTTCATGTTGACTTTCACTTTCACATACTAGCTTCACTAATAAACAACTATTTAGTTAAGACTAAACAATCGGACTTTGAGTATGTGCGACATTGTTATTGTGTAAACGGGGATATGTTGTGACCAATTAATCTTAATATTTTACACGTAATCCATCTACAAAAACCTATATATGTTTTGCACATATCATACTGCTTCCTATTGTCGTCATGTATCGATCCACTGTATTCGTGGAATATATGCAAAGTGTTTTCAGTTCTGGGAATCAAATTGAAAAAGGTGCGCAAGCGTCTTTATATCATTCCTTTAGAAAAACGAACCGTCTCTTAAGGGACGGGTTCTAATAAATTACCGACTTTGCAGCGATAGTTTACAGCTGCGTCACCATGATGCAGAGACCCGATTCAGCTCACAATCAATCTAACATATATATATATTAATGGTAATATGGGCAAAGGCTATCGTATTTCCGAAATCGTGCATTATTCGTCCAGGCTGTAGCTGTAGTATTATCCACCTATATTCCCTGTTCACTTTTGGTTAAACTAAACGCAGTCGATCAGTCGAGGTGCCCGAGACCAGTCGCTGTACATAACGCGAATATGAACATGAAATGAACATGTATGGCCTCAAATTAATCCCCAGCTCGCAATTCAAATGTTCTGAGGCTATTTAGTTCTTTATAACAGCGTCAATTACGCTTAGAGTTACCTTGTATTTGCTCTGGCCACAAGGTTATCGGTGTAAGTCCCCATATTACAGCTGTAAATTATTTATCGCAATTTCAATAAGTTGATTGGTTTAGTAGAAGACATATTCGCATTGCAGAATTTTTACGGCCACACGCCAAAACACGCATGTTACAAAACTGTATGATGACAAGACCGAAAGTCAGCAAGAATGCATTCAGGCATATCAAAGCCAAATTTGATCAATTACTTCTCTGTTTTTGCTCAATCCGACAACTGGTATGCAATGCTATAGCATCATCATAATATATGGCGATTCAGCTCCGTACTCTACTGATTAATGCTTGAGTCTAATGCTATGAAAAGTGCAGTAAACATGCTAATCGGAATGGATGGTAGTGTATTTATCATGCTTAATCTCAACATATATTGATACTGTTTTCATGTTTCATTTCCATGTTTCAAGTTTGCCCTACCCTCGCAGGCCTTCCGTTCAAAGCACTGGCATTCAAGCTGTTACCCTGATGTACTTTAAACTGTTAACCTTGTCGGTATTATATGTATTTGTGGAGTTGAATGATCAGTGCGACGGTTAGCAAACATATGAGGTTATTAACTAGAACACTAACTCGATTTTACGGGTTGATCTCAACACGATATATTCATCATCTTATACATTGGGATGAAAATTGATATACCCCATACATACCGCGAGCATTATAAACTATCGATAGCAGAGTGTGATCATGGTCACCTTAACCTGACGCAAATCTATTCGTGAATGCTGCATATTGCTTAATAGAATGCAACTGTATCAGCATGAGCGTCGATTACAACTGTATGTGTACACGACCCCCCGGCGGTATTAATGCAAGCCAATATATTGCTCGAGCTCGCATCGCTGCTTTACCATTACCAGGCATACGTCGCACAAGCTGCAAGGGCAGGTGCACATAAGCCGTAAAACATAAACTGTCGGGTTAATTCACAGCCATCTACCCTGTATACGTGTAGGTCGGGTGCGGATTACCAATCGCCCCGACCTCTTATTATCTCCTGATCTCCTGAACTAATCTCAGAACGAAATGAGTTAATTACATTCCGGTCAGATTTGGCTGTAAGAATAAACGAATGTGACAAACCAAATAAAAGTTGTGAAACAGTCAGTCCTCCAATACATACAAGTGGTCGTAAATAGGCAGTTAATGTTCTCGGACAGTGTTAGCGTTAGCAACAAGATGGTTTATCCTTCCAAAAATATATTTGCAACATATGAAAGGGACATTTTATCAACAAAGCCTGTAGCGTTATTGTCGATCTTCCCACACAAAACCATTCACTCCTCAGTGACTTAAAGCGATCGGACTTATCAGCTGGGAGATTAATGCTGTTTCAAGTCGGTTGGCACTTTCACAGGGATATTCCAGAAAGGTGGTGAAACAGTACGTGGACTTACCAATTAACGTTTCACGACGCGGACTCATATACAACCTGTAAGCCTTTCGACGTTACCATTACCTTTGCTAGAGTAGCATGTATCGAAGCTTTCAGTAAGCAGCTGAACAAAAGAGTCAACATATGTTTGTTACTGCGGCAAAACCAATAATTAATATTAAGTCGTTATGCTTAAAGTTGTCACGAGTATCAAGCAATTTGTTTTGCTGTGCGTTTCTGTAGAAATAGCAGCCGAAGGTAAATCTACTGCTAAATGGTTTGATGGCACTTAAGCTTGCCCTATCATGACATGTTTTATTATCACCAGCGGGGACGGGTGTTGAACACTAATAGAGACTTCTACTGCCATGGAAACCTCCCGTTCTTGATGCGACCCCGCTTCTACCGCGTTTAGGGTCTCTCTTATGGCTGATAACTCATAGCCACCGTACAAAAAGTCTCTCAAATCCAAATCTATCTGTAATTTCTGATCCGTGTCAAGAAGTATTTCTCTGTCCTTATTCCACAACGTCAACGAAAATTGACAGAATTCGCGAGTGTAGACAGGAATCACCAGCGTTTCAGTTGTCTTCGCCATTTTCGGTCCTTCACCTTGTGGTCAACCAATGGGCAGAGGCACAAAACTTGTCGCCTCACAGTTATATGTCCTGTAGCTGTAAAGCCTCACAGATCTGGGGCAATACGTCTTCAATCAATAGCTTATTAATCTCTGCCTCGGTGAATAGCCAACCACCAGGTATTCGTTCCTCTCCTCTGAACCTCTGAACGCCAATCAAATGACGACCAGCAAAATAACGCTTGACCAAGTACTGATCGCCCGCTAAATATACTTTGTTTGCATCTTTCAGACGAGGTGCCTCACTTACAATGCGACCAAATAACAGGGCGAAAATCGGGATTAAACGCTTTCCACTAACTCGCTCTACCTCCAACCTCACATATGGAGCTCTATTCTTACATTTCAACACGCGAATGGTCACGTGAGAGCTCAGTGGTTTTGATGACTCCATAGTGATTGAAGAACGGTCTGATTCCCAGCTCTTTATAAAGCATTCAGCAACGCCTTACATCACATCACATGGTTCACTTTCAACACCACCACCCCTTTCATCATTATTAACAAGTTCAAACACGTCTTCACAAGTCCATTGTTATCCCAAACGGTTACACCATTCTCAAGTGGCGTGGGTACATCATTTGACTAGATACCTTCAACTACAATAAATACTCAACCCATTGTTATTCTCATCTATTCCTATAGAACCCCACTCACTACCTTTAAACACTCAACAACTCACCTTAACAATGCATTACATCATATCATGTGGACACATAGCATCACCACGTGACATGATCACGTGGTCAACGCGTGGGGGGATCCTGGGGGGTGGGCAACTCAATGGAGGGGCTCTGGTATAACATATACGACAGTTTTCCTGTGTATCCTGTGCGCGATATACTACTATCAACTCACCAGTGAAATGAAGGGAAAGCTATATATTATTGCTGTCGATATAAAAAGAGATTGGCAGGGAATAGTGGTGAGTAGTTAATATGAATTATCAAGCGCATTTATCAGCTGTTCTGCTATCGCTATGCAGCCAATATACAAAGTGTCCAATACATCTATTAAATGCAATTCGATTTCCGCGCGAATTGCTATTTCCAGGTCACAACACTTCTCTTCTAAAACTGTCGAAAAAAATATGAGCAAGGAAAACCTGTTTTCTTACCATTGCCACCAACCATAACAATTCTTAACAACCAACTTAATTCGTGTCATACAATATATATTATACACTAATTTACATATGAGGTCACTAAGTGTCAACATTTGTCTGATTGTTTGCCTAAATTTAGCTACGCTCTAAGAAATCGAGCAGCTAACATTGGAAGGTACCCCTCACTAGCGTGTTATTGTCCCATCTATATTTTAAATATGCATTCACATCACGTTTTCGATGTACCAAAATATCTGCTACGGGATATTGGTAATCAACACTAACAAGGGGAGAAATGAGCTTTCCCGATTATGCAAAAACTGAGCGTCTTTTCTGTAGCAGGGAAAGATGAATCCCAGAGGCTGCATAATCACCTATACATTCGGGGAATCAACCGCTCATGTCCGAGGTTAATTACTAGCCATCATTGGAAACTGATTTCATTTCGGAGCTTTATAATGTCCAAATAATGTTCTCTGAGCATTGACAATCATGTTGGATACAATGAGAGAGCCAAATAATGAATTCAAGATAAAATATTTGACCTTCGGTACCTCTTATTATTTTTTGCTCGTTATTGAACTTACACTGCAAGGTCGAACAAAACATATGCAAACATCTAAGACGCAACGTATGCAGTTTGATGATGTGTGTTACCTGGTGAATATCCGATCTATCTATCGAACCCCAATATGTGATGGTCGTTATCAGTCATAATCGCCGTACTCAATCCCCATATATATATATATATATATATATATATATATATATATATATATATATATATATATATATATATAGAGATAGATATGATATAGAGAGATATATATCTATATAGAGGAGATATATATATATATATAGAGAGATAGATAGAGATATATCTATAGATATATATATAGATTGAAAATCTCTATAAACATAGACATATATAGATATATTATATATTTATATATATCTATGTCTATGTTTATATATATATAAAATATACTATATATATAAAATATATAGATATATCTATATATATATATCTCTCCCTATGTATATATCTAGATATATATATCATATATATATATATGTATATATATATATATATATATATATATATATATATATATATATATATATATATATATATATATATATATATATATATACTAAAAATGTCAATTGGCATATAAATAAGTGCAATGGTGACATGAGCTGTCGCAAGTAGCCATAATGCGTTGCAGAAGCAGCAATGTGAGATCAACCGTTGTGAGTCGCTCTCAATTTTAAATGGGGAAAACAATTGCAGTTCAATAAATAGGCTCCATCTGCAATCTTAAATTAACAATAAATCTCTCAAATGTGTCTTTATTCTCCTGCCACTGATTGTAAACAAGTGTAATTCTTCTCATACAATATATGTTACACACTGTCTTATATATGAGAGGGCTGTATGGGGTACTTACGCTTCTTGATATACATTAATCAACGGACTACTGAGGCGTCCAGCTTGCATTGGAAGCTAACCTTTACTACCGTGTTATTGTAAAATCCACTCTGTTTATATGTATACACATCACATTTTCGGTGTTTAAGTATAACTTTTTTCATAAGTTCCACATAAAAGAGTATACAAATAAGCGTTTCCGCTTGTGCTAAAGCTTAGCGCCAGCGATGTGTTACTTAGAAGAATGTTGAAGAACACGTTCAGAACAATCGACAATTTATAGACCATAGTGGGGATAGCGTTTTTGCAAGAGTCAACTCGGAGTCGATCTCCATTGTTCAATCAGCGCCAGAGTTGAATTAATATGATCATCACTCTAGTACGACATTCATAAGGCAGATAACAGTGACATTGAGTGTTTAGAACATCTGCAATGAATCATTATTAGGTCTATGTATAGTTTTTGCCTGTCAAACATTTGATACAAATAACTCAATCAATTTATTGTTGCCTTAAATAAATGAGAATTGCATCAGCAGTCATGCAATACTATTGCTTTGAGGCTCCGCAAAATGTTGAGTTAAAAAACCAAACACAACACGGATGTAAATATTTTATAACGGCCTAATTTATGGCTAATTTTGCTTTAAGTAATATATATGTAGAGATGCGGGCGGCTAATGGCACGAGGTATTTCGTTATTATAAAGCACATCAAGAGTTATAGTTTATTAGGGAATAACTCTTCCGCGGAGGAATTTTCGTAGTCGAGAGGGACCCTTAAACAGTCCATAGATGCGCCAAGCAGAAGCTCACATAGTACTGCACTTTGTGTCCATCAAATGCCGGCCTTTGACATTCTTATGTAAATCACTCACGGACACATTGCGCTATTAATCGCACTTGCAATAGACATAGACTTTGTATGGAACTTTCCGTACATTTCACGGGTCTTTGCTATATAGTTACTCGTGGTTTAAAATCCTATCCTTTTTCATTGTTGCGCGGTTGTAGACAACGTGGCTCTTATCACCATCCTAATCAGACCCATTCTCGACTTTTTGATTACAGTAATTTTGCCGTATATTGCGGCAATATGTCCGGGAAATAAGTATGAAATGATTACCCGACCAGAGCTGGCCCAAAATATCCGCACCCATACGCAGGACGGATCGCAAATCTGTTTGAGCGTGTGCTCCGCCATAGGAAGCTTGCACACACATACCCTTTCACAGCATGAAGGGCCTCCTGTGGCTCTTTGAAGACTCAGCCAATGCCTCATTTGCGAGGAATCCTTGTACAACCAAAAGAGGTGATCATGGACGGCATCTTCAACCAGGGCGTGCGTGGCTACCAGCAGTGGGATGAGACAGAGAAGGCCTTTGCGGCAACAAGTTAACAAGACCCCCGTGTGGCATTAACTGTAAAAGACCTGATATAAGCGGGTGTGTCCCTAGGAGAGTACCTAACCACCAAGTACGCCCTGTGGCTCGACTTGAGGACGAGTGATAACGGCAAGCTTCATGATAGTGGCCGGCGCGTGGAGGATGCGTCTGAGGGTGTCACCATCCAGATCACACAAAAAAAAGCTGGGTGGCTGGTGCATTTAACGTCTTTATGTATGTTGTTATAGATGCACAGTTTAAAGTGATACTCCAGCCAACTGAACGAGATTATAATATCGTAGACTTCATTCATTAATTGAATATTTTTGGGTCCTAGAGACAGCGCCATTTTGTAAGTGTGACGTCAGTGGAGCCAACAGCGCAAGCGAGAAGTCACGTTGTTTACTTGCAGAGCGACGTCGATCGGTAACTAGTTGTGCGAGCGGCAAGAACTTGGCTTGTTACCGACTATTTGTATGAATTATGTCGTGGTTTGAAATTGGACAACTCCAGCCTTATCAAAGAATGAGGCGATTGGTTCGAAAAAAACCAAAGAAAATGTCGAATGGAAGTGGTAGTGAGGATTATAGCACATGGAACGGGAGAGACGTCGAGGGGTGGCGACTGTATATTTTGGTGTGTTGCTCTTGTGGACGCTATGGAAAACTGCCCACTATTCCAGAAAATCTGTGTTGCCTAGAAATGTCAGAAGCAGAGCGACTCATGCCCGACCTAGAATGTATATGTGATCACCCCGACTTCAGAGTCGCCCTAAAGGACGCCTGAGAATATAAGATATCACCGTTCGACCCGGGCTAACTTTGGAGCAGTTTGCCTCACATCAGCTGTACCAAAAACTGCACTTGTCACAACAAACGTATGTGCAAGAGTTTATAAGGGGCGCTCATCATGAGCCTCTGACAAACAAGTATGTATCAATTGCCGTTTATTTGTGTTAAAATTTTATGTACATGATATCCACTAAGTGGAATCATTATTTCTAATACATTTAAAACAATGGAGTAATTCTACTTATCATAGTGACTCTATACTTCTGAACTCACTTCATTTGGTGACCATAACAATGAAGTTAATCATAACACCAAATGAATGCAATATTTAAATTTTATTGCAGGATCTTGAGACATCAAGCATACATACAGGTAACCTTCTGGATTCATAGCAAACTTGGAAAACAATTTCGACGGGTTATCCCCTCGTGCGTCGTTTCCACTATGCGACACATTCTTTGAGTCATCGGGACAATACATAGGTTTTTTTGGAACACAGCCACGATAAAGGCACTCAATGATTCTTGCTGTAAAATTTTCACCTGACAAATCTATGCTCACATTTTGCAGGCAGACATCTACACTTACAATTATCCTTCTATTCTACAGACATGAATTAGCAAATGATCCAATAATTGAAATCAAGCAATGACAAACCATGTACTTGCTTGAACATAGCAGTATCAGTCCAAACATTCGCAAGCATTTTATCACGAGTACCACTTTGTAAAAAGCTGAGCCCTGGCATGCCGCCAAAGTAGATACTCAAGCCAGCGTATCTAACTAGATGGGTGAAAAGGTAGCGTAAAAATACAATCTATAAAATATTACTTGTAATTGAATTCTTTGTATCGTATGGTTGTTTTGCAAATTATTTATCTTGCCCAATATATGACATTTTGACTAAGAAAACAATGTTTTGTAATTAAAGCAACTTTGATGATTTTTGCTATGCATTGAGTCAAGGGTAAGAGACAAGTTATATTATATCATGTCACCTCAACATAACTATGCTAGAGCTTAGCAAACTAAAAGATAATAAACTCACATACACACTCTTTCAGTCACGCATTAATACTATATACATATGTGTCATGACTTATTCTTCCATGCCACATAATTAACAATTAAACAAAATAATAGCATTCACTAAACTTGCTGTAAAAGCAAATCATTACAACATGCACACTCTGTCACACACAAACACCGCTGGAAAACTCCTAACTCCAAGGCATTGAAATTCGCAACCTCCCCAGCACTAACGACGTTAGTGGTGAGAATAACACAGTGTCTTCCTCCATGACGGTGTATCACATTACCTACCCCCCCCCCCCCACACACACACACACACCTTATTAGCCACACATGGCAGGCACGGCATCTTATTGTACTGTTGTACTGTGCCTCCACAACTGGAAGCAGTTTTTTTCTTGCAAATTGTATGTGCAAGAGTTTGGCAAAGTCGTTAAGTTTAGCAAATTGTCCACAAGAGAACAGAATACAACCAGCAACAAGCAGATTTCTTACAGGCATTTTCCTAACGAGTGGCTGAGACTGCCAAGTGCCTGAACAGCCGCCAGAACAGGTGTATGTCACTGATAGCGTTGTTCCCTTTGTAGTTATGCAGTATCAATATCCCCATAACTGCCAAAACTATTACTGGGTTTCAGCTTACGTGGTGTTGAACTGAATACAGGGACAGGGGGCTCAAGTTGTGCAGAAGTACTACTCAAAGCGAAGTCGTGTCCCTGTAGTGATGGATCTTCCAATGCATACCTATGTCTTTGGTCTTAACAGTTATATTCACATAGTAGTGATCGGATGTTATGACATGTTCAGTCTCGTTATCCAGGCTATGTGTAAACCGAGCTGGGGTGAAGTCATTCTATTGTGGGACAGGGCAAGCTGTATCCATAACCAGGCTGGGTTCATGATGCTCTTCGTCAGGGGGTTGCGTATCCAGTAGGATTTCCAGTAAAAGCTGTAACCACAGTTTGAAGATAGATTTAGTTCCTATGTAATTTAATTTCATTCAAGCTCACTTAACATTGACCACATTTAGGGACTACTCCTACCAGTGGCCATCAACGATGTGTGCGAACATTTGAAAAGGTCTTAAAATCTACAATATTCTTCAAGCCAGAAACAAACTCCGATAAATTGCTAATAAGAAAATAGCAAGAATGCAAAATGGTATTACGCGCTAATAATCTTAACAGCAGTTTATGGCCTATTTATATGGGGAATAATATATATCGATCAGAAATAGAATATATAGACCCTATCGCAAAATGTCCGACTTAGAGTATAGTCTATTCGCCATTTTTCTGTCAGCGTTTTCAGAACGTTTCTTGGAAGTTTCAAGAGGAGCTGACTGCTTGGAAATAAAAACACTGTATGGAATGAGCTTTTCTTCAAATGTCTATTGACTTTTTTGATACCAATAGCGGCTTGCATATCGTGTTCGAAACAATCGGCGGTAAAGTGGTCTCTACAAACGCGGACATATCGCTGTTTGAATTATTCTGACTTCAATTTCGATAACCACTAGAATCGAAGCTGGGCGTCTATAAGCGACCTGAAAGCCAATTCCTCTCGTCAAGTCTGTACTTTGTTTCTAGCACCCAAAAGCAATGCAATGCACCATATTGCTGAGCAAACATCCGAAAAACTACGACGACAGTTTGTTGCTTTCTCGGCAAGCGCAGAGTAAACAGAAAAAAAGCCACGGAGTATTGCGCGGTTGATCCAATTACGTCACCAAAAATGTGCACCAACATGGCCGCACCCAAGGGATAATTTTATGCTTTATTTTAGCTTAACTATATCGAGTTAATTTCATTCGAGCCGACTTTTCGTCAATAGCTTTATCAGATAACGCCATATGATTATTCACTTGAGTATCAACGCAGTCTACTAGCACATTTGAACTAATGATTTGTCCCTGATATATTGGTGGGCGAGGTAGCTTGGCGCTTGGCACTGTCCGCAAAGATAAGACGAAAGCCATAAGATGCTGCTGCCAAGAAACCTATTGCCTTATTGTTGCGAGCTGACAGCTTGAAATTTGCTGACAAGAGTATAAGTAACAATGGCAACAACTTTGATACCTACATACGCATTTACAATGCAGTTGATGCGAAGAGACTATTATTTAGCTGAGCACTATGTCATGGAAATCTGATTTTCTATACATTGATCTGTCTCTGGCGAGCCGGGTATGGCTTTAGCTCTTTTGGTTATTTTGCAGACGTATCATTATTGTCTTTCAGGATTGCCATAAACACATGCTATTGCGTTTTACAAATGTAACCCCATTTTTCGCCCGTAATGGGCGTCACAGAAATGAGGACGACACACTGCTATCAAATTTGCTCAAGTTTTCCATACATGTTTGCATGATTTAACAGTTTATGATTGCCTTACTCCAATATAATTTTGGAACAAATTTCTCAGTAACCCATTTAATAGCTGGCAAGTCCGAAAGCTCGCCATCTTCTCCATGTGTTACCATTGGTATACCAACATTTAACTGCAACGTACCACTTGATACTATATAAATCAGGATAATTGGTGCCGACGATGGATGAGTGAAATATACATAGAATAGTTTACGTTTGAAAAGCAACATGCATTCAGGTGGGATAGAGCAACGACTAAAAAAACAGCACTCAGGCTTGCAATATGCTTGATAAATCGTAAATTTACCGAATTAAACCCGTGTTGATGCTACAAATATTACATGAAGGACCCCGTCATGTAGATTTTGTCTCGTGTATGCGAGAAAATTTAATCAGATAACTCGCTTCCAGCATGTTTTGTTTTGGACAACCATGTAAATAATACTGCATAATGAGTTTGGAACCACCGGAGATTGGATTGTTGATTTGTGCATGAGCAAATTGCATTTGAAGCAGGTAATGCAAGCTGCTAATTATTCGACACGTGGCCGGATGGCAGTATCGTGTGCAATTCGTGATCAAAAAGTAGAGGCATGCCTAATTTAGACGCCATTACCATTGTTGATCAAGTCCAATTCTCTAAACGTTGATTTGTTTGCGTCCTAAACTAAGAAAAAGAGAACAGTAGAGGCTACAACTTGATCATAACAATGGAATGAGTCCACTGGTCTATTTGCCTGCTGCGTTAAACGTAGAGTGGTCATTGTGGCGATGTTGAAAGTGTAAGTATGTAATATGCTTAGACATGCCAAATTCTCCCGTTTTGCAACATTTGTTATACGGCAGTGACACGCAGAGAATTAAATATATTGCATTTCATTTAGTAGGCAAGCGCGCATAAATTCCATGACTTACCCACGACTATAGCGTTAATCAGCGCATCATATTGGGAATTGTTATTGCGACTGCCGGATGTCCAGAAAGTAATAGGTAAATATTTTAACATCGTAAATATGTGTCGAGACCAATAACTAGCTTTATATTTGTAGCTTAGTTTAAAATAAGCTTTAGCTGTAGACCCAACGCCTACTCTTCATGCGTACTTTAGTTCGTATTCACCGCTTCATGGAATACATTTAAGGACCGCAAAATCGGTGGGTGCAGCTTTGTGCTCAATATCGAACAGTAACTGCGCCTGGTAACGTTTGTTAGCATACCGCATCAAAGCGACTAGGTCTAATTATCAGCTAAACACATATGTGTATGGGTGTACTTACATGTTCAACATAGGAGAGGCTTTCGTTCAGTTTTAACCGCAAATGATATGTATCAATGTAATTGTAGCGCAGCTATTGTTCAAATCCAATTTGTAGGCACTCTACTCCACCATATGCGACGTTCGTGGTATTTCTAATGTTCATCGGATGCGCGACAGATTCACAGCTTGAATCCACTCATGCAAACATGAGAGAACAGCACATTTGACTAAATTCTTTGTCGACGACCTATTTGTGATGGGGGTAGCTTGGCACTGTCCACAAATATGAGACGACAGTAATACAATGCTGCTGTCAAGAAACAGATAGCCTTATTGTTGCGAACTGACAGCTTATGGACAGAAATCGCAGTAGATTTGCTGTTGCGATTAGTAATGGCACCAACATCGATACTGACATACGCATTCACTTCTATATGCAATATAGTCGATATGAAGCGACTTCTATTTAGCCAAGAAAACCCTGTCATGGAAATCAGTTTTTCTTTACCGTTAAATCCCTCTAGCGAGCCAGATATGGCTTTAGCTTGTATGGACTGTTATGCAGACATATCATTATTGTCTTTCAGGATGGCAATTAACACATACTATTGCTTCTTGAAATTGAACCCAATGTCTTGCCCGATGCAGTCGCAATTTGCGTCGTATAATTATGACGACACGATGTCTTTGAGGGCTACTAAATTTGCTCAAGGTTTAATGTATGTTTGCACGATTTAACCGTTTATGATTACCTGACTGCAGCATAATGTTGAAACAGATTTCTCAGTTACCCATTTCATCACTGGCAAACCCAAATGCTCGACATATTCTGCATTTTGTTAAATGAAGGACCCTGTGATATAGTGTCTTTTTTCAGTGAATGTGAGAATACAAAATCCGATCCCTCGTTTCCACCATGTTTTCTTTTGGCCAACCATGTAAATAATACCGCATAATGAATGGGTAGCAACGGGGATTGGATTGTTGATTTGTGCAAGAGCATAATGCAGCGCATGCCATTTGAAGCAGGTAACTATTCGGCACTCGGCCGGATTGTAATACCGTTTAACATTTGTGATCAAAAAGAGATGAGGACCGAATTTACAAGCCATTACCTCTGTTTACAAGTCGCATCTCCTATGCGTTAATTAGTATGCTTTTTAAAACTAAACAATACACTTGGGATGCAACGACTTGATCATTACAATGATCTGAGCCAACTGCTCACATGAATTACATTGGTCGACTTGTCAAATGCGGTCGGTTTACAGTGGTCACCTTGGCGATAATGAAAGTCTATGGATGTAATATGCTGAAACTAAAGGCTTATAGCGAGCATCTAACTGTTTGCTCTTCGCCGCCCAACATGTCCCTTTTTAACAAAAGTCAAAGCATTAAAACCCCGTTGATGTAAATGTTAGTACTTACATGGAAAAAGTATAATTCCACCTCGAACGATGATATATATATATATATTCGTTCGTACCATCACAGCGTCGCTCTGTATTTTGTTTGCCGTTACTCTTAAGCCAAACGTAATTCTGAGAGTTACTCCAGTACCTACATATGGGGAGTTCATCCATGCTACCAATAGACTACTTCCTCGATGCATACGCATATCTAGATGCAACTATTGAATTTCATAGTATATCTGGACCTTTTGCCGAGGTATGGCATCCTGTGCGTAAGAAGGTTGCATAAAACTCAACATTACATACAAAAACATAATGACATACTTGAGCCTTCGATTTGCTTTACAACTGCATGATCAAAACAAGTATAGCATACTCGGATATACAATGAACAAACGTTATGTGCTGATAGCCATCTTAAGTATATTGACAAGTTGAATATAATTGATCTGCTTAATCAGATCAATACTATATAGCACAACTACCCTAGCATAAACATCCTTTTGTTCGAAACACCTAATGTTCGACCCTAATTGTACGATCATGTGAGTGGAGCAAAAGTATTGAAAGGGGCTGAATTAAATTTATCTGATTTAAAATGCGTCTGTCGCAATATTCATCTGCACAAGACGTACACATGCTGACGACCGTATCGCGCCATTCACGCACATCGATACATGCTAGATTGGGAAGCAGCTGCTTTATCTAAACTTGCCCGATGCTTATCAGAGGGTTTTACGGCTGTCGGAAGGTATAATCCTGTACCATATAACCGTTTATCGAGGAAGTAAATCGAGGCCCTGCTAATCTCAATTTACACCTCTGAAAGGTTGGTTATGCATTTTTGAAGTTCTGGACACTCTTTAATTATCAATATCAACATATATTCATGTGCATATGATTCTTCCGAGACAGAGAGAATTGGCCGATAAAGTGGTTCAGGCGACAAATGGAGTTGACAGATTGTCATTTGCTTCTTTATTACGCAAATTTATCATCTGAGATTCGTATTTGCATTATTCTACATCGAACAATATTCTTACTTTACTCATTGACATATAGAGGCTGCCGTTCGAACGCACATATACTATATATTAGTTGAGGTTTTTGCATTTTTGCTCATCCATCGTGTACATTAGAACCAATTGCAATTCAACTCGAAGAACATCCTAACGATTATATTTGTGTCTTCGAATGATTTGAGACAAGGAAATTCTACATTAGACCTATACATATTTGAACCTACTAAACAAGCGTCTGCGACTGAAATCATGCTATACCCTTTCCTTTAGCTAAAAATAGATCTGCAGATCAGCCTCCATAACATTTATACCGGTTATGCTCGTTTCTCATTTAGGTGTAACTTTTTGTCGTAATATATCTGTATTTGTATTCGTGTTATAGGACACAAAACCATTGTGTTCACAACTATGGATAGTACTTTTAATGTGTGAGATTAAATATACTTGAGCCTGATTACTACCTCCACCGCACATTTACCTGCAAGAATGAATGGATGCGACACATCCTCATGTTATTTTGGTTCAACTTAATTCTACATTTTGGAACTGTCATGAATAAACACTGTACCGGCACAGACCCATAATTATGACAAGCTCCACTTACTAAACTAATAACACCATTAGTACCTGCTGAGTAGTAATCCGGTCTTAGCTCACGGTAACATGCCTCATCACGCGACGCCATGGTAACAAATATGATACAGAGGGATAAGGGATGCTATACGTTGAGTAAACGCCAAATTACATTTGAGCTAATTGACAGTACTGCGTTTATCATTCATATGATGTGCCTGCAATACGCTACCAATTAACTTCGGTACATAACATCGGGTGGCCTCCTTCTTATGTTCAGATACATATTCTGTTCCTGCTCCGGAGTGCAAATATAGAATGTTCATTGTATGGATCACAGCACTCTATACCTCATTAGTTGATGTTCGTATGGATGCGCAACAGAATCAAAGCTATGCAAGCGTGAGAAAACAGCAAACTTGATTGCATGCTTTGACAACGGCCTTTTTGTTTTGGAAACAGCATGACGTTGTCTACTTATCTTGGATGGCAGTCATACAATGAAGCTGCCTGAAAATAAATCGTCCAAATCATGCAAACAATAACGTAAGTAATCCAAACTTGCTATTTAGACGTTCGCAGTAATTATATATTTCATAATCCAAGGTTGAATTGTAAAGGTAGCAACGACAGATACTACGTATATATACTAACTATCGCTTTGCTGTTAAATGAACTATTATGCAACCGATCAATCGATATTATACGGTATGCATCTTAGTTTCAACAACAGTGATGCCACTCGAGCAAGCTGATACTGCCTTCAGCTATGATTGATTATATGGCGGAAGTCTAATCATTGTTGTTGTAATAAACATATGATATTCCTTCTAGTGGGATGTCGGCAACAAGTATTTTCGGCGCAATAAGTGACGCCAATATATGTTTCTTCTATGATGATGTCTTGATAAACTTCGGGCTTTGCGTATGCAATGCTTTATTTTCAACCCGACACAAAACGGTAGCAATTTTAGCAAACATAATGGCCGAAGAAATACGAATAAACGTTGACGATCTAGTTGAATGGTTTATGCGGTTTGCAAATTTATTAATCTAGTGTCAGCGCAGAATGGCCCATTAAACTGTAAGCTGGATGTGATTGGTCTCTCTTTCAACAGTGAGGTGTCGGCAACAAATATTTTCAGCGCAATAAGTGACGCCAATATATGTTTCTTCTATGATGATGTCTTGATAAACTTCGGACTTTGCTTATGCAATGCTTTATTTTCAACCCGACACAAAACGGTAGCAATTTTAGCAAAAATAATGGCCGAAGCAATACGAATAAACGTTGACGATCTAGTTGATTTATTCTTTGTGTAGGTGTCAGCGCAGAAGGGCCCATTAAACTGTTAGCTGATGTTACTCTTTCAAAACGTAAGGGCACTGGTAAAACGTACATCTACATACAGTTGTGTAATTGCATAAGAAACAGATATACACTAGATATTATTAATTTACCTGCATCAATCTATTAATGCTCATTTAAATTATTAATATGCCCAATCAGTTTATAGCCGATAGTACCGACACAATACTTCTATTGTTGCCATTACACAGCAGATTTGTATATTAAGGGCAAGCGCAAACATCAGTGACCATACATGTCAATATATTAATATAGAAGTCATTGCGCTATATATGGGCGTTCAAATTCTGCTGCAAAAGATATTTTCTACTCTGCGATCACTGACTGATATCTTAGTCATCGGTGACTCAAGTTAAGTGATAAATAGCAATTGAAGAGAAATACATCTCTACAGAATCCGGTTTAATGACAATTTATCTGGTAATTATGACATACTATTTAATTAGAGGCCAGTCGTTATGCAAAACAGGTTGGCATTTACTATTGGGCAGTTTTAGGGGGAATTAAATTTTGTGTTCACATGAAAAAAGTCGAACCCCACCTATTATTTTTCCGTTACTGTAATCCAAACATGAATCGGCCAAATATTCTGTTGCAGTATATTCTGGATTTGAGACACCGCTTCATGGTACACATGATTGGGTAGGTAACAAAAGCGGATTTCTCAATATTTCTGCACTGTATGGTAGAAATGGGTTTTTGTGCGTGGTTGAACATGAGATTAGGCTACGACGCACATCACATGCACTCACCGCATTATATGAGCCATGTGAGTGGCTTGACATTTACATAGCTGCGGATCGTTTCGTTAGTTCTAACATGTAGTGCACAAATGTCATTTACTGCCGTCTTCCAAAATAAATGTAGCGCTCTTCGGTGAACCTATCCAATGGGCAGAGGGTTAAAGGGTTTAATCAAGTGTGAATCCGACAAAATACTGATACGTTTCAATCAACAAATCTGTATGGGCATCTGGTATTTTTCATGGTTGGCTGTATCAATGACTTCACGCTGTTGCTGTACATCGCAGCTTGCAGTCCATGGTAGAATGTTAAGAAGCGTTTTTCCCATGATCAAGGCATACTATGGAATCAAATCACGTTCCTTGCAGGATATTGGCTGTTTACATCGAAGGGAATAAATCTGCTGATGATCCAATGCGTGAATTATAGTTTGGTCAGACGAATCTTGCGTATGATTAGATCTAAATCACAGCTTTGGTATCAAATACGGCCTTTAGAAAGTTGTATAGTAGGCGCGAAAATGTTCGATGGCAATAAGAATTATCACCTTCCTAAATGGTCGGTGACTTCATCTAGTCAACGCATCGCATTACCGTTGTTACCTGATATCATTTTCCTTTGTAATGCGAGCGTGTTTTTACATGTTGATCTTGTAGGATAACCACTACCTTTATTACATAGTTGCATCCATTTCTTAGCGAAATTAATTGCCTAGTTGGAATGGTTCTAGCAGTGTGATGAAATTGTATAAAATTTGACATGGAAAGCTACTATAGCTGGATATATTCTTAAACAGGCATTTTGTATCGTAGCAATTGCTTCGAAACCGTTAGTAAAACGATGTCGTACCGCAATTGAACCTAATCCATGTCTGCAGCCATCCCGCTACGGAGCTCTGGCACAATCTACTTCAGTATGCAGCTACATGGTGACACTAATCAATGATCTATATACATACTATCCATACCTAATATATTTTCTTACCACACAAGGCCGCAATCATGACATGGATTGAGGGGTACCAAGCTAGCCACATTCTGCAAGAGTTTTACTATTTCCCTTAAGTAATTTCCTTCTTCAAAGCTACAAAGGGTCATACAAAGAACGATACATAGCAAATAGCATTATAAAATCTATCACGGTCAAGTATCGCGCAATTAATTATTCTTTTGTTGATAACTTTGATGCAATCCTATCACTGAAATGTGCAAGGAAGCGATACTTCGAGTTACGATTGTGGTACATAATCAGTTAAACATATAATAATAAAAAAAGAACCGAAGTTATGATTTATAGTGGGCAAATATAATTGAAATTTAATATATTATGTTACGGAAAGAATATAAGAGAATTCATGAAAAATGCATCCTTCAATAGGCGAAATATGGATAGTTTAGCCCAACAGCTTGATAATTGTAGGAGTTCCAAACGCAGTTGACTCATAATCCTTATTCCTCACCACGTTTGATATAAGTCTACTTTTTATAACCTGTAGCCATAATTAAGTACTTAAATCCTGTTTTTTTTTTCTTTTTTTTTGTTCAGCAGTTTAAAAACTCAGTTGCGGCGGGAAATAACAATTCTGTCTACAGTCTAATCAACCTTATCTTTACTAATTATACTATATTGCTTAGTTCGCAATTCTCCAGATCCTGCTTGATTTACAAAACATGCTCATACTAGCAATTTATGCTCCGGGAGGATGATTCAGGCTTCCGTGTTAAATTCCATTATCGATGTATAAGCCAGTCTTTACTAGCTCCTCGATAGTTTCATTTTAACCGTTACAGTTCTTCCCAGTTACTAATGCAATTATAGCTCGTATGTAGTAGAACCAGATATATTTGGCTTATTCCCACTTAGCATCATCTACCCTTCATCCCAACCGCTTGGTGAAATATATTTTCAAAGATGTGTGCAGAAACACTCATACGTTGTGTTTCGTATGGTATAGTTGTGTCACAAAAATAACTGAACTGGGGCTGTATACTGAGCTCAAGTCATGTAATAAGCCTGGTATGTATAACATTTCTCATTTATCAAATCACCATTAGTAGCTAATGTTATATACGTCGTTGATAGAAATATGATTCCGTGATGGATCTATGGTAAACAATACCTTTTCACTCAATATACGGAAATCATAACAAAACATATATAACTGTTTGCGTGACGTCAGCGAAACGAGAGAGAAATAGTTAATCAACTACAATCATTGAGTAAAAATGAGCGCGATAAATTTGCCGCGATGGTTTGAATGCGCCGTTATATATTGTTGCATATTTAATGGAAACGCCGTTCACTTATAGAGCGCGGTAATCTGCCGTTTTTTTCTAAGAACGTTATCAAATTTTAGTGCTAAAAAAAAGTAACAAAAGCATGTCTCTGCAATAGGCTTAACAAAGAATTGTCCCGATGTGAAAATGCAAAAGTTCACCTGCTTGCTGAATACATGATGCCAAGAGACTGCCGATTACCGTTAACTGCGCGTAAATTCTTGACTGGCAATCAATAGGCACCTCCTGGTGGCATTGCCGTCATACTACGGTCACATAAACAAGGGGTAAATGCTTTTAACAGGCGTGTTTGGATCGAGGTACCCCAATTGTATAGTATTGGAATGTTACCACACGTCTAGGCTATTACGGAAACGAGTGCATTAACATATCTGCCAAAGTTGTATTGTAACTTCGCTCAATACCAACCCATCCTGATTAAATTCTTAGAGCGGATATAATCACTGAGCTCTGCGTCTTATATTATTCATTTTCGGACTTTGCAAAGTTATATTTGCGCATTCTATAACAATAGCACATATGGCCTATAATGGCGCTGCCTGTCGATTTATGTATGGATCTCTGTGACAGTTCAGCTTGCAAGGCTGCAAATGCAAGTTGACCGTACCGTTAGCAGAAGAGTCTCAGGTGAATGATGCTTTCACATTTCCATTAATACACTTTATTTTAGAGGCGAACTCACACAAGAGAACGGTGGCAAGTTTCCATACTACTTGCGGAAAAATATATGGCACTTAAACGTGATGTGTTAATTCAGCAGCTTTGTTTGCGTTCCTGCTTTGCATATGTCATTCTACTAGTAGATTCGGCGCATGTACCTTGATGGACCATTAAATGTGTGTGCGTTGCATGCCACCACGTAATAAAACTCAAACGTATGTAACATAGCCGCTGCTTGAAAAGTTCATGAATTCACTGAATCTTTTTCTCAGTGTAAGCTAGATCAAATATATTCTGGAATCTACGCCCAGCGTCTGTTTTCAGCAAAAATGACGAAATATTGCACAATTTCTCTGGAACCATTGGCATTACGAATGAATGTTTGGCCGTAGTAGTCGCTACGATAAATTAGCCCGATTACTGACCTTTGTCCGGAGGAGTTAATATTGAAACCATTCTCATACCGGAAGACTCTAAAAGCGCAAGAGGAAGCATAATGCAAGAAAACGAGGTCGAAAATAGTGCAAGATTAATGTTGGGAAGTATATAGTCCCATCTTATTTATTGTGTACAAACATTACTATAATATGATAGAAAACGAATGATTAGATTACAAGGCGGCATATATTCTTCAGCACAAACACCGTCGCTTCACAAGGAAGAGATCCGCCAAGCTCGAATCCGTATATGGATACGGCTGATTAACAGCAGGCAATCTTCTTCTTTGTATATGTGAACAACGTATGGCGTAAAATTGGATGCGGGTTTCTAGACCACCATCAAATCGAGATAGCAGGAACAAGGTCCATTTTATGGCACTGCGTGACCTGTATTTTATGTCCTGATTGACTTTAATTGCATTGCACAAACTGAGCTACCATATATAGGCATTGTGCGCATAGATTAGCTCTGAGCTTTTGCAAATACCGTGAAAACGTATAATTATAGAGCTGACAATAACTTAGATATGTGTAGAACACCTTTGCCCAATAGAAATTAATATGTTCATCAAATAGCGATGGCAGCGGATTGCCTCAGCCCCAAAAATTGTAGAGGTATCTACCATAGACTTTGGCTTCAGATAACGCTAAGTCGATGATGTATGACTGATAAAGATGCAAATGACGCAAAAGCACGCCTCGGTCACCACGGAGATGTACTGTTCGGAGTTCTCCTAGGTCATTTTATTCTGAAATACGACAAGCAAAGAGATGCCATGGGATTCATCTTTTCTTGCTTCAGGAAGGGCGCCTGCTATGTGACCGATCTTGTATATGTAATATCTAGAAAAGCTTAGCTATTGTTTGCCTAGCCAATCGCGTTAACTGAAGGCTTATAGCAGACAGTATTGATGGTCAAACGCAAGCTACCAATCACTTAATGCTTATCATGTGAAGAAGAGCCAGACGCTGCACATTTCATCCATATTACTTTTGCTGTGTTTGCTTACTGTGAGATTATGTATGCGCTGCTCTCATGTTAAGCTACATTTAATGAAAGCACCGTTGTCCCAATGTTCAATATACAGCATTGTTTTAGTGCTGATGAAGTTGCTAATTCATCTAAGACTTCAGCTATATATATATACATGGGACATTTGGCAGGTGAAAACTACACGAAACGCTGATGATGTTATGTTGCAGATGTTGTAAACACTCATCATGATTGTTTTCGATTTACAAATGTCGCCAACTTAATATAGTGAATTTTATAAACTTAAATGCTGTATTTCTATTATCTTAACTCCGAGTTGACTCTCGCTAAAACGCGATCCTTTCTATAGATGTTCATGCAATTCTAATCCATTGTCTATTATAACAGCACGTCTGTCTCCATCACCCCTTCAATAAATACATCGCTCAGTATATGCATCCTTTAGTGTTGAATACCAATATCCCGAAACAGATATACTGGTACATAGGGGTTGTGACGCGAATGCATATCACAAATATAGATGGGGTTATAACACGTTAGTGAGTGTTACCTTTTAACGTTAGCTGCTCGATTTCTTAGAGCGCTGGTAAATGTAGGTCAACAATCGGACATATGATGACACTAAGTGACCTCATATATTAGTTAGTGTGTGAAATATAATGTATGAAACGAATTATGTTGCATCGTAAATGTAATGATAAGTGAAAAAAAACAATTCTACTATCCCATAACACTTTTGACACTTTTAGGAAAGTAGTGTCGTGACCTGGTAGTGCCAATTTGTGCGAAAATCTGATTACATTCACTAAGTGCTCGTGCAACTTTATGGACACTTGCGGACTGCAAAGCCGTAAGAGAGAAGCTGGTAAATGCGCCAGATAAATCAAAATAACCAGTCACCATTAATCCCTGCCAATTGTTTTCGTATCAAACGTAAAAATATATAGTTTTTCCTCCCTTTCACCTGCAAATAAATTGATTGAGGCATGCAGGAGTAACACTATGTGGCATCGTCACTGAATGGACAGTGTCACCTTTTGTCCAGATGATAGCCCGACGCGTTACAGTCGGTTCACCAAAGCAATCTAGTTTAACAAATAATGTCATGATATTCTCTGTTTCTTAGTAGTCTGTAAGCGCCATTTAGATAACTGGTGTCCATGAGGGGAACAATAGTACAAAAGGTATGCCTTTAATAGCGGCTACAAAATTTCACAATATATGTGTTTACATTACAGCTCCAGACATATATTGCTATACTTAACTTCCAGGGGTATATCTCGTGGTATCGTAAGGATGCTGGCATGTAACATAGTGATGGGTGTCGAGAAACAAATCTTGCCACTGTTTAACCTATAAAAGAGTCCTACGCGCTTGTGTGGCATTATTCTCTAGGCATATTCACAACAAGTAATAAACGTGTTACTGAAGCCTTTGTGCACGTCCCGGCGAACACTCCTTACAAACAATGGCATGAACAATCCTGACCATCGAATGAAATGTTGTGATATCGTCAGAACAATGTTGGCCAACTAAGATCGCCTATGTATACATATTGGCAATGCTGCACAATTTCGTAACATTTTTAGACATTAGCATAATCCATCCGGAACTAATGTACAACGATAGTTAAGAATAAACATTAACCACTAGGCGACATTCACGATTACTTACAGTATAAATATATTACCCGGTTGATTTTTGTCGACCGGCTGCGAAAACATGAATGCATCGGATTATGTTGGGGTTCTATTTCTGTAAACGTCATGGTGAAATTATATTCCTATGGATGTTTTGATGAGCAACCGCATAGCATTCAATGCTATATCAGAGTTTCTCTCACGTAGTGGCAAGCATCACAAATGATGGAGCGTCCTTGAGATATTATTTTAGATATGCGATCTCCGTTTTGCCTAGTTACGTTTTTAGGACTAGCATCCGATATATTGCGACAGTTGCTAGAACTATCTTGGCGTTAACGGCCGTTTTGGGCATATTTATCAATGGAATAGACGTTGAATGGCGTAATTATCAGATTAGCTTGCTTTTATCAGCATAAATTATTCATTTGTGACAAACTAAAAGGTTAACCCTCCGCGACAAGCTTCCAACGTGAAATTGCACCGACAAGGAGGTCTGCCAATAGAAACGATATTAGGCAAAATCAAATTTGAGTCTCTCAATAAAAGCCTGATGAATGCTTGGGGTAATAAACCGACATAGACTTACTAAATGTTTTGTCAGACCATCAGCTACACAGCGTATCATGTGGTAACGCGTGATCTGCATACATTTCAATGATATGACTCATGGTTTCATGGCATTCATCATCAGCGCGCAGTGGAATACGCATATCATTACCCGACACGGGGATATCAGTTCATCAACCAGGATCATAGAGAATTCTTGGATTAGACTTCATATGCAATATTCAAAATGAGAGAAATCGAAAGTTCGCAGCGACGAATTGATACAAAAGTTATCCCGACCTTGATTAGATACTAGGAGGTTCTGCAGCGCATTTAGATATTGCTTACCGATACACGTACTTCCGCAGTCGTATTTGTTCGCAACCTTAGTGTAATACGACGAAGAAGGTCAGTTATAGTGTACACCACGGAAATTGCCGAACGTAATGAGAAGCACCGACACGATTGTGTCGATTATTTACTATGTCTCATTTAGAACAGGCAATCCTGCTATGATTCATTCCTGTCGATTATTCTACTCCAGTACGTCGAGCAAACTCCGGTATGCTCCAACACCTACGCGGGCTGAATAGTAATTAATAGTTTATCATGCACAGAGACCCTCCTGACTCTTGCAAAAAAAAATGTTTCTAGCTTAGCAAGATTAACATTGTGATGGTGTAATATGAACTCGTACTGAATGTATTGATATTAGTTAATTGCCAATTACTAAAGAACACAAAAAAGTTTTTATGCGAAATCAAATTATAGCAAGCGATTTATTGAGGGTAACAATCCGAAACAAGCCCAGAATTTTTTTTATCAATGTCCGCCCATAAGGTAAGCTACGGATTACTGAATTTATTGATATTAGTTGATTGCCAATTACTAAAGAACACAACAAGTTTTTATGCGAAATGAGATTATAGCAAGCGATTTATTGAGGGTAACAATCCGAAACAAGCCCAGAAAAATTGTGATTAATGTCCGCCCATAAGGTAAGCTACGGATTACTTTCTTCATTTTTATTATACTAGTTCTAGCCCTCATATCCTATATTCCGTCATTGTAGGATATTCCTGTTCCATAATGTATAGATTGCATGATTATCCTACCCTTCACAATAGTCCTTTTACTTGCGAGCGTTTGTAAAGGTATCAGCGGCTCAATAAGGAAGACCAACGTCTATGAATACCTTTGTCAAAGTGCAACTTATCCATTTCTGATGACCAATTAATTGGCTATTACACCATCACAATGTTTAGTTACTTAACATGTCAAATGTCATTCCCGGATATATGTTCGTAATGAGCCTATCACCAATCAACACTGGATAAGGTGTAAATCAAGGGTGGAATTATCTCTTGAAATAGATACATGTCATATCAGGTGATTAAAATATATTAAGTATATGTTGAGTGGAATCACTATTGAGTAGCCAGATAATGAATTGATAGCTTGTGCACCTGGTTGTTTCAGATGCTAGCACGATGGCCAAAGTAGATTTCGTTATGGCAAATGATAAGTTGGATGGGTTAACCGTCCGGTTGCTGCTACTAACAATGTTCACGAAGTTTCATTCCCAGAAGGTAGGGTTGATACGTTTTGTGAACACCCTTTTATATGGGAGGATGTTAGATTTCCGTTTTCATAAGGTTGGTCTCATTTATGTTTACAGACCGGATCGAAATGCAATTAGTACTGTTGGTGGTTAGATTGGCTCATAGCCTTAAGCCAATGCTCTTTGTCAATTTACAAGCCAATAACACATAACGGATGCCGCTCAGAACGCCAGCTCTGTATTCATCTTAAAAAGTTGGACAATAGCATGAATACCAATTGCTTGAAAGCGCCTCCTCGCCGTATATCTAACTATAGACGAATTAAGCAGGAGCATTTAATGATAACTTATTATAAATCGTCGATAATGATGTTGACATGTCGTATATCACGAGCCAGTAATATTATAACGTACATATGAAGGTCTGAAGCATTCAGATTCAGCTTCACCCTTTCGTTTTCTTTCAAGAGTATCGATCCCCTTACAGACTGGTGTTTCTGCCTTTGTACAACGTGGCCACGATTAATGCATAACATGCATGACATGCCAGGCGGTCGTCCTTTGTGATGCATGTTGGGGGTCAAATAAAATATCAGGGATTGGGAAAAAGGTAACAAAACGCTAAGCACCATTTTTAATGGTAACCCAGTAAAAGTCTCCAATACGCAATGAACTGATGGGTAACAATATACGTTTCTGATTTGCTTCGTGGAAATGCTTGTAAAGAAGCATTTGTACTTCAACGACAACTATCACTGCAGACATTGGAGCTTACTAAATAGCTTGCCTGCAAAACGCTCGTAGAAAATCCATTCAATCAGTGTTCATATTAAAGATGTATGCCTAGGCTTGAGGGTAAGGGAATATGCCAGCCAATCTGTAATTATAGATGGGTCTTTTAATTGAGATGGCTTTTGATCTTATGGTCACCAACAAAAGGTGCAGGAATGTGGTGTGATTAAGCCACATGTGATGTATGCACGACAGCGTAAAGTTCATAATCTTTAAAAAAAAGTTTCGTTTCGAGGCACGCAGCTAATAACATTTAGTGTGATAGTTGTCACAGTGGATCGGTTTTCAGCAATAGCTGGTGATATCATACAACTGGTAATTAAAAAATGCGATGGGTGAAGTATGAGGGGCGCTATTTCTCGCTTGTCAATATAAATTGGTATTGTTCGCAAAACATTGCCAACGTCATGTCTAGCCTATCCCTCACACTCCATGTATGCATAGCAAAACCGACTCTACATTCTTTCGTCCTGGCAAAATGACAAACCTAACGTCGATAGAAAGGAAGTGTAAGGAGGGATTGGTCGAACATTATGTGCAATGACTGTATCTCTTTATGCCATAAGTTAGGTGTGAAAGCCATGTAAAATTCTGACAAAAATTAGTCACAATCATCAGCGATGATCATTTGGCTAATCAAAACACCACGTATTCCATAAACAATCGATTGACTACTGATGTATCTTAGCAAATAATGCTTTTGTCATTAGCTCTGCTTGACCAACAGCTAACATCCAAAAATAAAGTAACGATACAGCCAGAATTGACCATCAAGATAAGTAGCCACATTCATTTCTGCTGGAGCGTTGATGGGTGTCGCACCGAAAATGACGACATCGATTTAGAACAAATTTTAATATTCGATTCACGCTGAACTAGTTTTTTGTGACTATTGACTTGTGTGTGTGTTTGTGAGCGTGAGTGTCTGGACGATTATTTATATAAACGCCTCTGTATTCTCTCGCTCCCACACATAAATATATTATATATATATATATATATATATATATGTAGAGATATATATATATATATAGATATATATAGAGATATATATATATATAGATATATAGAGAGAGAGATCTAGATAGAGAGAGAGATATATTATATAGATATATATATATATATATATATCTACATATATGATATATATATGTATATCTCTATATCTATGTATATATCTCCATATGTATATATATATATATCTATATATATTTGTATATATATACATGTATATATAACATATATATATATAATATATATATATATATATATATATATATATATATACATATATATATATATATATATATATATATGTATGCGTGTTTGTGTGTTTGTGTGTGTGCGTGTGTATATGTGTGTATGTGCGTTTAAGTGTGTGTTTTTGTGAGTATTGATATGTACATCACCATATTTTCTCGCTCACACTCATATGCACGCGCAAACTAGCAGTATACACAATCAGGAGCTTTGTTTGACTTCAAATCACCAGAGCAGTGTACAGATATCGCCTAAAGCAAGGCATGTACACCCTGGGTTGACAACGCAGACATCACTCACCAGGACTTTAACCCAGTGTATCATCTCGAATTTCTGGACCGCCGAACACAACAGTAAAACACTAAGCACGGCACCTACTGTAGTTGAGGACCAGGTTCGTGTAGTTTTTACGTTTACCGCACGCGTAGTATCCCTTACCGTTTGTGTAATGCTGTGTTCTACTCATAAACACCCAATTGACCTTTGTTCTCCTTGTGTGCTTTGCGCTATCACAACAGCCTTCTTCTTGCCTCCCATTTGTAACATTGTACGCCAGCTAGTGGTTGGAATCATGAATAAGATCATTTTAAGGATGGTTATCCCCGCCCTCGCCCGAAGGACCTGGTTCCTCATCTGCAGATGTGTTCATTGGTTCTTCCAGAGGTTTCATTACGAATTATGTGGAATAAATACCAGAAGACGACAAATTAATCATCATGACAACTACAAAACAAGTGCCGAAATCCTTGCAATCAGAGCACGAAATCGATTTTGCCCATTCGACAAGGTAACACTTTCTGATTTCATTCTGAGTCATGTGGGATTCACAGCCCCGGAGTACGTTTTGACGAAGGACTCAATCTCGCTATTCTTTTTGGACGAGAATAACGTAGTATTCTGCGATTCGAAGGACAAGGACCCATTGTGGAAGATGCGGTATGGTGATTTCTTTCACTATTCAGCATACGCAAATTCAGTTCAGCTCATTGTGATGCCTATTGGTTCTTTTTTGAGATTAGCAGAATCAGTCGACTTACCTTCAGGTAAGGTTGTGTTTGTGAGTAATTCTGCTCGGTGCGGATCAACGCTTTTGGCACATATGTTTGATAAAACAAACATTTGCTCAGTATTTAGCGAACCAGAGGCGTTTAATAGCCTGGCAAGATTTATTCACAGAGGGATTCTTCAAACAGAGTACAAAAAGCTAATTGAAGCCACAATCAAGCTACAATGCAAACCCATGAAAGGGAATGTTCCCGAAGCCTACGTGATAAAGATTACCGGTGGTAACTCGTCAATAGCAAAGACAATTAAGGCTTACTTCCCGCAGGGTAAATACCTGTTTATCTACAGAAACATGCCCGACTCGGTTCGCTCTAGGCTGGCTATGATCACCGTGTTACCCAGCATGTACATAGCGGGTATGTTAGGCGGGAACGACAATATAATTGATCGTTTGATCGGCAATAGACTTCTCTGTCCTCATAACCCACACCACATTAAGTACAGCGGTCTTGACGAGAGTGCAACGTGGCTTTGGATGCATGTTGTTCAATATTATTTGTCAGGGGATGTTAATGAGTTCACACCTGCATACAGGTATGAAGACCTCATTAGTAATCCGCCAGCTGTTTTATTCGATATGTTCAGTTTGATTGGATTACGATCTGAATATGTCGAAGCAGCTCTGTCGGCATTAAAGGTCCATTCGCAAGAGAATTCCCCTATTGCTGTCTGCAACTTGACTAAGTCAGCTGCAAGCCAGGATGCCATTGTGAAAACCTGTGAGAAAATGCTTCAAGCGGCCGGACTCCCGTCATTGTCAGAGTGTGCCGTTCTTCCAGGGACACGATGTGTGCAGACAAGTCTGTGATATGATTACTCTGATATGTATAAAATATATATTGAACCAATCGACGAAGTGCAATAGAGTCGAATTAAATGTGGCAACATGGATCGGCCAGTACGTAACTGTACATCGGCGCATTATATCATTTGGTATTAACGTAAATGAACATAGTAATATCGCAATGTCTTCATGATGTTTAGGGCTTTGCTTCTAAAACCCTTGACGCTCGCATGCATGTATCTTTAAGAACACAAAGGAATAAATGATAATCAAACAAATTGGATTTGCTTATGAACCCAGATAACACCCATTGGATACACTAAATATAGATACACTAAATATAGCAAGATAACACAGTACTCAAAAAGCGAGAATTATCAAACTATCGTTCATTGAATTTATGAATCTGATAGTTTCGTGGGGTACTATGGGAACTTAGATTGTTACCGGTAATGTAGTCCGTCTGATTGACGTGTATTTAAAAATACTGGCCCCTACCCACCCCCCCCCCTACCACTACCATTCTTAAATATCATGTGAAGAGTAGGCTCAGAGAAAGAGGTTGATGTTTAACGTTCATATATTAGATACATTTTATTATTGCATTTTGGTCCTCCTGCAGTGATGAGTACTTGTTGCTTATTATTCCGATCATAATGGTCGAAAAATATCTTATAGATATACCAGGATCCATGCTATTAAATATTAAACGAATTATTGCTTTCATTGGATTCAAGTAGGATATATAATTGATATGCTCATTTGTTGGTTTTAGAGACTTATACAATGTCATGTTGATTATGAACCCACTTACAAAAAATGGTCCATTACACAAAAAGCATCTCCATTGTGTTCAAGTGATCTATAAAGTTCAGTGACTGTTGATCTATCACGTTATAAATATTGTGACGAATATGCCATATCGCTTTATCTAAGTCGTTATAAAGTTGAAGGTGTATAATGTATTGAACTCTCATATAGCTCAGCAACAACTTAGGGATGCAGCCACTATCTTCAATAAAACCCGACATGCACTGGTTTGCTGGATCGCAAAAATAATAAACAGTCTGGATTCCTTAGCACGAATGAACATGGTGTCAACTTTTGCTCTAAGATTAAACAAATATTACTTGATGCATTGACATATTAATTTGCACAACTTGAAAAAATCTTACAAACAATAGCATTATCAGCAAGAACAACCGATACTAGTGTGTTTACACCAAGCACTGACGACTATTGATAAACCACTAAAATCATGACAACGTTAGTAAGGGGTGATTTTCAAGCATTCTGATTGTTTACATGTTTAGTGCCCTTGGTGCTATGCCTTGCCAAGTGTGATTTCCAACGATATGATATACAATGATGGAATTCTTATGATGTAGGGTAGCCAGGGCAAATATACCCTTAGATCAATAGGTGCCCTGCAACGGCCACCAACATATGAAAACTAATTATTTAGAGTCAAAACATAAAACCTTTATCCATATAAAACATACCAAGCTGGTTTTAAAGAGAATAACATTATCTTGTCTATTAATAAATCATTTCACTAGGGTTTATATTGTGGGTATAACATTATCCACATGAATTCTCCACAATTCCTGCTCCTCGTGTCGGTGACTAATTTGTAGTGACTGGCATTATGTGACCAACATCCTTTCGTAATTTTTGAAACACAATGCGAAAAAGGGGTTTAATGGAATATACTAACAATATAGGGCTATTCTGTCACTTGTGACACAGTCACTGCAGACACAATGTGTTGATATGCTACACGAAATGGTAAGCTTGTTGTCGCCACCGAAAGGTAAAATCAATAATAACATTTTTCTTTATTTTAGGCGCTAGATATCATATATCCGTTTTGGCCACAGTGACGTAACTTGTCGACAATAGTGCGTTATTATTCGGATTGTGTCTTTGTTCATTGGTCATGATGGCATTGGTAAAAGGAAAAAAAGTAATGTTTTATCATATTGTGTGCAACGGTTTATACAATATTTAGTAATCTCCCAATAAAGCCATGAATGATTTCGAATAAAAACCCGTCGCTACGAGACTGACTGTTATCATACAGTCGCCACGAGAAAACTGTCATTAAACAGTCTATACGAAACAGACTGCCACCACTGAGTCGATACTAGTACGGTTGCCATCATACAGTCCATACAAAACAGACTGCCACCAAACAGTCGCTACGAGGCTGACAGACATCATACAGTCACTACGAGACATCTGTCATCATAAAGTCGTTACGAGACATCTGTCATCATAAAGTCGCTACGAGTCACACTGCCATTATTAAGTCGTTACAAAACGGGCTGCCATCATACCTAGAGTATTAAAACGACAGTCAACCAACCGGCTTTTACGAGGCCGATAGTCGTTTTTCAGCATATTGCACTCCATTTGGTTATCATTCAGGCGCTTTAATGCAGACTATCTACAAACCTCCACCTGGAGGCATACTGTCATAAAATCAGTCAGTCAGTCAGTCTGTTAACGTCCAGTCCACTAAAGACAGACTGACAGACAAACAGCAATCAGTCACAGGGGCAAACACGCACAGCATTGCAGACACAACATGACGTTATAGCTGTTTATACGATTTTATCTTTTATTATGCATTGAAGAATCTATTGACATCCATACGTGCTTTAATAGGAACGGCTGCGCTCAATCACCAAATAATAAAAACCATGACAGTATGAGATAACTGCTTGTAAGTCACGGTTATCTCTGATACGCTAAAATAGGCAAGATCATTAGCACGACAACTGGTGACTGGTATGCCGAGGAAACGAGTTTTTTTCGACATATAATTCTTCTCAGGGCAAGGAGGTGGGGCGGGATGTTAAGTATGTAACATAAGGTTAGACTCAGTATCGGAATTTGAAACAACTAATTGAACCTGTTTCCTTTGATAAAATATAACCAAATCATAAAAAAACCATCTTCCTAAATATCATCCAGGAGCAATATTGAGTGCGCCCTAATACTCCCGCAATTCTCGTAATGTTGGCGTGATAAACGCTGTTATACCGACGCTAGGAATTCTCGTGACTTCACCAAGGTAACATCAAGATATAATGCTGCAATCAATAGCATGAGTGGATCGAGGACATTTTATTATGGATAGTTGCGGACGCTAATGAGGAGCTCCAATTACATTCCGAAAAAAAAACTAGTACATCAGACTGGTCTGTGATTTCCTATTTCCGAAACAGATACTGCCGAATGGCAGTAAAATAGTCTCACCAGTTTATTCAAAACAACATACAAAGCAAGACCCAACCAATTTGCGCTGTTAAAAATGTATCGACATAATGATGCCCTTTGTGCTGATATATAATATATATATATATATATATATATATATATATATATATATATATATATATATATATATATATATATATATATATATATATATATATATATATATATATATATACATATCTATATATATAATATATATATATATATAAATATATGTATATACATATTACAGACAGCGAAGCTCATTATCTTCAATCCTACTTTCGAGGACCAAGTCTTGGAAACACAATAGACAGATATGTCACAATATGTATGAGACCTAGCACTTTTAGAGCTCTGATGACAATGGATGTTGTAAAACGTAGCAATGGTGCAGCTTTTCGTTGACGTTATCGAAAAGATATAATATTATCGTACTCCCATATGATCCATTCAATCGTCACGCGCGCACGCACAGTAGACATGGTATACAAGCCAAAAAAGCAAACTGATTTATTGGTCTTCCAGGAATATAAAAAAATGGAAAACTTTCTAATTGCTTCGAGTATAGGGGCTAGAAATACTAAGATTGCACGCATCCATCGAAGTCGTACGCTTGGTGGTAATTTCACACATTATTTTCTTTTCCGAATATTTATTGTGCATCTATTATGCGAAATACTAAACAGCACCAAAGTCTGTCAATCTAACAATAAATTGTGTATTCACAGTAATTTTAAAGGGTATCTATACTCGCCTGTTATGATTCTAGTTTAATATTAGATACAAATTCATCAACAAACCATAGTTTATTGCAAAATATTTATAAGGCATGAATACATATAGATAAACCTTGTGACAGACAACAACAATAAATGAATTCGGATATATCTTTGACTTATACATAGGGGCCATCGCACATGCTTGTCTGCATATTTTTGGGTGACATCAGGACTATTAACAAACAGAAGACAATACGCAATTCGTATGGTAATTATCACCCTCAGACATGTCATTGATTAATCCACGGAAACAGACGTACTCCCATAATACGCACAGACCCATAACTAAATAATACCCCAAATATATGTTATTAGGGCTTTCGAGAGTCATGGCAGTAGATTAGTGATGGAATAATAATCATCACACGAAATCTGATATATTATTACAAGGTAAGCTAAGAATCATACTACGTAATTATATACTGCTTTTATACCTTGGCTAAGCTAAATTGCATACAGGCTACGTCAAGTGTGTGGGTTAGACGCATTTTAAATGATTGTGGACTCAAGCAAATTTATATTTTGTGCCTGTGTGTTTGTGGCAATATGATGCATAATATGAACGGCATCATAAGCATATCTCGTTCATACGTATGTGCTCGTTTGGCTGATGTTCGAACCAATAGTCCTTGGATTGTAATGAAGCATGCTCAAGTTCAACTACGTATCGGGAAGGGACAGTGCTAGCCCAATTGACCAAATTTCGTTCATATCCGGTTACGTTTAGATATAACGACTTGCTTACAGAATTTTTGGATTTACATTCAGATAGTTGAGGATCACTTCATTCTTAAGCGGATTGTTCTTGGCAGTCATTACAGGACTGTTGTCACACGGAAAAGCAGCTTTTAGTCCCCTGCAGTGGTTATTCATATTGAGCACTATCTGGCAAAGACTATCCCTTGGGCATTTCGTTACGTGTTGAAGTGTCAAGATCAATTACCGCGCTGTCGGAAATAATTGTATCAAAAACGGATTTAACGATATTACATTCTGCTTGTGTAGGCAGTGAAGTCACCGTGCTTCAGTGCGTGTTTAGAAGGAATGAATTTCTAACCAATTAGAAGTAAGCGTGTTTTATTTAAGGTGAATGGCAAGGGAAAAGGAGGTGGAATCGAACTCCATTGGTATGCATTTATTCCAATGCTAGTTCCTAACATATCTGCAAGGAAGGTTGACGTCTGCATTGCTGGCGACAGAGAATGAAATGCGCATCAATATTCTGCTCTCTGCACCAATTGTCTGATGGGTCCGTGGCAATGAGATGTGACAACGAAAGAGTGTATAATTTAATTTGACATCATGTGGGGCTTAATGGCAGATATTTGGTAATGCCTACGTACATGCACCCAGGAGTGGCAGGCAAGTGCATGCTTTGATGACCACAA
This sequence comes from Urechis unicinctus, assembly GCA_034190875.2. Classification (NCBI taxonomy): domain Eukaryota; kingdom Metazoa; phylum Annelida; class Polychaeta; order Xenopneusta; family Urechidae; genus Urechis; species Urechis unicinctus. Next base: position 40,799,281 of record CM067355.1, read on the forward strand.
CAATCATAATTATCATTTTGTGCCAGTTTATACCGAAGGTGACAGGTACTTCCTGATTATATTACTCTGGCGTGCATGCATAACAGCGCAATGACATAAACCATGAACCTTTAACCAACCTGACCCAAATGTATTGCAGTCTTAAGTCATAATAACACGTTGTGTTCACCTACTCGCAAGTCTATTCAGTCAGTCAGATTACGATAGCATCTGTTCTATGGACCTTGTCACTGGATAGTAATGATTTGTAACTGGTCTGCGGGTAATGCTTGGTAGCTGCGAATATAATATGAACCGCACAGACAAGAAGTATATTAACATGTTACTAGATGTGAACTCGTTGAGCAGTTTCAATACCAATTATTGCTTAACGGACTATCGTCACTATGCTATAACCTTAAAAACGCTCCTTTTACACTCTTATGCCTGCTGCGCGACTCTTATGCTAATAATGGCCCGAAAGCTTGCCTTATAAATGATATTAGGAGAGTGAATGGCAATTTGTGATGATATTAGGGGAGTGAATGGCAATTTGTGATGATAAGTGAATGGCAGTTTGTGTGATGATATAAGGGGAGTGAATGGCAATTTGTGATGATATTAGTGGAGTGAATGGCAATTTGTGATGATGATATTAGGGTGATGATATTAGGGGAGTGAATGGCAATTGTGTGGGGAGTGAAACGCAATTTGTGATGCTTCACATATGTTCACGTTGAGTGTTAGATGCATTACGACACTTTGCCTCACAGAAACGAGAAGCTACGACATCAAATATCAGTTTATTAAGCTTATACAAAGGTACGATGAGCATATTCTGTATCAGCAGTAGTCACAGATAATTGTTTTTGTACGTTGAATCGAAAGCGAACATTGGTTTATACAATCAGCTTTATCGGGGTTCCCTCATCAAGCTACATGCCCACAATGAAACAATACTACCGTGAAATGAACTTAGGCTCAGAACTTGATTAGTCTGTGTGCTGCTTATACGATAAGTTGTTTTTTATAAGCTGCTGCATACTCATTTCCGTTCATTACAGTGATATTCCACATAGTCATCGTCAAGCTACACCTCTTTCTATCAACCTAAGCAGAGAATACGGGCTTATTAAACTGAATAGGTTAGGCAGGAATGTGCATATAAACATACGGGGTGCACATGTATTTCTCCACAAGCGCCAGTGTATGGCAAAGGGGAGAATATATACTTGTTCCCAGTATTGGCACGCCGTATAAATATGTACATGTAGAAAACATATAAGTATAGATATATATATAGATATATATATATATATATATATATATATATATATATATATATATATATATATATATATATATATATATATATATATATATATATATATATATATATATATATATATATATATATATTTATATATATATATATATATATATATATATATATATATATATATATATATATATATATATTATATATATATATACTGATGATTACAAACCATCGTGACTCCAACCTTTCGTGGAAAATTTTTTTAAGTTCATTTTAACTGTATTTTTTTTAAATTATTATTTCGGGCTACCTAAAGTAATATAATATAAAAGTTTAACGTAAAATAAAAAAACATTTCCGCTTTAAAATCCTGGTATATACTTTTGATCCTCTGAAGGTCGTCCACGAATGGTCAAGATAGTAATTTATAAGTATAAATCCAACCCTTCGTGCCCATATGTATTTGCGTATTTTTGCGGAATACAGAAATTATAAATCATTTTCCGTCATTATGGATTCGATTTATGACATTTGTTGTAGATGTGATTATTATGAACCATTGACAGCACTTTTCGAACTTATTCAAAGTTGTAAATAGACGAATAATGAGAAGAAAATAGTTTTTCGGAGAAATTTTTTTAAAAGAAATCAGTTTTTTGAAAACTTAGAATTTACATATTCTACGCTCATGATTAAACATAATTGTCACCATTCGGGCCAAAGTATATATGGTTGTTAGCAAGATATTGAGGTTTTCAGGTAATGTCAACGAATGGTAAGTTGTTAAAATTTAATGTCCCTTTAATAACAACAAATCAAAGAAATCTTTCGCACAAATCATCTTCGTACGCTATGAGGACTAGACAATCATATTAAAATGGTCAAAACAAAATATTTGTAAAGATTTTTAATGAAAAAGTGCATTGACTTTATGTGGACATTGTGGTATATCTTTGCGTGGACCCAAGTCTACGAAGGTTGGCGGTTGTCCACTAAAGGTCGCGTTCGTGCTAATAAACATACGAACATATATATATACATATCTATATATATAAAATATATATAAATATATATATATATATATATATATATATGTATTTAAATATATATATATATATAAGTTAAATATATATGTATATATATATATATATATATATATATATATATATATATATATATATACACACATATATATATATATAAACCTATATATATCTATATATCTGCAGATGTATATGTACAAGCATATATCGATATATACATATATATACATATATATATATATATATAAATATATATATGTATATATATACTATATATATATATATATATATATATATATATATATATATATATATATTTATATTTATAAATATGAATACATGTAAATACATATTCAGAAATAAACTTCTGTTCAAACACACACACACATACAGCAGCAGGCTTAAATTATACCGTAAAGTCCCCATGATATCCCGGCTGTCACTTACTGTAGCTAACCTAATATTTTTACGGTTGATGATGCGCTCCATTAGCTCCGTTCTGTATGCGAAATAGAGTCATTTGTTATAAGGAGGTTGCCGCTTCTTTTGAATCAAACAGGCATGTACATCCCATTACATATACCGTTCGTTATCCCAAATACTTTTTCAATTATATCTGCAGCAGTCCTTGCTATACAGATTCCCTATCGCATAGTCATTGTTGCAATGTGGCTTGCCTCTATAAATCATTCATTGTAATTATTTTACAATGGAGTTGATCGAATGTCCATCACTGGGTCGCTCAAACAATCACGCTTAACCTGCCATTCGTTGTGTTATCCGATGACACCATATCAAAGGTATATAGTATAATGCTCTTGACATTTCTGCACATGCATTAATATAATAAGTACAGTCCTAGCTAAGGTTAGTAAGAGGCTACTTTATGTGTTAAAAAGTTATCTATGTCTGACCTGTACAGTTCACCTATTGCGATTACATAACATCACCGATTATTTAATTTGCTTGACAAGTTGTATATGGGATGTGTTGCGCTTCAGCTGTTGATGCGCCAGCAATCATTCTACATTTGCGACTTATGGCTTTAGCCGATGACGTCCCTAGAGGTCCAGAGAAGATTCGGTGGATCAGCCTTAATAATGATTCCTGTTACATCAAAGAGATTCAACGGACGAGACGAGGTTTAATGATGTCAGCTGTTAACAGATACTTTCAGTGACCAAAAGCAATAATTATTAACCTGTATTGCTCTTAAAACATACACACTGTCATTTAGGGGCTAACGACATGTGTGTACGTCTTGTAATTTAGACATAATTGCGGAGTTGCGAATGCGACTTGTGTTTTAATCTTGTTATTTAGAGACTAATAATCACCAAACGGAGCTCTGTAGCAGTGTGATAGGTAATACAACAACCCCAGGGATATCAGCCCTTTTTTCAGCGACAGCATGTTGCCGTTTGCTCTGCTTAGCCAGGTTTGAATGTAATCAATCAGGAATTTATTGTTAGTGGTGCAAGGGATTTTTGAAGTTTGTAACCTTGAGCTTAAGTTAAATATTATTTAGAAATTGCCTGAACGGATAAAAACTGGCCTTGTCCTTTAGAAGCCAGTGTAAGTTGAGATGCTATATTTTTGCGATACAATTGTCTAGTTCTATATGACGGGAAGCAGACTACATTGAGTACCTTGAGCACCGATTTAAAAGCAAAAGCAGACACTTCCTGACGTCAAGTATGACGCGAGTTGCATTTTCCCTGATTTTTAAGTACATAATATTAATGTTATGGAAAAATCGTGAACCAACGATTTTTAATACAGATTGTAGACGACCTCGATCGCTATTAAGCTTGAATTATCGTCAGCGATGTCTGTCCTTAGAGTGAGAATATAAGCTTGAACTTCTTGTTGTCGCAAAGACTACCCACATTGACACTCACTCATTGATATAATTAGCTTAACTTTTTGAAGCTACCCTTAACGTTTGATGATATCTGTCGTTATCGTGGCTTTAAGATGCTGGTCGTCGGGTATTATACAACACATTCAGTGATGCGTTCAATGGGGTGTCCCATACCAAATTGATTACCGCATGGTCATTGTACTCGCATTTCCACTTGTAATTATCATGGGCGTCGAAAGCTTCCACGTTCCCAATGTTTAAGATAACAGGTGCTTCCGCCGCTAAAGCAGGTCACTGCGCCAAGTTAATGGAATTCACTCAAGCAGCATAAATGATTGGTAAATCATTTGCTTAAAACGTTTGACCGATGAAGCCGCCATTTTTTTCGATCAGAGTTTGTGTAGGCAATTCTATGTACAAATCTTTGCAAATACCAAACGTTGCTCTGTCATTGACATTGTCATGAGGATTAGCGTGCTACATGAATTCAAAATAAATATTCGATCCCGTAGTTTACCAGTTAAAGTGCATCTCGGGTATAACTTTAATTAACGTTTGACGATTGTTTTAGGTATTTAGATCAAAGGCTAAGCTCTTCCTGAATATAAATCACAATATCAGCGTCCTGATTATGTTTAGAAAATTAAATCCCCGAAACCGAAGTTATAATTGTTTTATAGGCCATTAAACTTGTGAGCAAAGAATGTTTTTAATTTTATGACGGGTCCATTATTGCATAAAATGCAATTATGTCAATTATTCCAGAGATGATACGTTCGTATTGAGGCTCTTTTCTTAATTGAAACAACAGGCTGTAACGTCCCTTCCTAACCTTACTGCAACCAGGCATGTTCATCTCATCAAATTTACGGTTCTTTGCCCGAATACTTTTCAATAACATCCACAGCAGTCCTTGCTACACAGTTTTCCCATCGCATAGACATTGTTGGTAAGCAGCGTGCCTCCATGTATCACTTATATAGTAACTATATTACGTTGGAGCTAATCCAATGTGCATGAAAATATAAATCGGTACATACACTTTCTTCAAGATATATGACGATAATAAGTATGGATTGGATTTGTTGTACATACTATTTGTACATACATATAAATATGCATACATACAAACTAACATACATACATGCATACATCATATAAATATGTACATATATATATATATATATATATATATATATATATATATATACATATATATATATATACATACATATACATATATATATATATATATATATATATATATATATATATATATATATATATATATATATATATATATATATATATATATATATATACATATATATATACATACATGTACATACATGTATATCATGTGAATTACTATTACATCCGTGTCGGGGTACAGATATTCTAATCATCATACATACAAACATACTTACAATGTTCGCTGAACACATTCAACCAGGGCATATATAAAAAGTGGTTTAACCCATATATCACAAAACCGCATGTGACATAACTTACCAGGCATTATCGCATGTATGGGATGCAGATAAACATTTACCAATGCCATGTACATACCGTACATATATATCCAGCTGAAATATTCATCGCTTTCATTGATACATGATACAACCAGAGTCAAACTCCTAGTTAGTTTTTAGTGCCTAATAGTTTTTTAGAAAACGATATTCAAAGAATCAATAATTGTGGACATAAACATGACCATTTTGCAACATTCAAGGAGCTGGACTCGCGCAGATAAAGGGTATCGACTATGAAACATATAATTTTCGCAACAACGAATATCTGATATGAAACATATTCCCTGCCTAAGTATTGTTACAACAGGATGATGTAGTGCTCTTTAAACAAGGATAGTTTATGCTGGGTGCTTATGAGATGTTTGACTTATTACTTCAATGGTTGACAAAGGCTTTCTTCAAATATCCGCCTCCATGCGTGGTATATAACGAGCCTCTAGAAAGAGAGTAGCGGCACCTTGGCTCCATATAATCACCTTACAATCCAGTCTACTTCCGAAACATTGGCTTCAAAAGCAGAGACAGTTCGCCGAACGGAAATGATAGTAACGTCGATCCCATAGACCATTGTATTTATAGGCATTTGAGGCACCATTATACTGGAACCGGTAAACAGTTCCTAAGCTTTCACCGATCAATTATCTATTGTCATGTTGGTATCTGTTTTATGGACCCGTCGGCTCTATAGCAAGTTATATACAATCACACGCGGTTGTTTAGAGGATTGTACGTTTTTGGGCTACGGTAGGTCAGTTCAAAAGGCATAAGAGACCCGTGAAATTATTTTATTGCAGTACTCAGATTGATTACGAGCGTCGTCCTAATTCATAAATTTGTGGAAAGTAGCTCGGGCGATAGTGGAGTCAATAATAAATAGCTGAGAATAAACGTCTAGACATGGTTCGCCTAATGCATGCAATGCTACTGTCCAGAGGTGACCAGAATAAGGTCACACTGTTTCCTATTTTCGGCAACTTGGCCGTAAATAATCCGCATTTTCATGACTAATTAGCCAATGATCAATCTAGAAACAAAGGATTTAGACATATACTGATCTTGTGTGGTTTATGTGTACTCTAGGTGTCACGAGTGGAAGCTAGCATCATGATAATAAATTTAATACTCCCTTTAGTCAACATATTTTATTGAATTAAGTTCATGCTAGATGATTGTAAGCATGCTACAGAAATGGCAAGGCTACTCCGACATGCAAATTTACCCCGGACCTCATGGCTGACCCGGCAGTCGGATGGCTAAGTCATAGCACAAGTTGCTAGGTGCTGAGATGTCACCGATCCTAGTTCAAAAGCTAGTTTGTGCATTGCGGTAATAGAACAAAATAAATGTCTCTACAATAAAGAAATTACATACTGTGTGTCACGATTTAGATTTGTCTGAAGATACAATTGACATGCAACTGTACCAGCCCATTTAAGAGTTGCAATATTAATTAATTACTAGATCGGTTATATGTGGCTACGAAATACTCGCCGCATAGCGTCTTTCCATTTTCCGTTTGACCAGAGTCACAATTTACATTCAACTGTCTTGGCAATTTCCTCGGTATGCAAATGTAACCTACTATAACCAAGAATACCCAGAGTAATGACTGTGTTTCCATCCACGGACGGATCTTATCATGCCACTTACCGACCCAACACACAATATGCAACAGGGCAAGCACCTAGCTCTGTAACAGCGTAACCGATTATACAACAACTCAGGGATAACAACCACTTTGTCAGCGACTTTAATTTGCTGTTTTAACTGCTCAGGCTGGTTTGAATGTATCCAGTGAATAACTTATGCATCTATCTAAAACATACGAAAACCCTGCGCTAACTATCTGACGTCGTGTATAACGTGAGTAGCACTGTCCTCTATACCTATTTGCTTAATGTAAATGTTCAGGAAAATTCGCGAACAAATGCCTTTTTATGTTGATTAAGACCTTGGTCGTTACTTAGCTTCCACTTTATGTACACGATGAACATCTATCGTTTTGAAATGCAAGCTTAAGCTCCTAATTATTAATTTGCTTACACAACTGACATATTCTAGCGACATGCACGCTTCTTCGTGGCACTCACATTTGTGAGACATGCAAAATCAATTCTTTACACAACTTACTAACATTACATTCATCAGTTACTAAACCAGAATTCGCAGGAGCAAACACGCTTGAGCAGTGATATTGTATTACTTTGTCTTTAAAATCTTCGTCGACAACATGCCGCACACTGTTGCGATATATTCTATATATCGAAAGAGTCAGGGTAATGTCACGTGAACGTGATTCTGACGTCACAAGCAACCCAAATTTTTATCGCCACGGCAAATTGTTATTAATCCAATTTCTCAGCATGACAGCAAAATTGCAGTTGCCATAGCGACGCGAATTACGGTACATCCAACCCTATATAGCATGTGACACAATTATAATGAAACCCTCGTTGCATATCCTTGCTGTCAGCCCGAATCTATTCATCGACGCAGGTGTTCCTACCGTTTATAATGACCTGTATACATATTTCAGATTAAGCGAAACAAATTTTAGCATGCAAAATACTTAAGCTCTCATCAGATCGAATATTGTCATCTATTTGGAGTGGTTCGCGAATCGACAAATTTATAATGGATTGATTTGCTGAGTAATTTAGAAGCATTTAAGTGATAATACGATCAGCATTTCACCTCAATGCTGGACGATGAAGAAGAGATTACACAGAAATCAAGACCATTTGCTGACTTTGAGTTTGTATACTTAATTCTACAAAGCCGTTTTAACACGGCACTGGCAATAATTTGAGCGCTTGACTTGCTATTTTTCCTTTATTCTGATCTGACAGCCTGGACCTGCAATAACACGCTGCACACACACGCACAAATACACATACACCGACCGACATTACTTAAAAACACACACAAACACACTAGCTCGGACATCTCCGGATAATAAAACGGTTACGTTTCTATTGCTGATGGGTAGTTGCCTGATTGTTGGTTCAGTAAGCGATAAAATGGCATGGCATGCATGTTTTCTATGATATCCATATGTGACGATAACGACTTACTTTTAACCATTTTGGAGGATATTTAATTCGTTCCAGACCTGTCTACGGTAATATAATGTTATATATTGAATAAGCCTTTGTGAGCATAACTGACAAACAATGCAATTAAGATAATGGCCTTGCAGAGCACATGTTTACCTTGTGATCGACTGTTTTTTTTTGTACTGGGAGCGTGGCTATTTTATTCAGCTGTTGAATGTTTGACTGACTTGATGTATCAGTGTCACAGCGACAAAACCACTACCAATAAATATTCCTGAATCCAATGTATAAGTATCATCTTGCCTCTTCTTATCCTAATCCACAGTGTCTATGGCGCGTCACGCAAAAGTGAAGCATAATGTGTAATTGCTATTACATATGGCTCTTTGTTGTGGAAATTATGATTAAGTTGATCGATGAGATTCTACTCCTTCCAAAAGAAGATGCCTTGATGGAGTGGAACGATAAAGGACTATGACAGTCGATCATATTTGCTCTCCATAAGGGGACACTCGCTTTTACCAAGGCACATACAATCGCTAGCATTATAATATATATGTCGCCATTACAACGTGTGATATCTAACTGAGACGTGACGATAATGTATAATCAGAGACATATATACCTTTTATTAAACAGTACCAGATTAACAAGCGAAGTCACGTAGTTTCATGGCTGTTTGACTTGCAAGCGTTGCGGTCTTGTCGATGCATGCGTAGTAATTTGGCAAGATTCAATTACTGTTTGAGCGGATATAATCACCAATCGCATGTGCTCTAAGTCTTCGATACATAATAAATATTGTTTTGGCAAAGCATGGAAGCATTATTTAATGGCAGTGCGAGCTTGCAGAATAAAAAGAGTAAATGTACGACACTTGTGACCTGTAATTCATTCAAAAGACCGATGCTCACTTCACACTCATTGCTATTTCCCGCACGCTAACGCATTACATTCTGCGTCACTAAATCGTGTTATAAGGCTCATGGGGTTAACTAACATTCGCATCACGTTGCCGTCAGGTTCCGAAATATGGGCTACAAGGCATTAGTAATTTCCAGAGAAAAGGATTGATTACAAGCTGTTCCTGCCAAAGCTTAACCTCTCCCATTATCTGCTATAACACTTGATTGCAAAAATATGTCGCGGTAGTAAGATAACACATTCTTAATATTGTAAGTAACAAGAATATCAAAGTCTAAAACAATGCTGACGCAGCTTTATTTTCTCTAATTATATTGACGGCTATATGACTTGCCCTTCGTGAATTCAGACTTCACAGCGGGATGTGAACACTTTAAACTCTTTGAAAATATTCCTGACTCTTCACTGCACAGCTGCAGCAGTAATACCTCAAATAAGTGTTGATATGCGCATACCATTGGCAGCAGATTTTGACAAAGCATGTCCCTCTGGCTTTTCATGTCGCTCGCGATCCCCTAATAGCGCCATGGTATTCTCGCAAGCATATTCCGTGTATGTAGCCAATCATAACAACAGTTTCTTCGCTGGTAGAATCTGCTCATGTGATTCGTCTTGCCAAGAACGTCATTTCCTACAGGTTCACGACTTACCACGGTTATTGAGTACCGAAGTTTTCCCAATAATCCACTGGCCTCTCGATTATCAAAGCACCTATGCGGCATTATATTTCGCCGTTGATTCCCTTTGCCAAGTTGGCCTGACCTTACATTTACATTTACATATGCTCTAATGCAATGTTCGGGGAAAAAAGTCGAGTGTTCTTTTATTCAAAACTATTCAAATAGAGACTCAGTCAAAATGTTTTGTTGGCACCACCTTGCTTTATTTGTAGCAGATCACAACTCATAAATTTCATAAATGCTAGAATATCTTAATTCAAACTACGTTTTACGACTGATCATTCATGTAATGTAAAGAAATAAACTTCAGTTACTCTGCCTTAGTTCCTGAATGTGGTCATTGTTTTGCGTCAGATAGGTTGTTTCTGATGCTTTAACCTATACTAAATATTGTCAGTGTGACAGGGAATAATTACCTTATGGTAGTAGTACATAGGTATTTATCCCACCTTAACGATTTGCCATTGCTGTAAATTAACGTAACCCTGTTGCATATTCCTATCTAATGATTCGGTTGATATTTGCTGCATGAAAGAGTTACCTTAAGTAGATTCTGTAGAATTCGGCTAACTGCGCTCGTTCCGTAACTGTCAGTGTAAATTCTTCAGGTTTGATGGAATTGCATTTGAATTAAAAAAAAGTTGACAATTCTGCTGTATAGTTAAATGTCGTCCTTTACAAAAGCGCTTAGAGTGAACATCACACCACACACACGATTTTCATCGATATCAAATGTTACAAGAATCCTATTTAGTACATTTTGACATTATATCAATATGGAACCTGAGATACATTATAAAGGGGAATGAATATATTGCTCAATTGCCTTGAAAATGAATAGGCGATTTATTTCAAGAGACACCTTATTTAATTTATTTATATTAATATCTAACATTCACACGTGACATACTTAATCGAGAAATTTACTCAAGTGTGACTAATCATTTGGAATACAAAGAATAGCGGCATAACTAAAAAGTAGTAGTGTTTTATGCCAATGAATTATTTCGGGGAAATATTTTTGGACTGTCACTACAATAACCAAGCATGGATTTTTTCTAGCACTTGACACGCCAATATTACAAGGATTGCTAGTAAGTAAATGCACTCACTATTGTTCTTGCGGCGCTAAAGCTAAAACACAACCTGTGTCAGTGTGCGAAAATGCATCTTCGTGAATGGCGGAGTGTTTTTAGCTTTCAGCAAATCCCCGTGATGCTCATTTCTAGAGATAATCTTCAAACCGTTTTGAGGCAATTCTACCGTTGTGGGTTTACGCGTGCATCAGTTATGGCCTTGCTCAGAACCATCCATTGCAAAACAGTAAAAGCACGACGTTAGCGACTTATCGTTCCGTTACATTATGCGTCACTCAATATTGTTATTAGGTTCATCCGATTGAATTACATTCACATCACGTTCCAGGCAAGTTCAGATTTATTGGCAAAATTCCATTAGTGGTTGCCAGCAAAATTGATTGATGACGACCAGTAGCTGCCACAGCTTAACCTCTACCATCGACCACTGTCATATTTGGTAGGTGATACATGTGGCAGTGAAAAAAATAATTGATGATTTAAGTATCGGAATATAGATGATTAGGAGCTATGGTTACGCAGCTGTGTTCTCGTTTGTTATTACATCGGTGTCAGGGATGCGCTATCAGTGGGTATTCGCATGACAATATATATACCACTACATTATTATGTAACTTATTACATGCGGTCATTGCGTGCGTTATGCCAGGTATTTTTTCAGCTGCTTAAAGGCTATGGTTATTAGTTAAAGGCCAATTCATCGCGCAGCCGCAATAAATAATGATGACTTTCACTCTCACATACTAGCTTCACTAATAAACAACTATTTAGTTGAGACTTTCATAAATCGCTTTAAGTAATCCGATTTTCAATATGTGCGTCATCGTTTTTGTGTGAACGGGGATACATTGTGACCAATCAATGTTAATGTTTCATCCGTAATCTATTTACCAAAACCTATGTTTTGCAAAAATCATATTGCTTCATTTGTCATCACATATCGATTTAGTGTATTCGTGGATTATATACAAAGTGTTTCAAGTTTCTGGGAATCAAATTCGCCTTTATATCATTCCCTTACATAGACAAACCGACACTTAAGGGACGGGTTTTAATAGATTACAAACTTTGCAACGATAGTTTACAGCGGAGTCACAACGATGCAGAGACCTGACTCATTGTGAGTAGCTCAATTTAAAGCTTCCTGTGGCAATCTTACATATATTAATTATAGTATGGGCAAATGTTAGCGTACTTCCGTAATCGTATATTACGCGTTGTGAGTTGCTCAGATGCAAGCTTCTTGGAACAAAAAACATAAATTAATGATAGCATGCGCTACAGCTACGGTATTACCTAAATTGTGCATTATTCGTTCTGACTGCAGCAGTAGTATTATCCATCTATTTTCCGTGTTCTCTTTTGGTTAACTTAAAGCTGTCTATCAGCTGAGACGTAACCAAGATTAGTCGATGTACATCACGCAAATATGTTATAAAAATGAGCATGTACGACCATACATAAATCCCCAGCTGAAGTTTCTCAGGTTATTTAGTTCTTTACAGCCGCGTATATTACGCATGGAGCTACCTGGACTTTGCTCTGGCCACAAGTTTCTCGTTGCAATTCTCCATATCATAACTGGACATTATTTATTGCGTGTAGTTATATGTTGGTTGGTTTAGTAGTAGACATATTTTCATTGCAAGATTTGGACGGCCATGCGCCTTAACCAGCATATTATAAAACAGTTTTTATGACTTGAGCCAAAGTCAGCTAGAATGCAATCAGGCATATAAAAGGGAAATTTGATCAATTACTTCTCTGTTTTCGCTCGGTCCGCCAGCAGGTGTGCAATGTTATTGCATTATCATAATATATGGCCATTCAGCCACGTAATATACTTATTATTGTTTAGGTCTAACGCTATGAGAAATACAGTAAACATTCCAATCGGATGGGACGGTAGTGTATTTATCATGCTTAATCTCAACAGATATTGATTCTGTCTTCGTGATTATGTCCTACCTTTGCAGACCATTCAAGCTGTCACACTCGTGCACATTATTACTGTCAGCCTCTTCGGCACAATGTGTGTTTGTGGAGTTAAATGTTAAGTTCATCGGGCGGCGTTTGTCCGGGTGGATCTCGATTCGACGAATGATTCATTGTATGCATAAGTTAACAAAGTGAAAAACACGACTGACATCACCAGCATGACTATACATGCAACACGTGTTTGATTGTGATCATAGCCACTTAAACCTGACGTACTTATGTTACATATACATAGAGCAACAATGGCAGCATAAACGTCTATTGTAAGGTGTACACGGCCTCCAACAATATTAATATATACTTATGCTGTGCACGAATACGCACCGCAACCCAACGAAGGGCAAGCATACATCCGATAAGCCGCAAGCCTGGTGCAGAGAAGCAGCAAACATACATTATATGAGTTATTTCACAGCCACTACCGCCTTTATGTGGATGACCAATAGCCCCAACCTCTTGCGTCCTGTCATCGCCGATTTGAACGGCCCCATTTTATTGCGTATATCATACCCCTCTGGGATACAAACTGAATTGACCATTCATACGGGTTAACCTTAAATGGATTCCAGAGCAATATGGCGTTGAAGATAAGGCGGTCGAACTTCAAGCAGCAAAAATATACCGATTGACTAGTCCACATCTTTGTGTGATATATAGTTTATAGTTTTCCAGCATGGAGGTTAATTGTGAACATCTACTTGTCTAATCCCATTTCCAAATGCATGGTAGCCGACATTTTTTCGGCCGCTTATGCGGGGATGTACTGTTCACGGCGATTTGACGGAATAGTTACAATGATGCACTTGACTGCAAGCACATTGCGGAGTTTTTTCATGGACGAAAATAAAAGCGGCTTGACCAAAAACCGTTTTTCCGAGAAAATGTTAATTAACATTACTCAGTCGATTGCAGCGTACTAAAACTGCCTGTGCATAGTATGCTTGAGTGTCAGCTTACAATATTGAATCCTCTTCCCCATAGTATATCCCGTTCACGATATGTAACAGGCGAACGGGCGGTTACATGGATGCATGGAATACTGACTGGTAGCATGCCATATTTCATACGGACAGTGTAAACAGAGAAGGGTTTCGGAATAGTTTAAAAAAGAGGTTAAAGACGTAAAGCTCTATGACTTTCGAGCTCTTTAAATCATTTGCCCTTGCGGGTCTACATCCCAGTTGATCTGCTTTCAAATGGGTGGAACCAGCAAGTCAAGATCACTTTGAGTTGAACTTTACTTACATGCTATACTTGATTAGGACATCAGCAGTCAAAACTAAAAATAAGGCTGTAAATTCATATATAATTTATGCAAAAATGAAACTGCTGGAAATTTGTAAGAGATAAGGGACAGTGCATGCGATCATTTGCTGAAAAGCGCTAGGTTTAAAAGAGGCACCTCAGCAACAATGGAAACGGAAACCAATACAGAATGTGCAAATCTTTTAATTAAAATGTTCATGATTTTAAAATAAATTAGTATTCAACCCTGTGAAGTATCAAATGAGTCTGATAAAAAATACACTTTTCATCACAAAGTGTCTGTTGCCCTAATCCTATAACGGCTAACACAGTAAGACAAAGTATCCAGATGCTTGTGCAGCCTTGAACCCGTGGTGACCCCTCCGCTTCGGCCACCGTCAAGCGTTACAAACCTCCCTCAGCTATTGTTGGTTGTGTTGACCCATTTTTGGACAATTGCCCTAAATAAGCGCTAGCTTTATAATATATTCATCTACATCTTTATGACGTACCAAAATAATTAAGCATTCCAGGGTGAAATGGACGGGATTAGCATTCGTCGTATTTCAGCCGGTGGGGATATGCCGTCTCTCAGGTCTGATATATCTGATATATCCGGTATGTAATTAAAAAAGTATCTGACGATATAAAACCAGCAGTGCATAGAAGACCTGGGATGCTGCGTAGTGAAGGCGCGAACAACAACATTAACTGTCCGTTTACCTTATTGATTATGTGACGTGTATGGACACAACCCAGGTTTAGCCCAAACACATCGGTTGCAAACTAATACGAATCAGACTGAAAGCCATTATACAAAAGACTGCAATATTCTTATACGCATAAAACCAGGACAAGTTGGTCACAACAATATCCTTAAATGATAGCAAGCGTCCATATACCAACGTATCATGGTGGAAGGTCCCTATATATGCTTCAAATGTCGATAGGAGTTTGAAAATTAATCTAGCGAGACTAGGGGTATTGGTTGCTGGCTTTGAGAATCAATTGTTGAAAAGAGTGTTTTCAAAACTTATCAACGCTATACTCAGTAATGTTATGGTCTTACACTTTGATAGCGGTAGAAAAGCGATCGGTAACCCAACCAACAACACACATTTGCCCTTGATGCAAAGGGACCTTTTTATCCTTTACGCCTTATGCGCTATTGTCCATTATCACACACAAAATCATTTCGCTGTCAAAGACCTGAAGCAAATGGCCTTGCCAGTTGGGTAATATATATTGTTTTCAGTTAGCAGTTGGCAGTTTAACACGGATATTGTATCCCGAATGGCGTTCCAATAGCCTGAGGTGTGACACTTGCAGGGATGGATGCCTTCAAAACGCGGCTGAACAAAGGAGTCAACGTCGTTTGATCAATCAGAAATAAATAAACAGCTGTTATGCGTAACCTTGTCCCTATCTTCAAAAAAGTTCAATTTCAGTTTTATATCTGCAAAATGATTCAGCCCAGATCTGGCAAAGGTTCGAATAATATAAACCCGAATATGCATGTTCAATACCAGTGCCAAAATAGTCAGATCAATGTAGTAATGAATTTTTCCTCGACGTAGATTTGTGTTGTTGCTAATTCTTCAACATTGTGTTCATAGTCAGACTTAGCATGGAATATATATACTTATATTTATTTATTTATATATATATATATATATAAAAAATAAACATATATATTATATATATATATATATATATATATATATATATATATATATATATATATATATATATGTATATATATACATATATATATATATATATAATATATATATAAGTATATATATATAAGTATATATATAAGTATATATATATATATATATATATGTCCAACTCATATATATATATATATATATACATTTATGTGCATATGCATGTATATATATATATATATATGTATATATATATATATATATACATATAATATATATATATAAATATGCATATATATATATTTATATATATATATGTATATATATATTTATATATATATATCTTATATATATATATCTATATATATATATATATATCTCTCTATATATATATATATATATATAATTATATGCATAGGCAGGTCGGATAATTGGTGAAGTTCCTCATGTTTTTTCAGACGAAGTTGCGTTACTGGTCGGGAATATCTATTGATTTGTTATGCCCCCAAATCGTTTTCCAAGAGAGTAGTTTTTTTTACGTTTCCCTTTTACCCAAACTATTTTGGAACACCCATTTTGGTACACAAAATATCTAAGCTCAATAAAACAATGAAAATCAAAAAAAAGTTAACGAAACCAAAACATGTTACTTGCGGACCAACAACAAGCACGAAATGATCATCATATTTAATAAATGTTTCGTCGCCTCTAATGTCCCAAAATGGTTGGGTTTTTGCTTCATGTCCATAATAGTCGCATTCGTCTGTATATATACATATGTATATCCGTTAAGTGTTATTTGCTTGTAAATTGATTTGGTGAAACAAGTTGCATTAGCTGTGTGCCAATCTAAGCCCCAGCGGTACTAGTTCCATTTCGATCAGGTCTGTTAACATATTGAAATTTTCAAAAGAGGTAAAGTAAATGTACGACATTTGCAATATTGATAAACCGACGATCACTCCTGACAATTTGCTTATCCCATCACGCGTTACATTCTGCGTCACCATATCCTGTTATTAGGCTCAGGGGGTTATTTTACATTCGCATCACGTTCTAGTCAGGATCCGAAATATTGGTTACAGGGCATAAGTAATTGCCAGCAAAGAAGATTGAAGACAACCTGCACCTGCCAAAGATTAGCCTTTACCGTCGACTACCATCACCGTTGTTTGAAAACATGTCGATGTGACAAAAATCAGTTATACGTTTGAAGTATTTTGTTACTAGAATATCTAAGATGATGCAGCTGATGGTCTAAACTGCAAACATAATCATAACTATTCTATGGATGTCTAATTTAGTCCGGAAGCTGCTATTAGAGTCGGAAGCACGTGCACTCTTTATATTATTTCGTCTAGAGAGGCACAGCACATGGCAATATGTCACCAGTGGTTAATATGCAATTGCGTCAAGTGCCTTGTACGTTCGTTTGTATTCTTTATTGGGCAATGTATTGTACGGAGTCCAAGACAAGCAACAACTTTCTCATTCGAATCATTTTCATTTCGGATTGTTACCATACATAAATCGCTTGCTATAATCTGATTTCACATACAAACATTTTGTGTTTTTTTAGTAGTTGGCAATTAACCACTTCAAACAGTATCAATAAAGACAGCACCAGTCCCAATCGTGCGAAGCTGCAAAAAAATATTTGCCATGGCCAGGAGGGTTTTTGCGCATGGTAAACTATTGATAATTATTACGTTCACGTTGAGCCATGTGTTGGAGCGTACTGTTGGGTTTGCCCGAAGCACTGGAGTAGATACCTGTGCCCCAGTCCTTCCACAAAAATAATCTACAGGAATGAAACACAACACGTGGTGTACATTATGATTGACCCTAAGGTTTCGAACTAATACGCGGAACGAACGTGTATCGGTAAGCAATATCAGAAGGCGCTTCATAACCAACTAGTATCTAATCAAGGTCGGGATAACATTTGTATCAATTCGTCGCTGCAAATGTTTGATTCCTCTCATTTTCAATATCGTATATTATGCCGAATCCAAGAATGTTCTATGATCCTTGCTAATAAGCTGATATCCCTGTGTTAGATGACGCAACAGCTTGGACGACTCATGTCAACCTTAAATTACGGATTACTCTGACTCGCTAACATACTAAGCAGTTTGCAATGCCAAATATTATAATGATTTGTGATGTTTGTAACAGATATGAAGCGTGACATTTAAGACTGCTTGAACCCAATACATTGCGAAAGATGGATTGAATATTAGTTTCACGGCAGCTAACGCAATCGCAATTCGAGTCGGTGTAGATACTTTTTACACACCGGCAATCATGCTTGGGGATTTGTATAGAATCGTGTACCTGCCGCGCAGCTTGCAGCTTGCATATAACGAACAGTCTGGGTGCCCCTAGTTTGCCCCCACTGGCATACAGCGAAATAGCCATTGACCCATAACAGCAGAAACGCGTGAAAATAAATAGCTCTAGCAGAAATGTTTTGATATAACTATTTAATAGCCCGATATATTGAAATTCTTTTATATGACCATCATTTTCCATTCAACCTCACAGATATGTGACAGAAACTTGTTTAATTTGTAATGTAAATCATTACAGCATATGTAAGTTAGTTCAGTTGGAAGTATTCCTGTAAAAGTATGCATTTGTTGTAGTACAACGGCCTTTGACATTAGCAAAGCTACCATTGTTTCACACGCATAATAGGGTAAAGTCGCTGATAAATTTGTTAGGTCTTAATTTCACCAAAATCCAGCTAGTATTACGATTCAATAAAAACGCCCCCAATGGAGTCTCTCGGTTACAACAGGCTTTATAGTGATCGGGCGCATGATATCTCATAACTCCGCCCATTTAACGTCTATTCCTGTGATATAGTATGCCTATAACGGCCGTTACCGCCAAGATAGTTCCAACAAATGCCGCAATATGCCGGATGCTTGTCGTAAAATAATGACTGGGCGAAGCATAGACCGCATATCTTAAATACCATTTCAAGGAGTTCGATCATATGTAATCCTTGCCACAATATGAGAATAGCTTTGATATTACATTGCATGCGATGCGGTTGCTCGTCAAAACTTCAATAGAAATATAATTACACCAAGACGTTTCTAGAAATTCAACCCCAAAATAAAAATTAACCGTATGTTATTTTTATACTGTCAGTTATCGCCCAGTGGCTAATGTTTATCCTGTACTATCGTTGTATATTAGCTTTAGATAGCGTATTATAATGTCTATCAATTTAAAGATATTTCGCAGCATTGCCAATATGTATACATATTGGATATCATATTCAACGGCGATCATAGCTGGTCAATATTTTTCTGACGATATCACAAAATTTTATTTGATTGTGGCGATTGTTCATGCCGTTGTTTGTGAGGTGTATTCTCCGGCAAGTGTATTCAGGCTAAAGTCGCTCTTTTATTGCTCGTTGCGAATGTGTCTACAGAACAAAGTCACGCAAGTGTGTAGGACTCTTTTATAGGTTAAACCAGGCAAGATATGCTTTTCTACACTCATCATCATGTTACATACCAGCAACCTTACAGTCGTCTCAAACATTCAATGTCCGCACATCCTACTGCGCCCGTTACGTGTATGCGTTCATTTGGTTGCTGCATACTTATATGCGTACAAATAAAGTAAAACCAAGTAAGCACCCGCATGTACTGACTGGTCAAACTTCTGGGAAGGTAAATATGTATTTTTTAGCAAAATAATAAGGTGGTTAATTGATTTGTACATCGCGCAATACTACGAGATAAACACCTGGAAGTTTAATGAAGCCATATCTGGAGCCGTTATATTAACACATATCTTTCTTAATTGTTTAGGCTTTATCTAAAGGCATACCTTTACTACTTTGGTTTTCCTCGTGGACAATAGTTATTAAAATTACAGCGTTATAGCCGCGTACTGACTACTTAGACACAATGCAGATCATGACGTTATTTGTTAAATTACATTGATTTGACTTATCAACTCTAACGCGTTGAGCTAACATCTGGACACAAAGCGACAATTTCCATTCAGTGACGATGAGGCTATGTCAAAAGATGTTGTTGCTCAACGATTGGCAGCTTCAATCACTTAATACCGCCAGCAAATTAGCTATCCCATCTCCATAACGTTACACCAGCTATGCTCAATTTGTCGAATAGCCAATTGGAGGAAAAGCTATCTATTGTTTTGTTCGGTAAATGGAACGATTGGCAGGGAATACGGATGAGTAGTTAATATCATTTATCTGGGGCATATATAAGCGTTTCCAATGTACAAAGTGTCCAATAAATATGCACAAGCACTTAGTCGCACTTAGTAGATGTAATCAGATATTCGCACGCATTGGCAGTACCAGGTCACGACACTACTCTTCTCAAAGTGCCAAATGGGATATAGGTAAGTATAATCGGTTTTGTTACCAACGATCATTACATTTTTTCGGAACTTAAGTCGTTTCATAAAATATATTTTACATATTTACCTACATATGAGGCCACTAAGTGTTATTGTTTGTCTGTTAGTTGAACTACATGTACCAGCTCTCTAAGAAATCGAGTAGCTTGCATTAGAAGGTATCATCACTAACGAGTTATTGCTATGATATGTTTAATATGTATTCACATCACAATCTCGGTGTTTTAATATATCTGCTTCGGAAAATCGGTTTTAAACTCTGGAAAAAATGTATTCTCCCGCTTATGCTAAAACTGTGTTGTACTATTTAAAAGGGTGATGAAGGCAGAAATACTGCAAAATAGACAATGGATTATAACTGTATTAACGACTATAAACGGAATGGATCGCGTTTTTGCGAGGATCAAATCGGAGTTGCTCTCCTTTGCTTAATCAGCACTTGATGTTAAGGTAATAGAAATACACTAATGAAGTTTATAAAAATCACTATATTACGCTTGCGACATTTGTCTGTCCAAAGCCGTCATGTTGAGTGTTTACAACATCTGTAATGTAATATCATCGGCGTTCCGCGCAGTTATCAATTGCCAAATGATCCATGTATATATAGCTGAAGCCATTAATTTCTGCCTTAGATCAAACTGCTTTACATCAGTTCTCATGCAATACTGTATATTGAACCTTACAGCAACCGTGCTCGCATGAATAATCTCAGAGCCAACACGTTGCAAAAGTGAAATGGATGAAAAATGCGACGTCTGGCTCTTCTTCTGACGATACGCAGTAAGTAATTAGTAGCTTGCATTTGAGTAGGGGGTTCTCAAAACCATCAATACTGTCTGCTACGAGCCTTCAGTTAACGCTATTGGCTAAGTGAACAATAATTAGCCATAGTTTTCATTTTGCCTTTTCTGGTGCTGGAATTCATGTTTTTATAGAAAGCAGTTGAATGCACGTAATAATCGAGCGATTTGAAAACTTTACTAATGTAGGCCATGTAAAGCACCACCACAAACTGATAAATGCACTAGGAAGTTGTTTAATTTGTAGTGGATACTAATTTTGCATCAACTTATGCAGCTCGTATCATCATTGTGCTTTGGATGCGAATTAAACAGCCGTTAATCATTGTTCAATAACAGGAATCATTATCGCTAATGGGATAAATGTTCTTTATTTGCTTTGACCACTTTGTACATTTGCTTGAGAGCGGCAGAAGACGAAGTTATGTGTTTAATATAATTTCCAACCCGGGGTGGAAAGAAAGTTTACAATGGCTGTCTGGGATTCGATGGCATAGTCACTTGCTTTATAGCGAAGACAACTGTACAACCATTCGTATATATATTTACTCTAAGGGGTTATAATTGATATATAAATAGATCCCTCGTTGGCTTGTATCTATGCGTTTATCATGACTACAAAGTCGGTATATATCAGTTATATACAGGGATCATGGTAAACAAATGACTGCTCAGATGAACATAACAGCTATATAGCACGTGCACCTTTTTGGAAGATTCGGTATGGTAGTTCTACTATGAAATGGTATTTGTACTATTTGTCGTGGTATGCTGATTTGAAACCTGCGTCTTATATTTATTTTTTTCTACTGAGAACATTAACGAACACATATGATTGTATTCTGGCCAATTAACTTCGTCGCAGATGGCCATGAAGCCAAGCTTCACAGGGATATATTTGTGCTTTGACCGGTATTAGTAGAGCTATAAAGCAATAGGTAAACAACATTTTGTATTTCATTTTTGATATTCCTTTATAATATTTTTCAATCTGAGTCATGAGTAACAACGGACGGCATACGCGCTCGGTAGAACTTAATATCATCAAATACAAGGTATTGAGATCGAAGAATGAGCATAACAATGTGGCATAATGTCCTTGCCATTTACAGCAAAACGGATGTAGTGTATATTTCGCAGTACTTTCGTACGTTCATACCTACATACATTTATCCATACATACATACATACATACATACATACATACATACATACATACATACATACATACAGACAGACAGACAGACATACAGACATACATACAGACATACATACAGACATACATACATACATACATACATACAAACATACAGACATACATACATACATACATACATACATACATACATACATACATACATACATACATACATACATACATACATACATACATACATACATACATACATACATACATACATACATACATACATACATACATACATACATACATACATACATACATACATACATACATACATACATACATACATACATACATACATACATACATACATACATACATACATACATACATACATACATACATACATACATACATACAGACATACATACATACATACATACATACATACATACATACATACATACATACATACATACATACATACATACATACATACATACATACATACATACATACATACATACATACATACATACATACATACATACATACATACATACATACATACAGCTTTTACCGAGTAAGTTTGTTATTGAATGCAAGCGCTGGATATTTAACCTTCAAACTGTAAAGCTCACATAGAAGTGAATGTAAAAACACGGAGCGCAGCCATTTTCGACTGATCTCTTGCTTGCTTGTCATTAATATTTATTCCACTATTCACTAGGTAGGTGGTATAAACAAAAATGAAGGCTGTCTTCTGCGATCCTACAATGAACGATTAAGACACGGCTTGCACTTTGCAGTAAATTGCCGACAGTTTGCACTTATGTTTCACTTTCCTACATGACCAAACACATATCTTGCACGATTTTTTCTGGCGGAATAAAAAGAAAACATATTTATAAGCAGTTGGTCGCCGTTGTTCATAATTTTATTTTTCATCCAGAAACAGAGTAGCGTGTATGCGGTCTAATTTTGTCCAATTTAAACATATATTCTTGATAGGTATCAGTTAAAGCGTGGAGGATATATGGGGGTAAATGACTCTGGACTTAATTTCGAGGTACGCCGCTATGATTTAACTAATCATTGCAAACTAATGCTCACAGCAGTGTTGCAGCACCTTATATTTGGCTGAGAAACATTGCAGTACCACATGTACTCGATATTCAAGGTTGTTAATTTATCTTTAAAAGCGTCTGAAATTGCCTACATTCACAGAGGCCAATCCGTCTCCTATGAACACTGATATGAATGGTTAGTAAGTTGGCCCGCGTCAATGAATGAATCCAAGGTGACAACAAGGATATTCAATGGAAATTTCATTATGAATGTGCCACAAGCGTGTCAACTGTATTGGAATAGATGTACCGAAATTTCAGTCACTATGGCAACGGCGATTTCGCTCTTGCGCTGGTATGTAGGATTAATAACAATTTACCATGGCTATACAAACTAGGGTCGCTTGTGGCATTATTCTGGTTTCTACTCTGTTGATATGCATCATGTTTAAAGGTTGCTGTGTGGATGACACTTATCAAAAACTGCGTTTTGGCGATCCATATTTCTGGCAGTCAATTTTGTTTTCCCACTGTGTTTTCCTATATCCGAAAGTTCGAAGGCTTATATCAATAAAACCGGTACATAGAAAATCAAATTGTCATGCAAGTTGACTGAAATCGCCATCTGTTTGCTGAAGCCAAGAAGTAAAACATGCGGCGATTATGTCTACAATGCACAGACCCGATCTTTATAATTCCCTTTTGTACATCTTTCGAATGTACCTTTGTAGATTCATATCCATGATATCCTCAGTCATATCAATCACATTGCGAACACTACAGAAGCATTTAATTCCATTGACAAGGAGATATGCAAACAAGGTTCATTTAGAAAAATAAGGGGAGGAGTTTCAGCATTTATTCAATGCATAAAATTTGGGTTAGTATGCATCCAGTCATAATGTCGCCTGTCGTCTTTTACCTCGTGTATTGAATCAGCAGACTGCTACGATGATTATATAAATTTATGTTTATTGCTTGACAGATTCCTCTTATTTCAGTATATCTCCCATCATACAGACCATGCACAGCAGCCATTAAATGGCCAGCGGAACAAAAGTGAATGTGGTATCATAGCCGTGTTACTTAGTTGTTTTGCAGTGCCCTCTCTGAGGATGACTTTAACGGACACGTTCAATCCAGATTAACTCCCGTTAACAAAACACTACGGGGGAGTATTAAGCATAGCTTCTTTAAATGTTTTTATGATGATGATCGCTGCCGTCGCGTCCGACATATTCCTCTACCCAAAGATAAGATGATCGATATTATGAAATTATTTATATTGTTCGCTTTGCTGGGATAAGACATAGATTTTACAATAATAATATAGCTACCGTGAGAGCCAAAATGGCATTATTTGGTTTAACTTATCGGCAGGAATGTTAAGCGTGAATTTTGGTAAAATACCAAACAGCTCGTAGCAGTTTTAATTGGCAGACATGCATGAATCAGGGGTTTTGGAGCAGTATAACAGCTACTACGGTTAAGAATACAACTCTAAGGTGCTTTTATTTACAAAAGAAGCACTTTTGTTACATTAACAACGTGCACATTTGAGTGAGCGGGATTATCCGGACGTCATGAATTCGAATGAACTTGCAGCATCGTTCATCACCTGTCAATGCACAGTATTAGCCCAAAGAATTATAAGAAAATCAATTGCTACATTCCGAAGATTCCTTTTGAAGAATAGTAGTATGACAATTTTTACGCGAAGCTCATGGCTGTCCAAGCAGTTTGGATGGCTAAGTTACAGCACAACTTGCTAGATGTTTAGATGTCACCGACCCAAGTTAAATAAACAAGTTGGTGGATTGCGACAATAGAGCAATTTACATGTATCTACAATGAGGAAATTGCATACTATGTGTCACGATTTCGACTTGGCTGGAGTTATAATTGACATGCACCTGTAACAGTCCATTTAAGAGTTGTACCGTTAATTTATCACTAGGTCGATGCTATGTGACCAAGAAATATCATTCCGCTTTCCGTTTGCAGAGATGCTGAATTTTTAATCAACCCTCATGGAAATTTTTCTCAGTACACAAATATAACGCATGCTATCTTACTGTTACTTGGAATACCCTGAGTTTCCATCCACGGATGGATCTAACCATGCATCTTTCCGATCCAACACATATGATGTCGTCCACACATACAGGACAAACATTTTTTTTAGGAAATGCCTGAACGGATCAATACTTTAGTTAGAATGCTATTTACAGAAATACAATTTACTTGTTGTATACGATGAGAAGCATACCATTGCTTGACATGAGAACGTTGTGCATCGATTAAACACCTATGCAAACACTACGCTAGCTTCCTGACGTCGATTGTGACGTGGGTTGTACTCGCCTCTTATCTGCTCTATGTAAATGCAGGTTAGAAATGACATCGATCGCTATTAACCTAAATTTTCGGTCAACGATGTACGTCCATGGAGTGGAATTGCAAGTTTGATTTCCTAATTATTAATTTGTATGTACAACCTGCATATTCCATCGACTTGGAGCCTTCTTAGATCGCTTTACAATTGTTGGGCATGTACAATCCCTTCTTCGCACAATTTACTAACAATACATTCATCAGTTTCCAAACGGGAATTGACCGGAGTCAACACGTTGAGCAATGATATTTCATTACTTTGTCTTACAAACTTTTTCCGACAGAATGATGTACACTTTTTTGCCAGCTACCTGGCTACTTTTACACGCGAGGCGTTTGAAAAGAGCTAGAGCCAGCGTAATGTCACGCGAATGTGAACCTAAAGTCAAGCAACCCAAATTTCTATCGCCATGGCATATCGTTATTAACCCAATTTACGGATTAAAGCAATATCGCAGTTGTCAAAACCAGTGGAATTTCGGAACATCCAACACGATATAGCGTAGGCGTATTTGTAATGAAACCCTCATTGCATGTCCTTTCTATCAGCCCGAATTTATCCACCGACGCAGGTGGTCTTACCGTTTATAATGACGTGTATATGTCTCAGAGCGACGTTCTGTAGACAATAAGGCGTTTGTGGTCGTATCTGGCTGATTCAATTAAATCTTATGTAATATAAATTCAGACCAGCTATCAAACAGGTTTCGTCAGGCCATTTGCTAGAAGTTTTCATTTGCATCATGCACTATTGTTCTGGCTGCATCAAAATCAACCTGCAATAACACACTGCACACGCATGCACACACCCATACATCGACCAACACCCACCTACAATATTCACCCACACACGCAAAAGCTCACACGTACATTCCTATATATACAAAGAGTCACGTTTCTTTGCTTGATGGGTAACTGCATGACTGTTGGTACAGTTAGCAAGCGAATGGTATTGCATGCGTGTTTGATATAACGTACATATGTAGCGATAGCGACCTACGTCAATATATTTTGGAGGTTATTTGTTTCGTTACAGACATATGTACAGGAATATAACGATATATTTCGAGTTGGATATGGCGGTTTGTTGCCTATTTTGTTAGTACAACTGACTAAAAATGCGATTCAGATAATAAGCTTGCAGAGTACATGTTTATCCTGAGATCGGCTGGCTAATTGTTATGTCTGTAGGCATGCTTATTTTATTCAGCTGTTGATTGTTTGATGTATTGATGTCATGACGACGAAACCATTAATTATAATTATCCCTGAATCCAATATTTAAGTGTCAACTTGCCTTAACTTAGCGTGGCTCACAGTGTCTAGGGCACGTCACGCCTAAGTGAAGCAGAATGTATAATTGCTATTACTCATGGCCTCGCAGCTTCTCATGGCAATGATAATGAAGTTGGTTGATGTGATTCTTCTGTTTTAACCAGGTGCTACCTCTATGGGAAGAAAGGACAACGGAGTGTGACACGATTAAATCTGCTCACTATAAGGGGACACAGCTCTAACCATGGCACACTCAATAGTTAGCATTATAATATAAATGGCGCCATTACAATGTCTCGTATCTACCTGAGACGTGAGGATGATGTATAATCAGAAACAACAAAGCGTATAATCAAAAATAACAAAGTAACAGGTACGCAATTACCTGGTTGTTTGAAAAACCTCTGAATATCATGAGAAGTAAAGTCAAAATTGTATGCGTAGATGTACCTGCTGTATTGTCCTCGATAGATAATATATTTTGCATTGTGAATGCAAAGAATCGTTAGGTAATCGTGGTGCAAGCTTTCTATATGAGAAGAGTACATTTACGGCTTTTGCAACCTGTTATTCATTCTTTATATCAATAGACCTATGCTCGCTCCAGACATAGTGTTGTTCCCCGCACGTAAAAGCGTTACATTCTGCGTCACTAAATCGTGTTATAAGTCTCAAGGGGTTAACTTACATTCGCATCAAGTTCCAGTCAGATTCCGAAATATTGGCTACAGGGCTTTGGTAATTCCCAGCATAAAAGATTGATTACACGCTGTACCTGGCCAGGCTTAACCTATACTATTGACTGCTATAACTCTCGGTTGCATTCACAAGTCGCGGTAGTAAGAGAAGAAATATTTAATGTTGTAAGTAACCAGAATATCAAACACAATACAATGCTGATGCAGCTGCACTTTCTCTATTTACAAAGATGACAACATGACTCACTTAAGTGAATACCGCATGCGCGTGATTAATGCATTATCAATGCCTTGAAAACTGAAGTATCTGGCTAATACAGCAATTTGCATATGCGGCATGAAAGTTTTTTCAATTAATTTTCATACCATCGACAGGAGTTGGTCAAGTCGATTTACTTTTTGTGTTATCCTGAAACATAGGCATTCAAACGTATCAATCCCAAAGCCAAGGTTGATGAAGTTGCGATGGCTATTTCAGAGACACTCAATCGTGCTTCTGGGAAGTGGCGTGAATGCGTTCAAAACCAGGGGCTTTCATGTTCCCCCAGTTTTATTCGACAGTAATATCGCAAAAGGGAAGTGGTGATTGTTAAAGCGCGGTTGCCTATCTCGATATAATTTTGCAGACTAATGTGTACCTTATATCTACTTACCTTTTGAGAAACATCCATTTGACTAAAGGCTTGTGCAACAAGCAAAAATGTCACCTTGTTCTGTCTGGTCAACATTGACCTTGATTTCCGGATGTAACACGTACTATTAATTTGTTTGTAATGAATGCATGTTTTAAGACCACATCTGTAATGATCAATATGTGACCCAAATCGATGTGTCTGGAAAACACCATGTTAACCTGAAGATGAAACTATAAACCGCTCCATAATATCATTATTAATTACGATAACAGCACGAATATGTATGGCTGACATATTTCTGTGTCTCCTTGAAATGACAATTGAAAACAGCAATTCTTATGTAAGAGCACACATAAGATAATGCCAACACTTCCATGCTTTATGAGAAACTGTAGAAATATCAGCAATGGCAGGACTAAATGAGCCATCGTGACAATCCAACTGCAGCCAGTGACGCTTATTTGCCATGCGAAAGGATTGCTGCTTTAGAAAGCTAAGTTGTGAGGGTGTACACAAGCAAATGCTAGCTGTAAACTACTGTTGCTCAGTCCGACGTCAATATGGATCCGTCCCGTGTGCGTCGTATCTATTATCTGTTGGACGGGTTTGAAGGCGCCTGCCTATCTAATTTTAGGAACGTAAAATGATATACACCGTTTTCACGAATGTAGTGAATTGGCGCATGCTGAGGAGATTATCCAGGTGATTTGAAGGGTAAACAGGCGATAACACAGTAGATTAGCGATCCGTTGTAATCAGTGTGCTTGTGTGAGCAAGATAAATATTATTGTAGTCATATGGATGCCGCTTAAAAGGCAAGCTCGGCATTCATCTGACCAGTCGGGGCAATGCCTTGCGTACCAATTGTTTGAATGCGCCTTTAAAAGTCCAGCCAACTATATGCAAATTACTCAGTAAGCTATTAACGATAATTGAATGTTACTAGTCCACAACGATGCTGCCATGCTGTTTACAAATAAGTAGGATACCACCCCGTATTGTTAACTACTGCAAGCTTGTAACATATTGCACTGTGCCACTAATGATTTAATGGAATGATCTATCGCTGAGCCGCGATTTATCCAAACAAACAAATATATATATATATACATATATATATATATATATAGAGAGAGATATATATATATATATATATATATATATATATCTAGAGATATCTATATATAGATATATATATATATATATATATATATATATATATATATATATATATATATAGATATAGATATATCGCTATATATCTCTATATATATATATATATATATATATATATATATCTATATATATATATATATATATATATCTATATCTCTCTCTCTATATATATATATATATCTATATATATATATCTCTATATATATATATCTCTACATATATCTATATATATATCAACCGAGAGGATCCCGGTCAAACCCTCGCACGATACGCCTATCTTTCAACTCCACAAGTACACATTGTGACGAAGAGGTTAACAATGATAACGCATATCGGGGGCCAACTTGAATGTCGGTGCGTGGCGCAGAGAGCCTGGCAGGACAGGGTATGCGTGCTTTGGCTATGGAAATATTGTTGATATATGTGATATAAAGCAACCCCGATTAGGGCATTGTCTGCATTTTCCAAGTTCTTGATACATAGAAGAAATAGATTACAAGGCCATATATTATGATTATATAAAAACTACACGTATCTGCCTTGATATGCCTGAATGCAGCAATTCCGATTACAATGCATGTATGCTGCCTCGGTTTAATTAATCAATTCCTTAATGCTTACAACACGCATGCTGCGACGCAAGCAGTTGAAGTTATAGTTGTTATTCTATGTATTCTAACTTGTTTATGTTTTCGGCAGTGCTGAGCGCACTGATGAAATCTGAAAAAATATAATATGAAACATGGGTCGAAAACACTGTTTACTATACGATAGAATTGTGAGTTGTTTGGGCTAATAAGGAATAATCATACAGAGCAGTACCCTCCATCATATTCCAAATGATGTGACAATTTATCGTGATAACCAACATGTCAACATCATTATCGACTATTTATAATAAGCAATCTTTCACAGCTACAGTTTAACTTGCCTTTAAATAATTTAACGGCGAAAGGCGCTTCGGACAGTTGGTACTCATGCTATTGTCCGACTTTATTAGAAGCAATGCAGAGCTTACGTTTTGAGCGGCATCCGTTATGTGTTATTGGCTTGTAAATGGATCTGGCGAGGCAAGGAGCATTGGCGTGCGGCTATTAGCCACTCGAAGCACAAGCAGTACTAATTACAATTCGATCAGGTCTGTAACCATAATCAAATGAGACCAACCCTATGAAAATGGAAACCTTAAATCCTCCCATGTAAAAGGGTGTTCGCAAACGTTATCAACGCTACGTTCTGGGAATTAAATTTTTTATTTGAAAAATAATCTACATTAACTAAACACATCACGGGGTGTGCACTAAAATTGACCCTCTTCGTTGTAATATTTGTAAATAGGTAGAGTAATTGGCGGATTGGAGTCTATATGTAAAGTGCCCTCTAAATTGCGTCATCTGTCTTGTGAAATTAGTTGCAATAACAGCAATATGACGGATGGAAACTGCCTTTCTAGACCCGTTTACATTTGAAGGAATTGAATTAGTTGTGATATTCTTCACTACTTTTCCTAAGTGCCTGTAGTTAACATCTGTATGTTCAAAGTCATGTGTTTCCCTGTGAATGCTCTAATCAGTTGTGCTGTGGCGCAAGGACATAGACGACTCAAGTTAACGTTAAATTACGTACTACTCTGACACGCTAACATACTTAGCAGTTTGCAATGCCTAATATTATAGTGATTTGTGCTGTTTTGAAAATATATGATGCATGACATCGACGACTGGTTGAACCAACTACATTGCAGAAAACGGAATGTATATTAGTGTCACGGCAGCAAACGCAATCTCAATTCGAGTCGGTGAAGATACTGTTAACACACCGACAATCATGCTTGGGGATTCGTATAGAATCGTGTACCTGCCGCGCAACTTGTAGCTTGCATAAAACCGATATAATGAATAGTACCGGTGCCCCTAGTGTGCCCCCACTGGCATACTGTGAAATAGCCATTGACCCATAACAGCAGTAACGGGTGAAAATATATAGCTCTAGAAGAAAGGTTCCGATGTAACTATAAAGTAGCTCGATGTATTGAAACTCTTTGATATGCCCATTATATTCCCTTCAACCTCATAGATATGTGAAAGATACTTTTTTAATTTGTAATGTAAATCATTACAGCATATGTAGGTTATCCAGTAAAAAGTATGCCTTTGTTGAAGTACATCGACCTTTGACATTAGCAAAGCTACCATTGTGTCACACGGATAATTGGTTACAGTCGCTGATAACTTTATAACGTCAAAGAATCCTAATTCCACCGAACGCCAGCTTGTATTATGATGCAATTAAACCGCCTCTAATGGAGTACTTCGGTTACAAAAGGCTTTATTGTGATAGGTCGCATGATATCTGATAATAACGCCCATTCAATGTCTGTTCTTGTGATATAGTATGCAAATAACGGCCGTTACCGCTAGGATAGTTCTAATTAATGCGCAATATGTCGGATGCTAGTCGTAAAATCATGATGGGCGAAACAGAGATCGCATATCATAAATACTATTTCAAGGGCGCTCGATCATGTGTAATGCTTGCCACAATATGAGAATAGCTTTGTTATGTAATACACTACATGCTCGTCAAAACTTCAATAGGAATATATTTACAACATGACGTTTCAAGAAATTCAACCCCAAAATAAAAATTAACCGGATGTTATTAATAAGCCGTCAGCAATCGTAAATGTCGCCCAGTGGTTAATGTTTATCCTGTACTATCGTTGTGCATAACCTTTGTATGGCGTATTATATTGTATAAAAATGTCAAGAAATTTCGCAGCATTGCCAATATGTATACAATATATCCGAACTTCCGGGAAGATAAGTATAAATTTTTAACAAAACAATAAGGTTATTTGTTCATCGCGCAATACCACGAGATATACACCTGAGAGTTTAATGAAGCCATAACTGGAGCCGTTATATTAACACATATCTTTCTAAATTGATCAGGCTTTATCTAAAGGCATACCTTTTCTGCTATTGTTTCCCTCATGGACACCAAGTATTAAAATGACAGCGTTCTATCCGCTTACTGACTACTAAGACAAAAAGAATATAATAACATTATTTGTTAAACTAGATTACTTTGGTGAATCGACTCTGACGCGTGGGGATAACATCTGGACAAAAAGCGACACTTTCCATTCAGTGACGATGAGGCTATGTCACAAGTTGCTGTGGCTCTAAGATTGGCAGCTTCAATCACTTTACGCCCCATGTCCCATAACGTTACTCCAGCTAGGCTCAATTGATCAATTCGCCAATTGGAGGTAAAGCTATCTATTGTTTCGTTCGATAAATGGAACGATTGGCAGGGAATATGGATGAGTAGTTAATGTGATTTATCTGGCGCATATATAAGCGTTTCTGATATGGCTGTGTTGCCAATAAACAAAGTGTCCAATAAATATTCACGAGCACTTAGTCGCACTTAGTAGATTTAATCAGATTTTCGCACGAATTGGCAGTACCAGGTCACGACACTATTCTTCTCAAAGCGCCAAATGGGATATAGGTAAGTAGAATCGGTTTTGTTACCACCGATCTTTACAATTTTTATGTAACTTAATTCGTTTTATACAATATATTTTACTTACATATGTACTTACATATGAGGTCACTAAGTGTTACAATTTGTCTGATTGTTGAACTACATTTACCAGCTCTCTAAGAAATCGAGCAGCTTGCAATGGAAGGTACCTCTCACTAGCGAGTTATTGTTCCATCAATATGTTCAATATGTATTCTCATCGCAATCTCGATGTTCTATTATATCTATTACTGAACATTGGTATTTAACGTTAAGAGGGGAAAACTTTACTTTCCCGCTTATGCTATAGCGTCGGTGATATATCAATTAAAAATGGTGATGAAGGCAGAAGTGCTGCAAAAAATAGACAATGAATGAGAACTGTATTAACAACTATAGACCGAATGGATCGCGTTTTAGCGAGGGTGAACTCGGAGTTATTTTCCATTGTTTAATCTGCACTAGATGTTAAGGTAATAGAAATAAGCTAATTAAGTTCATAGAAATCACTATATTACATTTGTCTGTAAAAAGCAGCCATGTTGAGTGTTTACAACATATGTAATACAACATCATCAGCGTTCGTGTAATTGTCAATTGCCAAATGTCCCATGTATATATATATAGCTGAAACCATTATTGCTGCCTTAGTTGAATTGGCTTTAACGGTTTATCGGTGTAACGGTATTGGATAGGCGAACAATAAATAAGCTTTGCTGGAAATTACCTATCCAAGGTTTTTCACACAGGAGGCGCCTTTCCTGAAGCAAGGAAAGGTGAATCCCATAGGCTACATAATCAACTATTCCTTCAGTAAATCAACCGCTCGTGTCCGAGGTTAATAACTGGTCAGCACAAACGTGCTGTTTACAAAGCATTAAATGAAACTGGCTGTTTTCTCACGCTTGCATGGGTTGATTTGTGCTTTGATCCTGTCGCTTATCTATTTAGCATGAACATCAAATAATGATGTGCAGAATATTGCTATCCTTACAACTGACATTCTACATTAGCATGGGCAAGCATGTTTCTAGGTGAATACATAGCATTAAACTGCTCAAATATGTGTACTAACACTTAGGGGTTATTAATTTTGCCCCAACACTGAAAACCTTTCAATGTATCGCATGTCAGTGAATAGAATTCCTCGATAGCGATATTCCGCTCTTTAGCTTGCCAACAAAACAAATATAAGATGTAAGTCCTGGTAAGCAATGATTTACGAGAATAACTGAGAGTAATTGCGGAACATTGCATAAGTTGACGAGGCTTAAGCATAACTATGTAGTCGTTATGCCATTTATCGCTAACATGATTACTGATTTAACGGTAAGCTTTGACAGCAATGTGCAAAATATGCTTTCATAACAGAGGTCAGTTTGGGCTACGTACGCCATATTGTTTTCATAGATTTTTTCGGGCGGAATAAAGAAAAAACTTGTTTATAAGCAGTTGGTCGCCAATGTACATATCTTTTCTTCAGCCAGAGAATAGCATATTGTTGATAGGTATCAGTTAAAGCGCAGAGATTTTAGTGGGGTATATCCATTACTTTACTTATCTCTAAAAGCGTCTGAAATTCCCAAGATTCACAGAAGCACTCCCATAAACACTGATATGAATGAATAGTAAGTTGACCCATGTCAATGAATGAATCCGAGGTTACAACAAGGATTATCAGTAAGAATTTCATAATATATATGTCACAAGCGTGGCAACTGTATCGGAATAAATGTACCGGATTTCCAGACGCTATGGCAACGGCACTTTTGCTATCACGCTGGTAAATTGGATTAATATCAATTTTCCATGGCTATACAAACTGGGGTTGCTTGTGGCATTACTCTTGTCCCTATTCTGTCCATGTGCATCACATTAAAAGGTTGTTGTGTGGATGACATTGCGTTATAGGCGATCCATATTTCAGGTAGTCAATTTCCGAAGGCTTATATCAATATACATAGAAAACGCAATTACCATGCGAGTTCTCTAAAATCGCCTTCTGTCCGCTGAAGCCAAGAAGTAAAACATTCGGCGATTATATCTTCACTACCCACAACTGATCTTTGGAATTCACTTTTGTACATCTTTCGAATGTACCTTTGAAGATTCAAGTCAATGATATCCTTAGTCACATCAAAAACCATTGCGAACTCTACAGAACCATTTAATTCCATTGACAAGCAGATATGCAAACAGGGTTCATTTAAAAAAATAAGGGAAGGAGTTTTAGCATTTATTCAATGTATAAAATATCGGTAAGTATGAATCCAGTAATACCGGCGCCTGTTGTTTTTATCTCATCATACGAACCATGCACAGCAACCACAAAATGGTCGGCGGATCAAACGTGAATTTGGATCATAACCATGTCACTAAGTTGTTTTGCAGTGCCCTCTCGGAGGATGACTCTAAAGGACACGTTCAATCCAGATTAACTCCCGGTTACAAAACACTGCGTGTGAATATCAAGCAAGGCATCTCTAAATGTTTTCATGATGATGATCGTTGCCGTCGTGTCTGACATATCCCTCAGCCAAATGTTAAGATACTCGACCTTGTTGAATAATTAAAATTGCTCGCTTTGATGGGATCTGCGATGATACTTAAACATAGCCTTTAGAATAATAATATAGTTGCCATGAGAGCCACAACGGTAGTTTGGTTTATCTTATCGGCAGTAATTATAAGCAAGAATTCCGGTAAAATACCAAACAATTCGTTGCAGTTTTAATTAGCAGATATGCATAAAACAGCTGTGCTGGAGCAGTATGACAGCTGCTGCTGTTAGGAATGCAACTTTTAGAGGCTATCATTAACAAAGAAGCATTTTTGTTACACTAACAACGTGCACATTTGTGTGAGCCGGATTATCCGGACGTCGATGTCGCAAAGCATGAATTCGAAAAAACTTGCAGCGTCGTTTATCCCCTGTTAATGCACAGTATAAGCCCAACGAATTATGGCAAAATCCATTGTTACACTCCCACGATTCCTTTTAAAGAATAGCAAAATAAAAATTTTGCTGCGGAGCTCATGGCTGTCCTTGCAGTTTGGATGGCTAAGATGCAGCACAACTCGCAAGATGTTAA
The DNA here is from genome assembly GCA_034190875.2 of Urechis unicinctus. NCBI lineage: Eukaryota > Metazoa > Annelida > Polychaeta > Xenopneusta > Urechidae > Urechis > Urechis unicinctus. Next base: position 40,835,885 of record CM067355.1, read on the forward strand.
GATGTCACCGACCCGAAGTTAAAATAGTGCAATACACATGTATCTACAATGAGGAAATTGCATACTATGTGTCACGATTTCGACTTGTCTGAAGTTACAATTGACATGCAACTGTAACAGCCCATTTAAGAGTTGTTCTGGTAATTTATCACTAGATCGATGCTATGTGACCAAGCAGCACTTACCGCCTAGCTTCTTTCCTCTTTTGATTTGCACAGATGCTTGATTTTCATTCAACCCTCATGGCAATTTTCGCAGTACACAAATATGACGCATATGATCTTACTGTTACTGTGCATACCCTGAGTTGCCATCCACAGACCGATCTAATCACGCCTCTTACCGATCCAACACGTTATGCTGTTCACACATACAGGGCAAACTCCTAGCAAGTCTTTTTTATGAAATGCCTGAACGGATCAAAACTTTAGTTAAGATGCTATTTACAGAAATACAATTTCCTTGCTGTATACGATGGGAAGCATACGATTGCTTGACATGAGTGCGTTGTGCATCGATTGAACGCATAAGCAAACACAACGCTGGCTTCCTGACGTCGAGTGTGACGCGAATTGTACTCTCCTCTTATTCGCTCTATGTAAATGTTATAGACAATTCATGAAGTCATGCTTTAAAATGCAGATTAGAGATGACATCGATCGCTATTTACCTTTAACTTTCTGTCAACGATGTACGTCCATGGAGTGGAATTGCATGTTTGATTTCCTAATTATTAATTTGTATGTACAACTTGCATATTCCATCGACGTGGATCTTTCTTAGTTGCGCTTGCAATTGTTGGGCATGTACAATCCCTTCTTTGCGCAATTTACTAACAATACATTCATCAGTTTCTAAACGGGAATAGACCGGAGTCAACACTTTTGAGCAACGATATTGCATTACAAACTTTATTCGTCAGAAGATGTACACTTTTTTGTTTGCCTCCTGGCTATCAGTACACGCGAGGCGTTCGAAAAGAGCTAGAGCCAGCGTAATGTCTCGCGAACGTGAACTTAACATCAAGCAACCCAAATATCTATCGCCATGGCATATCGTTATCTACCCAATTTACCGGCAGTTGTCATAACCACTGGAAGTTTGGTACATTCAACACGATATAGTGTGGGGCATATTTGTAGTGAAACCCTCATTGCATGTCCTTGCTATTAGCCCGAATTTATTCACCGACGCAGGTGGTCCTACCGATCAGAACGACCTGTGTATATGTTTCAGAGCGACGTTCTGTAGACGACAAGGTTGTTGTAATCGTATCTGGCTGATTCAATTAAATCTTGTGTATTACAAATTCAGACTAGCTATCTAACAGGTTTCGCCAGGCTCTTTGCTAGGAGTGTGCATTTGCATCATGCACTATTGTTCTGGCTGTATCAAATCAACCAGCAATAACACACTGCATACGCATACACACACCCACACACTGACCAACACTCACCCACAAACATACACCCACAAACGCAAAAGCTCACACGTACATTCTTAGATATACAAACAGTCACGTTTCTTTGCTTGATGGGTAACTGCACGATTTTTGGTACAGTTAGCGAGCAAATGGCATGGTAGCGTGTTTTTTTATAACGTACATATGTGGCGATAACGAAGTACGTCAATATGTTTTGGAGGTAATTTGTTTTGTTGAAGACTTATGTACGGGAATATAACGATATATTTCGAGTTGGACATGGAGGTTTGCTGCCTAATATGTTAGCGATTCAGAAATCACTAATTATAATTATTCCTGAATCAAATATATAAGTGTCAACTTGCCTCAATTTATCGTAGCTCACAGAGTCTAGGGGATGTCACGCCTAAGTGAAGCAGAATGTATAATTGCTATTACTTATGGCCTCGCACCTTCTTATGGCAATGATAATAAAGTTGGTTGATGAGATTCATCTGTTTTAACCATGGGATGAAAAGAAAACGGACTGTGACACGATTAAATCTGCTCACTATAAGAGGACACTAGCTTTTACCATGGCGCACTCAATCGTTAGCATTATAATATAAATGGCGCCATTACAATGTCTCGTATCTACCTGAGACCTAAGGATAATGTATAATCAGAAACAACAAAGCGTATAATCAAAATTTATTTGAAAATCCTCTGAATATCAAAATTGTATGCGTAGATGTACCTGCTGTATAGTCCTCGATAGATAATATATTTTGCATTGCGAATGCAAATAATCGTTAGGTAATCGTGGTGCAAGCTTTCAATATAAGAGTAAATTTACGGCTTTTGCAACCTGCAATTCATTCTTTATATCAAAAGACCGATGCTTGCTCCAGACATATTGTTATTCCCCGCACGTAAACGCGTTACATTCTGCGTCACTAAATCGTGTTATAAGGCTAAAGGGGTTTACTTACATTCGTATCACGTTCCAGTCAGATTCCGAAATATTGGCTACATGGCTTTGGTAATTGCCAGCAAAAAAGATTGATTACACGCTGTACCTAGCCAAGCTTAACCTGTACTATTGACTGCTATAACACTCGGTTACATCCACAAGTCGCGGTAGTAACAGAAGAAATATCTAATGTTGTAAGTAACCAGAATATCAAACACAATACAATGCTGATGCAGCTGCACTTTTTCTATTTACAAAGATGACAACATGACTCACTTAAGTGAATACGGCATGCGCGTGATTAATGCATTATCAATGCCTTGAAAACTGAAGTATCTGGCTAATACAGCAATTTGCATATGCATCCAAAAACTGAATTTTTTCAATTAATTTTCATACCATCGACAGGATTTGGGCAAGTCGATATACTTCTTGTTCTATCCTGAAACATAGGCGTTCAAACGTATCCATCCAAAAGCCAAGGTTGATGAAGTGGTGATGGCTATTTCACAGACACTCAATCGTGCTCCTGGGATGTGGGGTGAATGCGTTCAGAACCAGGGGCTTTCATGATCTCCAGTTTTATTCGACAGTAATATCGCATAAGGAAAGTGGTGATTGTAAAAGCGTAGTTGCTTATCTTGATATAAGTTTGCAGACTATTGTGTACCTTATATCTACTTACCTTTTGAGAAACATCCATTTGACTACAGGCTCGTGCAACTAGCAAAAATGTCACCTTGTTTTGTCTGGTCAACATTGACCTTGATTTCCGGATATTACATGGACTATTGTTTTGTGTGTAATAAATGCATAACAAAATATATGTTGCGGGTTTTTTTTACCAGTTTGATATGCATTTGAAGTATGGTGGGGAGGTTACCGTGTATAACATGCTCTCGGAAAGGTAAATTTACTACGGAGGTTCACACCGTACTAAACTCTGTGCTACACATGTAGTTATTGCAACATTATTTAAAAAGACTACAAATGCCGTAACACACAATATATTGGCTTATCATGTCATTGCAAAGTGACGCGTTTAATATGCTTCAATAAACATCGATATTTTGTTTATCGATTCGTCATTTTCCCATGATTATTGGGGCCTTTTCTGGTGTACAATTCAGTGTTGCTGGTCGAAAGCAGGGTCTATTTATGTAGCTTACTGTAAAACGCGTGTTATTCTGAAGACGTGGGTTAAATCATTTTCTTTCGAGTATGGTTGCCGTTTTGAAAGTAAAAGATCAACTAGCCGAACCAGGCCTTCACCACTAGCCGCACAAGAGATCCATTAGTCTGCCTAATGATCTTCGTTAGGCTAAGCGACTTATTTAGTTGTATCAGTGGCTCAGAAATTTGGATATGCGGAAAAAACAGTTATTCAGATGTCATATTGACTAAATCGGCTCTCAATCACTTACTTGCACTTTACGTCATTGATTCAGTGTAGTGTGTTATTTTATGCATGTCGCATTTTGCATTAACCACTATCTTTAATAATAGGTTTAATGGAATAAGAAGCCAAATATGGAGGAGCGTGCCACCCATGCTGCACATTTTCAATTATCATATTATGAAAACGTATAACACGCTGTTATTTACATACAAGGTAGCGTTGTAAGGCTAACTCACGCCCTTATTGTATATGCGGGGAGCAAAGGCGGGTCAACTTATGCTTCTACTACAGCGCTGTTTACACGACAATTATCTCTTCAAATATTGTAATTTTTTAACACGGCTCACAATGAATAATGTAAAGGTCACTGTGTTTATCCGATTATTTACCTATTGTTACTCCACTATTACAATTAACAACCTTGGCCTACGTATTTGCATGCTTTAAAATCAGGCTTCCTGCTGCATCAGGATGTAATTTTGTCTAACGTTTTATATTTGTATTCATATTTATTTTTACATCTATGTGTGTAAAAATGAATAGCATATTGGCACCGCTCTGCCAGGACGTATTCGGATGAAGATTATTGTTCTTCTTAATGGCCACGGTGCCTTCGCATACATAACTATTCAATTATCTTTAACCATGATAACATTTCTTCCCGCGAGTGATGTTCTTATGAGCGCCTTTATTGCAGCTCAATCTCTTGCCATATATATTATGCAGAGCACCATTGGCGCAGCTGACAGAGTAAACTGAATTGCCAACCTAGTTGGCGCATTCAACATCGTAATCTTTATAAAGCCGAACTGAAAATTTGCGCGAACGAATACGTTTATAATCTATAATCCGTTCCTCCGATTTGTTTAACTGCAGCTAACGTCACTTAGAGTACGGCTTCATATCAACTCTCTTACTTTATCGCCGAAACGCAGGCACGCAAACATCTATGAACGGTGCATCTATAAACGGCATGTACTTTCTATTGGGTACCGGCAGATTTCCGTATTTGATGAAGAATGAAATTATATTAGTGTTTGCCATATGCATTTGAAGACATATACTCTCAACCTGCTGTAATCTGCTATCTTGTATCGCCGGATAGACATGATGTGACGAACGACAATTCGTAGCCTCTTGACCAAATCTGATAAACATAAAAAGCGCTTTCCGTTCCTTTTCCCGCCATATTAGTCATTTGAAATATGATGATATCGTCTTTGAGAATATATCTCTCTGTATTATTAGCTGCGACCGAACTCACTGACGTTATATTTGTTTGTTGTACTTCTTAACATGACTCAAAAGTGTCGCCAATAAGGGGCACACTGGGAGAGTTGTTGCTCCGTGAATCGCTCAAAACGCAATGGCATGTATCTATTTCACCTTCGCCGACAACAATCTTTCAGCAGCGACATTCTTCTTGTCCTGCTCGAATTTCGACTGTTCACAGCCGTGGTATGAACATACTCTAAGACCTTTGATAATATTCCAGACACTTTACATCACTGCAGCAGCAGTAGTTTTGATATGCACATACAATCATCAGCAGACTTCGACAAAGTATGTCCCTCTGATTTTGATGTCGCTCACGTTCCCTTGATAGCACCACAGTATACTAGCAAGCATATTTCACTTATGAAGCCAATCCTTAACAACTGTAGCATTCTCCAATAACTCTGGTCGCGCTCGCTTTTATGTACCTAACTATCTTCTGATAGTGACAACTAAACCTTCTCAATTACAATCCTCTCATGTGTTTTGTCCTGGCAAATTGTTCATTTGCTAAAGTTCAATAATGGCCATGGATGTTGATTACCGAGGTTTCCTTAATAGCCCACTGGCTGCTTGATCATCAAAACACGTATGCTGCATTGTGTTTAGCCGGGTATTTTTTTGCGAGCAGAAGCAATGCCATTCTTCATGAACTATTCCGAAAACGACTCAGTCAAAATGTTTTATACATTCATCAAGTATTTACAGGTGATAGACTAAATCGCGAAATAAAGTCAAGACAAATCACATGTGGAATGATAAGAATAGTGGCATTACTAATGATGTAATAGAGTTTAATACAAATGAATTGTTTCAGGCAATTATTTTTCGACTGTCACTACACTAATCGGATGAAATAGCTCTAACACCTGACATGCCATTACTATCAGGTTTGCTGCAAAGTAAATGCACTTGTTATGTTCGACAACTTGTGGATCAATATAAATAGCCTCTCAAAGATTAGTATTTATGATTTGAAGAAGCTAATGGGCTGTATAAGTGATGCAACATAATAAACAAGGGTTGTAAATCAGTGTCGTTGATAAATAATATTAAGCTCATCCATGAACAAACTAACATAATAATTAATTTCGATTCTGCGGACAATATCTCTTGATGCAAGGGAACAGCTGCAGATACGTAATCTTAATGCGGTCAAGGCATGCGTCAGGCAGGGCAGTTTCCCTTCAGCTGGTTATTTCACCCTCACATACTAACTTTCACTAATAAACAACAATAAAGTTGGGACGAATTTTAATTATGTGCGTCATCGTTATTGTGTAAACGGGGATATATTGTGACCAATGAATCGTAATGTTTCATCCGTGATCTATATGCAAATATATCAGATTGCTTCCTTTGTCTTCATGTATCGATTCATTGTATTCATAGATTATATACAAAGTGTTTACAGTTCCTGGAAATCAAATTTTAAAAGGTGCGCAAGCGCCTTAATCTCATTCCATTGGATACAAAAACCGACTCTTAAGGGACGGGCTTAAATCGATTACCGGCTTTGCAACGATAGTTTACAGCTGGGTCACAACAAAGGAGAGACCCGACTTATTGTGATTTGCACAATAAAAGCTTCCTGTAACAAACAAACATATATTAATGATAGCATGTGCAAAGGCCAGCGTATTTCCGAAATCGTGCATGATTCGTCAAGGCTGTAGCAGTAGTATTATCCACCTATTTCCCGTATTTACTTTTGGTTAACTGAAAGCTGTCTATCAGCCGAGATGTACTCGAGAACAGTCGCTGTACTTAACGCGAATATGTTATTGAAATGAGCATGTATGGCCTCAACTAAATCGCAAGCTCGCCTTTCTAATGTCGTGAAATCTGTTCACTGTTTGTGGACGAATGCTCCCATTTGTGGTCGTCGGCCACAGATATGTACCATCACTGTGATTGTTGTTGACTATTCGCCATGTATCAGTTCTATTTTTGCTCAAGTTAACAATTAAACAACTTGGATGCAGCATTAACATATTCATAAAAAATAGTGCGTAATCGTTGAAGCCGTCTTATTTATGTTTAATTCAAGCCAGAGGAACAGCTGCCATAATGCTCGTATTTCGATCGGACGAATATGTTAACATGTATGACAAATATTTTGGCAAACTTGGCCAACGTACTCAGACGACGGTGACTTTCTGGAATATACTAACTTTACATTGAAGCGATGCGCCTAGCAAATATCACATGGCTGAAATAATTGGAACCATATACCATCTATTTTATACATTGACCAGTTAACATTGAATTCGACCCCAGTTTTATGATTAATGTTACATATGTCATTACTGCTTCAGGAACACGAGCAAGTCAGTGTTTTTGTTTACATAGATTGAATGTCATAACGTCATCAGCTGTAAACGCCATAACATGCGTATTATTAAAAATGATCGTGAATGCTACATACCGATTATATAGAACGCAACTGTGTTAGAAAATAACTCGGATGTACATGACCCAAAATCGGCATTAATGCAAACCGATGTTTTGCAAGAACCAGGCATATATCGCATTAGCAGCATGGGCGGGTGCCTAAAGCAGAAAACATGCATAATCGGGTTAATTCACAGCCAACACCCCGCATACGTTTGCTTTATCTCTGGCGCTCCTGAACTAATCTCAGAGCGAAAAGAGGTAATTACATTCCGGTCAAGTATGGCTGTAAACATATTAAAATGTGACAAAACGATTAAAAACTGTAACCATCAATCCTCCGATGAAAACGAGTGGTCGTTAAAAGGCAGTTTATGCTCTTATACTGTGTTATCGGTAGCAACACGATCGTTTGTCCTTCCAAAAATACATTTGCCGCGTATGCAAAGGGACATTTTATCACCAAAGCCTATGGCGTTTTTGTCGATCATCGCGCAGAAAATCGTCCGCGGCTCTATGTCTTGAAGCGATCGGCCTTACCAACATGGGAATTAATGCTGTGTTAAATTAGCCGGCTTGCACTTTCACACAGATATTCCCGAAAGGCGGCTAAACATTGCGCGGATTTCTCAATTTACACTACCCGATGGGGACTCCTATGTTACCTGCAAGCCTTTCGACTTTAAGAAAGCAGCTGAACAAAAGAGTCAGCTTATCTTTTTACTTCGACAAAACCCGTAAATAATATATATATATATATATATATATATATATATATATATATATATATATATATATATATATATATATATATATATATATATATATATATATATATGTATATATATATATATATATATATGTCTTGCCTTACATTAAATTCATTTTGAGAATTTAACTCTCAGTGTGCATGATATAAATCCCATCAGGACACCATGTTTAAACAATCTTATGGTTTTGAATGTATCGCCTTTATTCAGTTTCCCACATAATAACACAGCCCAGAGAGCATAGTTCGGTCATCAGTAACAGGGCTTGAAATTAACGAAAATGGCCACCCGCCATCAGGACGGACCAGTACAGATTCTACCTGGCCCGACAAAAAAGATGCCATGTTAGATGAAGCCCAGGTCAGTGACATACTGGGCAGGAGATAAGAACCCCAGCTCTGTGTCATGCTGGGCTGGTGATGAGGAGGTGATATGAATTGCAGATAAATACAAAGCAGATTAAGTGTACGACTATGTGACACTATACACAGGTGCATACATTATAACTGCAGGGCCACCCATCAGGACCAGGTGGTGCTAAACAGTCATTCTTGGTAAATAGAAGCTCTGATAAAAAAATTCTACTTAAACAGACTGATGAAGCCATACTCACACACAACAATTACAGATAATACTCATTGTTTCGATCATTTTTGTCATTCTGATGGTTTTAACAACAGTGACATTCAGACATAACATGTCTTTTAAGCCCCAATGATTGATATATCTCAACGGGATATATTACACAAGTGAAGCCAAAACATTAGTGAAGCCAAAACATTGATGAAGCCAAAACATTGATGAAGCATCATCATTGACGAATCCACAACACTGGTGAAGCCACAAAATTGGGGAAGCCACAATATTGGTGAAGCCACGACATTGGTGAAGCCACAACATTGGTGAAGCCAACATATTGATGAAGCCACAGCGTTAACGAAGCCACAACATTGGTAAAACCACAACACTGGTGAAGCCACAATTTTGATGAAGTTGTGGTTTTAGCATTAACAAGCATTCGGAAGAAAATAAATGTTCATGCGTGGTTGAGCACATGGACCTTAATATTGCAAATGTGACTCATTATGTAGAATAGTGAGAAGGTCATGTGGCTTCATCTACATTACTGTCAGTAATGTAGAGGACGCCACATGACCTCCTCACTATTCTTATCTTTTACTATACATTTATCTAAAATCACCAAATGTCATGAAATGATAAGACTTTTCACTAAGCAAGTGCCTAGTGGCCCTAAAGCAAGACACTGTTCCCTTTGATATGAGGAGGTGTCTTGCAAGGATAGATTAGCATAATTATGATGTTTGGACAGCTGATACTGTTGCCCATCTTGAACAAATAAATTTCCTAAATAGGGCTGATAAACCAACATAGCTGATATGAATCTCCAATATGATTCAATTGAGATGCTGGGTCCATGATATTAAACCCAGAACAGGGGGTAAAGCAGTTAATCACTACCAGATCATGAGTGCTGCTGAGCAAAATGTCATCACAAACACCTAGTCAATCTCACTGCCTAACAATAAAGACAGAAGACCGATGGATATTGAACTCTGTTACTTATGACACGATTTTCATTAACTAGTTATGACAGCATTTAATCATAGCTTAATAGTATAACATTGTATTCAATGACACACCAGGGCTGAACAATAACCCCCAAACCCACTTGTCTGGCATCAATAGTCCATCGCCAAGTAGTTTTATCTTTTAAGCCTAATAATTTAAGTTTTTAAGAGATGATTCACCCAAAGAGCCATGAGCTATTGATAACTTAGCTACATTTTCCCGGAACAAGAAATTTTAATTTGCTTATTTTTAGCTAGTCAGAGGTCAAAAGCCATAAAGCTATGAGTTAAAGTTGGCAAGGAGATATGAACATGACAAAGGCCATGCATGATTTGAGACATCTAGCTTGATACAAGAGGTCAATAGTCCTTGAAGCTCTGCTGCTTTTGATATGAGTTTCAATAATAAGTTATGACAAATTAAATCATACAACGACACGCAGGGCTGAACACGAATCCCCAAAATAATGTTTGGCAAGTGGGCAAAATTACCTGTGGCATTTTTCACTTGACCAGTATAATTGATAATAATCCTAATATTTTGGCTGAGGTCAAGAACCATACAAATCTGATTTCCAGTTAGCAAGGAGATACTGAGATGAGAAGGCCCTGTGTAGGATTTGAGACCATTAGCTTGATTTATAATAAAACTTTCATTACCCCATTGGGTTTATAGGCACAGGAGATTATTAAATAATCACCCAGAGGTCAAAGGTTATGCAGGAAGATTTGGTCAATGTGGAGTGGCTAGCTTGCATTATAAGAAAACGTGCCATCAAGAATTATTTCCCATTGGGTAAATCACTCAGGAACAAAAGGTCATGTAGAGCTGATATTTACTTTGTAAGTGATCATCAATATGAGAGTGGTTCATGTTTAATTTGAGACTTCCTACTTGGTTAACATAGCTACTGAGATTATTATTCAATAATAAGGTCATAAAGGGCTGTTATTTTGTTTGTAAGTGACAACCAATATATCAGTGGCTTGCATTATTAAAAAAATGTGACACAGAAAGTTTACAAGCAGACAGATAGACAGGGCTAAGCTGTGCTGAGGAGCATAACTATTAATTGTTACTGCCTAATGGTCTCATAAATTTTACCTTATAAGTGGCATGCAACATGTCAGGGATGGGCAACCAATCAAAAGGACCATCTAAGTCATGCATAACCAGTCGGTTTGTTACATCGTGGGAACTGCACTATCTTCAAAAGGCTTCAAATATGCTTAATACAACTCTCAAAACTAGACCAGATGCACAGATTTTAAGACTAACTGACAGATGACCATGGCATTTATAGCCTATATCTGATAGATTCAAATGAGGTGATTGGTATATTAAAGAATTGTTGGGATTACAAACATTGAACATTTGGCAACAATTTTAATACCAATATTGATGTGGAAGATAACGTGATAAAAGAGGCTCTTGACTTCGATTTCTCTTTTTTGGCTAGCCACTGTTTAACTTGGTTTCAAGTTAAACCTGCGCAGTCTGTTTTGGATAGCTTCTATCGAAATCACTTGGATCACTTTACTTAATTATTGATGGCAACTGAACGCGGTTTCGTTCGTGGGGACAATAGGTTTTACTACATGAGCTAACTGATAACACAAAACAATCTGGCTAATTAGTCCCTTGTTAAATACAGTCCGTTGATGCGCTCAATCACCAAATAATAAAAACCATGACAGTATGAGATAACTGCTTGTCAGTCACGGTTATCTCTGATACGCTAAAATAGGCAAGATCATTAGCACGACAACTGGTGACTGGTATGCCGAGGAAACGAGTTTTGTTCGACTTATAATTCTACTCAGGGCAAGGAGGTGGGGCGGGATGTTAAGTATGTAACATAAGGTTAGACTCAGTATCGGAATTTGAAACAACTAATTGAACCTGTTTCCTTTGATAAAATATAACCAAATCATAAAAAACCATCTTCCTAAATATCATCCAGGAACATTATTGAATGCGCCCTAATACTCCCGCAATTCTCGTAATGTTGGCATGATAAACGCTGTTATACCGACGCTAGGAATTCTCGTGACTTCACCAAGGTAACATTAAGATATAATGCTGCAATCAATAGCATGAGTGGATCGAGGACATTTTATTATGGATAGTTGCGGACGCTAATGAGGAGCTCCAATTACATTCCGAAAAAAAACCAGTACATCAGACTGGTCTGTGATTTTCTATTTCCGAAACAGATACTGCCGTATGGCAGTAAAATAGTCTCACCAGTTTATTCATAACAACATACAAAGCAAGACCCAACCTATTTGCGCTGTAAAAAATGTATCGACATAATGATGCCCTTTGTGCTGATTATATATATATATGTAGATATATATATATATATATATATAGAGATATAGATATATATATATATAAACATATATATATATAAACATTTTATATATATATACATATATATACATATATATATATATATATTTATATATATAAAACATTTATATATATATACATATATATATATACATATATATATATATATATATATATATATATATATATATATATATATATATATATCTATATATATATATATCTCTATATATATATATATATATATATATATATATATATGAAAGCGAATCTTATTATCTTTAATCCTACTTTCGAGTACAGCCGTTCACCAAGAATCCTCTCTACTTGTTAGCCTATCGTTGCAAGAGGAAGACAAACTACAGACAGGTCGGGGAAAGTCGGAAACACAATAAGATATGTCAAATATGTAGAGACCTAGCACTTTTAGAGCTCTGATGACAATGGATGTTTGTAAAACGTAGCAATGGTGCAGCTTTTCGTTGACGTTATCGACAATGTATAATATTATCGTACTCCCATATGATCCATTCAATTGTCACGCGCGCACGCACAGTAGACATGGTATACAAGCCAAAAAAGCAAACTGATTTATTGGTCTTCCAGGAATATAAAAAAATGGAAAACTTTCTTATTGCTTCGAGTATAGGGGCTGGAAATGCTAAGATTGCACGCATCCATCGAAGTCGTACGCTTGGTGGTAATTTCACACATTATTTTTTTTTCCGAATATTTATTGTGCATTTATTATGCGAAATACTAAACAGCACCAAAGTCTGTCAATCTAACAATAAATTGTGTATTCACAGTAATTTGAAAGGGTATCTATACTCGCCTTTTATGATTCTAGTTTAATATTTGATACAAATTCATCAACAAACCATAGTTTATTGCAAAATATTTATAAGGCATGAATACATATAGATAAGCCTTGTGACAGACAACAACAATAAATGAATTCGGATATATCTTTGACTTATACATAGGGGCCATCGCACATGCTTGTCTGCATATTTTTGGGTGACATCAGGACTATTAACAAACAGAATACAATACACAATTCGTATGGTAATTATCATCCTCAGACATGTCATTGATTAATCCACGGAAACAGACGTACTCCCATAATACGCACAGACCCATAACTAAATCTGTCGATTGCGAATTGTAAGTGCAAGCATTAATACCCCAAATATATGTTATTGCGGCTTTCGAGAGTCATGGCAGTTGATTAGTGATGGAATAATAATCATCACACGAAATCTGATATATTATTACAAGGTAAGCTAAGAATCATACTACGTAATTATATACTGCTTTTATACCTTGGCTAAGCTAAATTGCATACAGGCTACGTCAAGTGTGTGGGTTAGACGCATTTTAAATAATTGTGGACTCAAGCAAATTTATATTTTGTGCCTGTGTGTTTGTGGCAATATGATGCATAATATGAACGGCATCATAAGCATATCTCGTTCATACGTATGTGCTCGTTTGGCTGATGTTCGAACCAATAGTCCTTGGATTGTAATGAAGCATGCTAAAGCTCAACTACGTATCGAGAAGGGACAGAGCTAGCCCAATTGACCAAATTTCTTTCATATCCGGTTACGTTTAGATATAACGACTTGCTTACAGAATTTTTGGATTTACATTCAGATAGTTGAGGCTCACTTCATTCTTAAGCGGATTGTTCTTGGCAGTCGTTACAGGACTGTTGTCACACGGAAAAGCAGCTTTTAGTCCCCTGCAGTGGTTATTCATATTGAGCACTATCTGGCAAAGACTATCCCTTGGGCATTTCGTTATGTGTTGAAGTGTCAAGATCAATTACGGCGCTGTCGGAAATAATTGTATCAAAAACGGATTTAACGATATTACATTCTGCTTGTGTAGGAGGTGAAGTCACCGTGCTTCAGTGCGTGTTTAGAAGGAATGAATTTCTAACCAATTAGAAGTAAGCGTGTTTTATGTAAGGTGAATGGCGAGGGGGGAGGAGGTGGAATCGAACTCCATTGGTATGTATTTATACCAATGTCAGTTCCTAACATATCTACAAGGAAGGTTGACGTCTGCATTGCTGGCGACAGAAAATGAAATGCGCATCAATATTCTGCTCTCTGCACCAATTGTCTGATGGGTCCGTGGCAATGAGATGTGACAACGAAAGAGTGTATAATTTAATTTGACATCATGTGGGGCTTAATGGCAGATAATTGGTATTGCCTACGTACATGCAACCAGGAGTGGCAGGCAAGTGCATGATTTGATGACCACAACAATCATAATTATCATTTTGTGCCAGTTTACACCGAAGGTGACAGGTACTTCCTGATTATATTACTCTGGCGTGCATGCATAACAGTGCAATGACATAAACCATGAACCTTTAACCAACCTGACCCAAATGTATTGCAGTCTTAAGTCATAATAACACGTTGTGTTCACCTACTCGCAAGTCTATTCAGTCAGTCAGATAACGATGGCATCTGTTCTATGGACCTTGTCACTGGATAGTATTGATTTGTAACTGGTCTGCGGGTAATGCTTGGTAGCTGCGAATATAATATGAACCGCACAGACAAGAAGTATATTAACATGTTATTAGATGTGAACTTGTTGAGCAGTTTCACTACCAATTATTGCTTAACGGACTATCGTCACTATGCTATAACCTTAAATACGCTCCTTTCACGCTCTTATGCCTGCTGCTCGACTCTTATGCTAATAATGGCCCGAACGCTTACCTTATAAATGATATTAGGAGAGTGAATGGCAATTTGTGATGATATTAGGGGAGTGAATGGCAATTTGTGATAATATTAGGGGAGTGAATGGCAGTTTGTGATGATATAAGGGGAGTGAATGGCAATTTGTTATGATATTAGGGGAGTGAATGGCAATTTGTGATGATATTAGGGGAGTGAATGGCAATTTGTGATGATATTAGGGGAGTGAATGGCAATTTGTGATGCTTTACGAAATATGTTCACATAACGTTGAGTGTTAGATGCATTACGAAACTTGGCGTCACAGAAACGAGAAGCTACGACATCAAATATCAGTTTATTATTCTTATACAAAGGTACGATGAGCATATTTTGTATCAGCAGTAGTCACAGATAATTGTTTTGGTACGTTGAATCGAAAGCGAACATTGGTTTATACAATCAGCTTTATCGGGATTCCCTCATCAAGCTACATGCCCACAATGAAACAATACTACCGTATCGTGAAATGAACTTAGGCTAAGAACTTGATTAGTCTGTGTGCTGCTTATACGATAAGTTGTTTTTTATATATTAAATATATATATATATATATATTTGTATATATATACATGTATATAAACATACATATATAATACATATAACTATATATATAAATATATGAATATATATACATATATATATATATATATATATGTGTGTGTACGTGTTTGTGTGTTTGTGTGTGTATGCGTGTGTATATGTGTGTATATGCGTTTAAGTGTGTGTTTTTGTGAGTATTGATATGTACATCACCATATTTTCTCGCTCACACTCATATGCACGCGCAAACTAGCAGCATACACAATCAGGAGCTTTGTTTGACTTTAAATGACCAGAGCAGTGTACAGATATCGCCTAAAGCAAGGCATGTACACCCTGGGTTGACAACGTAGACAACACTCACCAGGACTTTAACCCAGTGTATCATCTCGAATTTCTGGACCGCCGAACACAACAGTAAAACACTAAGCACGGCACCTACTGTAGTTGAGGACCAGGTTCGTGTAGTTTTTACGTTTACCGCACGCGTAGTATCCCATACCGTTTGTGTAATGCTGTGTTCTACTCATAAACACCCCATTGACCTTTGTTCTCCTTGTGTGCTTTGCGCTATCACAACAGCCTTCTTCTTGCCACCCATTTGTAACATTGTACGCCAGCTAGTGGTTGGAATCATGAATAAGATCATTTTAAGGGTGGTTATCCCCGCCCTCGCCCGAAGGACCTGGTTCCTCATCTGCAGATGTGTTTATTGGTTCCTCCAGTGGTTTCATTACGAATTATGTGGAATAATTACCAAAAGACGACAAATTAATCATCATGACAACTACAAAACAAGTGCCGAAATCCTTGCAATCAGAGCACGAAATCGATTTTGCCCAACCGACATGATAACACTTTCGGATTTCATTCTGAGTCATGAGGGATTCACAGCCCCGGAGTATGTTCTGACGAAGGACTCAATCTCGCTATTCTTTTTGGACGAGAATAACGTGGTATTCTGCGATTCTAAGGACAATGACCCATTGTGGAAGATGCGGTATGGTGATTTCTTTCACTATTCAGCATACGCAAATTCAGTTCAGCTCATTGTGATGCCTATTGGTTCTTTTTTGAGATTAGCAGAATCAGTCGACTTACCTTCAGGTAAGGTTGTGTTTGTGAGTAATTCTGCGCGGTGCGGATCAACGCTTTTGGCACATTTGTTTGATAAAACAAACATTTGCTCAGTGTTTAGCGAACCAGAGGCGTTTAATAGCCTGGCAAGATTTATTCACAGAGGGATTCTTCAAACAGATTACAAAAAGCTAATTGAAGCCACAATCAAGCTACAATGCAAACCCATGAAAGGGAATGTTCCCGAAGCCTACGTGATAAAGATTACCGGTGGTAACTCGCCAATAGCAAAGACAATTAAGGCATACTTCCCGCAGGGTAAATACCTGATTATCTACAGAAACATGCCCGACTCGGTTCGCTCTAGGCTAGCTATGATCACGTGTTACCCAGCATGTACATAGCGGGTATGTTATGCGGGAACGACAATATAATTGATCTGTCCTCATAACCCACACCACATTAAGTACAGCGGACTTGACGAGAGTGCAACGTGGCTTTGGATGCATGTTGTTCAATATTATTTGTCAGGGGATGTTAATGAGTTCACACCTGCATACAGGTATGAAGACCTCATTAGTAATCCGCCAGCTGTTTTATTCGATATGTTCAGTTTGATTGGATTACGATCTGAATATGTCGAAGCAGCTCTGTCGGCATTAAAGGTCCATTCGCAAGAGAATTCCCCTATTGCTGTCTGCAACTTGACTAAGTCAGCTGCAAGCCAGGATGCCATTGTGAAAACCTGTCAGAAAATGCTTCAAGCGGCCGGACTCCCGTCATTGTCAGAGTGTGCCGTTCTTCCAGGGACACGATGTGTGCAGACAAGTCTGTGTTATGATTACTCTGATATGTATAAAACATATATTGAACCAATCGACGAAGTGCAATAGAGTCGAATTAAATGTGGCAACATGGATCGGCCAGTACGTAACTGTTCATCGGCGCATTATATCATTTGGTATTAACGTAAATGAACATAGTAATAGCGCAATGTCTTCATGATGTTTAGGGCTTTGATTCTAAAACCCTTGACGCTCGCATGCATGTATCTTTAAGAACACAAAGGAATAAATGATAATCAAACAAATTGGATTTGCTTATGAACCAGAACACCCATTGGATACACTAAATATAGCAAAGATAACACAGTACACAAAGCGAGTATTATAACTATCGTTCATTGAATTTATGAATCTGATAGTTTCGTGGGGTACTATGGGAACTTAGATTGTTACCGGTAATGTAGTCCGTCTGATTGACGTGTATTTAAATATTGACCCCTACCCACCGCCCCCCCCCCCCCTACCATTCTTAAATATCATGTGAAGAGTAGTCAGGCTCAGAGAAAGAGGTTGCTGTTTAACGTTCATATATTAGATACATTTTATTATTGCATTTTGGTCCTCCTGCAGTGATGAGTACTTGTTGCTTATTATTCCGATCAAAATGGTCGAAAAATATCTTATAGATATACCAGGATCCATGCTATTAAATATTAAACGAATTATTGCTTTCATTGGATTCAAGTAGGATATATAATTGATATGCTCATTTGTTGGTTTTAGAGACTTATACAATGTCATGTTGATTATGAACCCACTTACAAAAAATGGTCCATTACACAAAAAGCATCTCCATTGTGTTCAAGTGATCTATAAAGTTCAGTGACTGCGATGTTGATCTATCACGTTATAAATATAGTGACGAATATGCCATATCGCTTTATCTAAGTCGTTATAAAGTTGAAGGTATATAATGTATTGAACTCTCATATAGCTCAGCAACAACTTAGGGATGCAGCCACTATCTTCAATAAAACCCGACATGCACTGGTTTGCTGGATCGCAAAAATAATAAACAGTCTGGATTCCTTAGCACGAATGAACATGGTGTCAACTTTTGCTCTAAGATTAAACAAATATTACTTGATGCATTGACATATTATTTTTGCACAACTTGAAAAAATCTTACAAACAATAGCATTATCAGCAAGAACAACCGATACTAGTGTGTTTACACCAACCACTGACGACTATTGATAAACCACTAAAATCATGACAACGTTAGTAAGGGGTGATTTTCAAGCATTCTGATTGTTTACATGTTTAGTGCCCTTGGTGCTATGCCTTGCCAAGTGTGATTTCCAACGATATGATATACAATGATGGAATTCTTATGATGTAGGGTAGCCAGGGCAAATATACCCTTAGATCAATAGGTGCCCTGCAACGGCCACCAACATATGAAAACTAATTATTTAGAGTCAAAACATAAAACCTTTATCCATATAAAACATACCATGCTAGTTTTAAAGAGAATATTTTGTGCTAATTATCTTGTCTATTAATAAATCATTTCACTAGGGTTTATATTGTGGGTATAACATTATATATCATATGAATTCTCCACAATTCCTGCTCCTCGTGTCGGTGACTAATTTGTAGTGACTGGCATTATGTGACCAACATCCTTTCGTAATTTTTGAAACACAATGCAAAAAAGGGGTTTAATTGGAATATACTAACAATATAAGGGCTATTCTGTCACTTGTGACACAGTCACTGCAGACACAATGTGGTGATATGCTACACGAAATGGTAAGCTTGTTGTCGCCACCGAAAGGTAAAATCAATAATAACTTTTTTCTTTATTTTAGGCGCTAGATATCATATATCCGTTTTGGCCACAGTGACGTAACTTGTCGACAATGGTGCGTTATTATTCGGATTGTGTCTTTGTTCATTGGTCATGATGGCATTGGTAAAAGGAAAAAAAGTAATGTTTTATCATATTGTGTGCAACGGTTTATACAATATTTATTAATCTCCCAATAAAGCCATGAATGATTTCGAATAAAAACCCGTCGCTACGAGACTGACTGTTATCATACAGTCGCCACGAGAAAACTGTCATTAAACAGTCTATACGAAACAGACTGCCACCACTGAGTGGATACTAGTACGGTTGCCATCATACAGTCCATACAAAACAGACTGCCACCAAACAGTCGCTACGAGGCTGACAGACATCATACAGTCACTACGAGACATCTGTCATCATAAAGTCGTTACGAGACATCTGTCATCATAAAGTCGCTACGAGTCACACTGCCATTATTAAGTCGTTACAAAACGGGCTGCCATCATACCTAGAGTATTAAAACGACAGTCAACCAACCGGCTTGTACGAGGCCGATAGTCGTTTTTCAGCATATTGCACTCCATTTGGTTATCATCACGGCGCTTTAACGGAGGCATACTGTCATAAAATCAGTCAGTCAGTCAGTCTGTTAACGTCCAGTCCACTAAAGACAGACTGACAGACAAACAGCAATCAGTCACAGGGGCAAACACGCACAGCATTGCAGACACAACATGACGTTATAGCTGTTTATACGATTTTATCTTTTATTATGCATTGAAGAATCTATTGACATCCATACGTGCTTTAATAGGAACGGCTGCGCTCAATCACCAAATAATAAAAACCGTGACAGTATGAGATAACTGCTTGTCAGTCACGGTTATCTCTGATACGCTAAAATAGGCAAGATCATTAGCACGACAACTGGTGACTGGTATGCCGAGGAAACGAGTTGTTTTCGACATATAATTCTTCTCAGGGCAAGGAGGTGGGGCGGGATCTTAAGTATGTAACATAAGGTTAGACTCAGTATCGGAATTTGAAACAACTAATTGAACCTGTTTCCTTTGATAAAATATAACCAAATCATAAAAAAACTATCTTCCTAAATATCATCCAGGAACATTATTGAATGCGCCCTAATACTCCCGCAATTCTCGTAATGTTGGCGTGATAAACGCTGTTATACCGACGCTAGGAATTCTCGTAACATTAAGATATAATGCTGCAATCAATAGCATGAGTGGATCGAGGACATTTTATTATGGATAGTTGCGGACGCCAATTACATTCCGACAAAAAACCAGTACATCAGACTGGTCTGTGATTTCCTATTTCCGAAACAGATACTGCCGAATGGCAGTAAAATAGTTTCACCAGTTTATTCATAACAACATACAAAGCAAGACCCAACAAATTTGCGCTGTTAAATATGTATCGACATAATGATGCCCTTTGTGCTGATATATATATATATATATATATATATATATATATATATATATATATATATATATATATATATATATATATATATATATATATATATATATATATATATATTTATATATATAAACATTTATATATATATACATATATATATATATATATATATAAAATATATATATATATGTATATATATATATGAAAGCGAATCTCATTATCTTCAATCCTACCTTCGACTACAGCCGTTCACCAAGAATCCTCTCTACTTGTTAGCCTATCGTTGCAAGCGGAAGACAAATTACAGACAGGTCGAGGAAAGTCGGAAACACAATAAGATATGTCAAATATGTAGAGACCTAGCACTTTTAGAGCTCTGATGACAATGAATGTTTGTAAAACGTAGCAATGGTGCAGCTTTTCGTTGACGTTATCGACAAGATATAATATTATTGTACTCCCATATGATCCATTCAATCGTCACGCGCGCACGCACAGTAGACATGATATACAAGCCAAAAAAGCAAACTGATTTATTGGTCTTCCAGGAATATAAAAAAATGGAAAACTTTCTAATTGCTTCGAGTATAGGGGCTAGAAATACTACGATTGCACGCATCCATCGAAGTCGTACGCTTGGTGGTAATTTCACACATTATTTTCTTTTCTGAATATTTATTGTGCATTTATTATGCGAAATACTAAACAGCACCAAAGTCTGTCAATCTAACAATAAATTTTGTATTCACAGTAATTTGAAAGGGTATCTTTACTCGCCTGTTATGATTCTAGTTTAATATTAGATACAAATTCATCAACAAACCATAGTTTATTGCAAAATATTTATAAGGCATGAATACATACAGATAAACCTTGTGACAGACAACAACAATAAATGAATTCGGATATATCTTTGACTTATACATAGGGGCCATCGCACATGCTTGTCTGCATATTTTTGGGTGACATCAGGACTATTAACAAACAGAAGACAATACACAATTCGTATGGTAATTATCACCCTAAGACATGTCATTGATTAATCCACGGAAACAGACGTACTCCCATAATACGCACAGACCCATAACTAAATCTGTCGATTGCGAATTATAAGTGCAAGCATTAATACCCCAAATATATGTTATTGCGACTTTCGAGAGTCATGGCAGTAGATTAGTGATGGAAAAATAATCATCACACGAAATCTGATATATTATTACAAGGTAAGCTAAGAATCATACTACGTAATTATATACTGCGTTTATACCTTGGCTAAGCTAAATTGCATACAGGCTACGTCAAGTGTGTGGGTTAGACGCATTTTAAATGATTGTGGACTCAAGCAAATTTATATTTTGTGCCTGTGTGTTTGTGGCAATATGATGCATAATATGAACGGCATCATAAGCATATCTCGTTCATACGTATGTGCTCGTTTGGCTGATGTTCGAACCAATAGTCCTTGGATTGTAATGAAGCATGCTCAAGCTCAACTACGTATCGAGAAGGGACAGAGCTAGCCCAATTGACCAAATTTCGTTCATATCCGGTTACGTTTAGATATAATGACTTGCTTACAGAATTTTTGGATTTACATTCAGATAGTTGAGGCTCACTTCATTCTTAAGCGGATTGTTCTTGGCAGTCGTTACAGGACTGTTGTCACACGGAAAAGCAGCTTTTAGTCCCCTGCAGTGGTTATTCATATTGAGCACTATCTGGCAAAGACTATCCCTTGGGCATTTCGTTATGTGTTCAAGTGTCAAGATCAATTACGGCGCTGTCGGAAATAATTGTATCAAAAACGGATTTAACGATATTACATTCTGCTTGTGTAGGAAGTGAAGTCACCGTGCTTCAGTGCGTGTTTAGAAGGAATGAATTTCTAACCGATTAGAAGTAAGCGTGTTTTATGTAAGGTGAATGGCGAGGGGGGAGGGGGTGGAATCGAACTCCATTGGTATGTATTTATACCAATGTCAGTTCCTAACATATCTACAAGGAAGGTTGACGTCTGCATTGCTGGCGACAGAAAATGAAATGCGCATCAATATTCTGCTCTCTGCACCAATTGTCTGATGGGTCCGTGGCAATGAGATGTGACAACGAAAGAGTGTATAATTTAATTTGACATCATGTGGGGCTTAATGGCAGATAATTGGTACTGCCTACGTACATGCAACCAGGAGTGGCAGGCAAGTGCATGATTTGATGACCACAACAATCATAATTATCATTTTGTGCCAGTTTATACCGAAGGTGACAGGTACTTCCTGATTATATTACTCTGGCGTGCATGCATAACAGCGCAATGACATAAACCATGAACCTTTAACCAACCTGACCCAAATGTATTGCAGTCTTAAGTCATAATAACACGCTGTGTTCACCTACTCGCAAGTCTATTCAGTCAGTCAGATAACGATAGCATCTGTTCTATGGACCTTGTCACTGGATAGTAATGATTTGTAACTGGTCTGCGGGTAATGCTTGGTAGCTGCGAATATAATATGAACCGCACAGACAAGAAGTATATTAACATGTTATTAGATGTGAACTTGTTGAGCAGTTTCACTACCAATTATTGCTTAACGGACTATCGTCACTATGCTATAACCTTAAATACGCTCCTTTTACGCTCTTATGCCTGCTGCTCGACTCTTATGCTAATAATGGCCCGAAAGCTTGCCTTATAAATGATATTAGGAGAGTGAATGGCAATTTGTGATGATATTAGGGGAGTGAATGGCAATTTGTGATGATATTAGGGGAGTGAATGGCAGTTTGTGATGATATAAGGGGAGTGAATGGCAATTTGTTATGATATTAGGGGAGTGAATGGCAATTTGTGATGATATTAGGGGAGTTAATGGCAATTTGTGATGATATTAGGGGAGCGAATGGCAATTTGTGATGATATTAGGGGAGTAAATGGCAATTTGTGATGCTTTACGAAATATGTTCACATAACGTTGAGTGTTAGATGCATTACGACACTTGGCGTCACAGAAACGAGAAGCTACGACCTCAAATATCAGTTTATTATGCTTATACAAAGGTACGATGAGCATATTCTGTATCAGCAGTAGTCACAGATAATTGTTTTTGTACGTTGAATCGAAAGCGAACATTGGTTTATACAATCAGCTTTATCGGGATTCCCTCATCAAGCTACATGCCCACAATGAAACAATACTACCGTATCGTGAAATGAACTTAGGCTCAGAACTTGATTAGTCTGTGTGCTGCTTATACGATAAGTTGTTTTTTATAAGCTGCTGCATATTCATTTCCGGTCGAGTGATACCATCATTACAGTGATATTCCACATAGTCATCGTCAAGCTACACCTCTTTCTATCAACCTAAACAGAGAATACGGGCTTATTAAACTGAATAGGTTAGGCAGGAATGTGCATATAAACATACGGGGTGCACATGTATTTCTCCACAAGCGCCAGTGTATGGCAAAGAGGAGAATATATCCTTGTTCCCAGTATTGGCACGCCGTATAAATATGTACATGTATAAACATATAAGTATACATATATATATATATATATATATATATATATATATATATATATATATATATATATATATATAGATATATATATATATATATATATATATATATATATATATATATATATATATATATATATATATATATATATATATATATATATATATATATAAATGTATATATATATATATATATATATATATATATATATCATATATATATACTGACGATTACAACCATTCGTTGGCTCCAACCTTTCGTGGACAAATTTTTTAAGTTCATTTTAACTGTATTTTTTTAAAATTATTATTTCGGGATACCTAAAGTAATATAATATAAAAGTTTAACGTAAAATAAAAAAACATTTCCGCTTTAAAATCCTGGTATATACTTTTGGTCCTCTGAAGGTCGTCCACGAATGGTCAAGATAGTAATTTATAAGTATAAATCCAACCCTTCGTGCCCATATGTATTTGCGTATTTTTGCGGAATACAGAAATTATAAATCATTTTCCGTCATTATGGAATGAGAAATTTTTTTAAAAGAAATCAGATTTTTGAAAACTTAGAATTTACATATTCTACGCTCATGATTAAACATAATTTTCACCATTCGGGCCAAAGTATATATGGTTGTTAGCAAGATATTGAGGTTTTCAGGTAATGTCAACGAATGGTAAGTTGTTAAAATTTAATGTCCCTTGAATAACAACAAATCAAAGAAATCTTTCGCAAAAATCATCTTCGTACGCTATGAGTACTAGACAATCATATTAAAATGACTTCACACTCATTGCTATTTCCCGCACGCTAACGCATTACATTCTGCGTCACTAAATCGTGTTATAAGGCTCAATGGGTTAACTAACATTCGCATCACGTTGCCGTCAGGTTCCGAAATATGGGCTACAAGGCATTAGTAATTTCCAGAGAAAAGGATTGATTACAAGCTGTTCTTGCCAAAGCTTAAACTCTCCCATTATCTGCTATAACACTTGGTTGCAAACATATGTCGCTGTAGTAAGATAACACATTCTTAATATTGTAAGTAACAAGAATATCAAAGCCTAAAACAATGCTGACGCAGCTTTATTTTCTCTAATTATATTGACGGCTATATGACTTGCCCTTCGTGAATTCAGACTTCACAGCCGGGGTGTGAACACTTTAAACTCTTTGAAAATATTCCTGATTCTTCACTGCACAGCTGCAGCAGTAATACCTCAAATAAGTGTTGATATGCGCATACCATTGGCAGCAGATTTTGACAAAGCATGTCCCTCTGGCTTTTCATGTCGCTCGCGATCCCCTAATAGCGCCATGGTATTCTCGCAAGCATATTCCGTGTATGTAGCCAATCATAACAACAGTTTCTTCGCTGGTAGAATCTGCTCATGTGATTCGTCTTGCCAAGTTCGTCATTTCCTACAGGTTCACGACTTACCACGGTTATTGAGTACCGAAGTTTTCCCAATAATCCACTGGCCTCTATATTATCAAAGCACCTAAGCGGCATTATATTTCGCCGTAGATTCCCTTTGCCAAGTTGGCCTGACCTTACATTTACATTTACATATGCTCTAATGCAATGTTCGGGGAAAAAAGTCGAGAGTTCTTTTATTCAAAACTATTCAAATAGAGACTCAGTCAAAATGTTTTGCTGGTGCCACCTTGCTTTATTTGTAGCAGATCACAACTCATAAATTTCATAAATGCTAGGATATCTTAATTTAAACTACGTTTTACGACTGATCATTCATGTAATGTAAAGAAATAATCTTCAGTTACTCTGCCTTAGCTCCTGAATGTGGTCATTGTTTTGCGTCAGGTTGTTTCTGATGCTTCTACCCAATACTAAATATTGTCAGTGTGACAGGGAATAATTACCTTATGGTAGTAGTACATAGGTATTTATCCCCCCTTAACGATTTGCCATTGATGTAAATTAACGTAACCCTGTTGCATATTCCTATCTAATGATTCGGTTGATATTTGCTGCATAAAAGAGTTACCATAAGTAGATCCTGTAGAATTCGGCTAACTGCGCTCGTTCCGTAACTGTCAGTGTAAATTCTTAAGGTTTGATGGAATTGCATTTGAATTAAAAAAAAGTTGACAATTCTGCTGTATACTTAAATGTCGTCCTTTACAAAAGCGCTTAGAGTGAACATCACACCACACACACGATTTTCATCGATATCAAATATGACAAGAATCCTATTTAGTACATTTTGACATTATATCAATATGGAAACTGAGATACATTATAAAGGGGAATGAATATATTGCTCAATTGCCTTGAAAATGAATAGGCGATTTATTTCAAGAGACACCTTATTTAATTTATGTATATTAATATCTAACATTCACACGTGACATACTTAATCGAGAAATTGACTCAATTAATCGGTAATTTCTTGTGACTAATCATTGGTGGAATACAAAGAATAGCGGCATAACTAAAAAGTAGTAGTGTTTTATGCCAATGAATTATTTCGGGGAAATATTTTTGGACTGTCACTACAGTAACCAAGCATGGGATTTTTTCTAGCACTTGACAAGGATTGCTAGTAAGTAAATGCACTCACTATTGTTCTTGCGGCGCTAAGGCTAAAACTCAACCTGTGTCAGTGTGCGAAAATGCATCTTCGTGAATGGCGGAATGTGTTTGCGTTCAGCAAATCCCCGGGATGCTCATTTCTAGAGATAATCTTCAAACCGTTTTGAGGCAATTCTACCGTTGTGGGGTTTACGCGTGCATCAGTTATGGCCTTGCTCAGAACCATCCATTGCAAAACAGTAAAAGCACGACGTTAGTGACTTATCGTTCCGTTACATTATGCGTCGCTCAATATTGTTATTAGGTTCATCCGATTGAATTACATTCACATCACGTTCCAGGCAAGTTCAGATTTATTGGCAAAATTGCATTAGGGGTTGCCAGCAAAATTGATTGATGACGACCAGTAGCTGCCACAGCTTAACCTCTACCATCGACCACTGTCATATTTGGTAGGTGATACATGTGGCAGTGAAAAAAATAATTGATGATTTAAGTATCGGAATATAGATGATTAGGAGCTATGGTTACGCAGCTGTGTTCTCGTTTGTTATTGCATCGGTGTCAGGGATGCGCTATCAGTGGGTATTCGCATGACAATATATATACCACTATATTATTATGAAACTTATTACATGCGGTCATTGCGTGCGTTATGCCAGGTATTTTTTTCATCAGGTTAAAGGCTATGGTTATTAGTTAAAGGCCAATTCATCGCGCAGCCGCAATAAATAATGATGACTTTCACTCTCACATACTAGCTTCACTAATAAACAACTATTTAGTTGAGACTTTCATAAATCGCTTGAAGTAATCCGATTTTC